>JARHVA010001834.1:477500-1077500 GCA_037957365.1 Torreya grandis | reverse complement strand
GCTATAGGTACCCACCCCTACAGATAGCGACGATTTCGCATCTTTAGTTGGAAGTCTACACAATGCTTTTGTATTTTTTCCATTAAAGTCCAATACATGTTTGACATTGTCCATAGGGAGGTTTATAGAATATAATGAGCCTTTTTGGCCTCAAGGTTAACTTTTTATTTTAATGTCAAATTTATCATATTTTTATATTTATTTTAATTGTGACTTTCTCGTTCTCGCATCTCAAATCTCGAACGATCACTTGTGTTTGAAAAAAAAAGCCTCGAGTGTTGCCTTCTTTTCTCTCCACAAAACAGTAAAGGGCCACGTGGGTCCTTCCCACTTCATTCTTTTCCAGCATAACTTTGTGAAGTCGTGACAAAATAATAAAAGCGTGGGTGATTCACAAATCGCAGACACATGTCATCATCTCGTGCACCTATAACCTAGAAGGTTATCCCACATCCTTTTTTTATTAATGTTATTCTTTCCTAAAAAAGTGTGTACATGACATGTGTCTTGGTCGATTATATTAAATGCCACCCTTTTTCGCTTTGTTTTATTTATTTTTATTACCTAGTGATTTATGACTAGTCATTTATTGTTATGATTAATGGATTGTTTTACTTGGGAGAAATAAAAGGTAATTAAGGCAAAAAAGCCATGACGTAATTATTTCAAATCCTAAAGGATGATTTTATTGAATAAGTATTGAAAGCGACGCTTGGTTTTAAATCTTGAATGAATATTGAAAGAAGACATGAGGGAAGTTGATACAAAAGTTTTTGCATTACAATGTCAAGTTGAAGCTCTGATTTGATAATAGCATCTATTATAGTCACTTTCGTCTCCAAGAGAGAATTGAGAGATATCATTTTTGTATCAATGATGTGCACTGAGAGTAACTATAATTATTTGTACTTTTTATTCAAGAATTATAATAATATTGAAGACCCCAATTATGAAGAAGAATGAATGTAGAAAATCAGAGGTACCTACTCTTATAGAACAACTATGAAACTAGAAATATTCCCTTGTAGGGAGTTGAGTAGAGATGTGTGTCACTACTGCAAGGTCAAGGATGGTAAAATTTATTCCCCAAAAGGGAAAATTGTTATTGATATCACCAAATTTACCATCGAGCAAATGTTAAGGTTGTCTGAACTTGAATGGGTATATTCAAAGGAATGGATTACAAATTGGCAAAGCAAATATCGAGCTCGTGAAGTATTGAATAAATGGAGTGAGAACCCCGATTCCCGGAGGAACAAGCAAGATATGTCTTTTTCTAGTATCATCTCCACGGCACCTATTCATGAGGCTATGGCTCTACTCAATAGATTGTTTGGAAAATATCGAATGGATCGTGTTGATGTTGCATAGGTACCCTTGTTGCATAACTTGTTGAAAGAATGGGAAGCCAACTAATTGGGGTAAGTTAATCTTTTTATATCTCATCAAATTATTAAATAATGTAAACAAGGCAAGGATTTTCACATGGCTTCTTAGTTTGTTGATTGTATTTGTTACACATTATCATTTAGCCCTTGGTCCCCCTTTGAAAATAATCCCATTCATGTCATTTGTATCATTTTGTATAAGCATATGCATCACCCTAATTGTGCCAAGATTTGAAATGATTCTTTTCATGTTATTCATGAGGCCATTCATGACATAAAATGCCCTAGAATCTATGTGTCTATGAGGGAAACCATTTCTAGGCATGGAAATTGATTTTATTTCTAAGATTACATTGTAATAAGAGTTGAAGGAGACATGCTGATCCAAAACTCAAAAGCTTTGGTTGAAAGATAGTTCAATAAACAAGAATAACACAATAACAATAATGTTATCTCTGAGAAGAGATGTTTTATTCATTAAAATTTGCAGACCCAAACATATGCCTAACTCTAAGAAGAGATGTCTGATTTCCATTTCGGGTTACATCTTTATTTATACATGTTTTGAAGGTAGGAGGAGGATGTGGAAGGTCACCAATCTCGATAAAGATTAAGTGGTTCGACTTCCACGATTTACAACAATACAGAATTCAAGGAATTACTATTTTTAGAAACTTACTATTTTTAGACTGCACTACTAAAATTGAAATTTGGGACACTTCCATTGGGTTTTCAGGGGTCAATATCTATCAAGTAGAGCTCCATGCCAATGAAGCTTTCAAACGGTTCAAACGAGGAGTCAAATGGAGCTATGATGTAAAAGTTATGGCTCCTAGAAGTTATGCCACCAATCGGGGTAATACCATCACCCGAATTGTCACCTGGAATGTTGCTCAGATCATTCCTCCCTCCTTAAGAAGCAATGGTCCCCATTGCATCAATATTTATCATCAAGTGTGGTAGTTGTGTTTTGATTTGATTCTCGATGCATACTTGGAATGGAGTGTGCTTTGTGGAGCTTTGTAGGGCCCGATTGTTCACCATTTCTATCTGACCAATAATCTATGGATGGAAGGCTGTGAACTTCTTCAACTTGTTATCTATTAGCTTATGTTGTGTTGTTTGTGTAGTCAAGGCTGCAACATCAACCCTTTTGGATTCATGTGGCTTGACCACCATGAAAACAAATTTCTTGGCACTAATCAGGGAGATAGATGTAGAAGGTGGTACCTCTGGTACCCTATAGTACCATGTTCCAAGAGTGAGAGTGATCCTTCGAGTTATTGATTCATATATGCCTTGTTGATCATACATGAATCGCTGACCAAAGAGTACATTGCACACATCTAGATTGACCACATCACATAAGACCTCATCTTGGAAAGGTTTTATTGCATATGAGAGAAGACATTGGTGGGTGACACAGAGGTTTCTCCCTGGACTCAACCATCCAATACTGTATGGCTTTGGGTGAGGCTTCATGAACAAATTTAGGCTTTTCACAACATTAGCCGAGATTAAATTCTTTTGACTCCCACTATCAAGAGTGAAATGCAAAGGCTTACCTTTCACCCATAACTTAGAATGAAATAACCTTTCCTTGTCATCTGGCCTCTCCTTGTGGGTCTGTGATGAAGCAACGATGGCATCGAGATCAACATCTACAATCTCTTCTTCATCCTCTTCAACTGTAGGTTATGTATGAGGTAGAGCAGTAGATGTTGAGGATTGTGACTCAAAAAGCAGGGACATGATGGCTCGACATTCTTCTTTGGAGTGAGTTCTTGATTTGTTATAATCACACCACTTCCCAGTCTTCCTTCCTTTTACTTCTAATTTTGGCCTCATGTTTGACCTTCTTTGTCACTTTTCCATTTTGAACGCTGACTCTTCATATTCATTCTTCCATGCTTCTGCTCAATCTTCACTGCGAACTTGTATGCCTCACTAAGGGTTTCCAAATTGAAGAGTTCCATTTCTCCCCATATGTACCATTATAGTCCACCAAAATATTTGAGAACCTTGTGTTTCTCACTTTCTTGGATGCCCAATCTCGTAGATAGAGAATGAAGAATATCAGTGTAATCTTGAACAGATTGTTCCTTACCTTAGTGAAGTTGTTGCCACTCTATATAGAGATCGTCATATGCTCCAATGGGGTGGTATTCTTCCTTTACAGCTTCTATGAAATCATCCTAGGAAGGTTCTACCTCAAGGCCAATATCATCCATACTAAATCTCTTTTTGTACACTTCCCACCAATTTTTGACAGGCAATGATGCTTTCAAAAGAGCAAAAGTGATCTTCTCTTTATTAGTGAATTTATTTTAAAAAAATAAGATGACAATTGATCTAACCAATTTTCTACTGCATCAACATTGATTTTGCCTTCAAATGTAGGGATATTAAAATTCACCTGAACTTTGAAGGGTGTTGAGGCACTGAAAGGATGTGGGGTTGCAGATGAGGAGCCAGAATTTCCCATCAAAATTTGTTGGAGAATTTGGGAAAATTATTGTAGCATCTGCGTTTGTTGTTTCTAGAGGGCTTCATTTGCCATTTCTTTGAAAGGATCGAATGTCTAAGTGTTGTCCGCTATTTGAATTCATTTGGAGCGAATAGGTGGATAGTCTGCTGGTTCTATTTTCCACCCAAGCTTCTTGTAATCTAACCTCATCATCGGGATCATACACTCTAAAGACAAACTGCTCTGATACCACTGATCCAAAACTCAAAAGCTTTGGTTGAAAGATAATTCAAGAAACAAGAACAACACAATAACAATAATGTTATCTATGAGAAGAGATGTTTTATTCATTAAAATTTATAGACCCAAACATATGCCTATCTCTGAGAAGAGATGTCTTATTTCTATTTCGGGTTACATCTTCATTTATACATGTTTTGAAGGTAGGAGGAGGATGTGGAAGGTCACCAATATCAAGGGATATTAAGTGGTTTGACGTCCACGATTTACAACAATACAGAATTCGAGGAATTACTATTTTTAGAAACTTATTATTTTTAGACTACACTACTAAAATTGAAATTTGAGGCACTTTTATTGGGTTTTTGATGATCAAAATCTATCAAGCAAATATCCATGCCATCTCACCATGTTTTCCTCATTCTTAGCTTTCCAAAAATTCAAATGGGGAGTCAAACAGAGCTATGCTGCAAAAGTTATGGCTCCCAGAAGTTTTACCACCAATTGGGGTAGAACCATCACCCAAATTGTCGCCTGGAATGTTGCTCGGATCACATGCAACCACTGCATGTGTTACCTATATGTGTACCATATTGTCTGGTTGTTATGAAAATTTATTACCACTTGTTCACATGGATTGCCCTACTGTCGAAGCAGATAATCCATGCTATGATACCCAAGTTGCCTATGGCATTAAGTGAAGACATTTTTAAACATTTCATCATGTGGAGGAGAAAAGGGGTGGATTTGATCCCTTATGATTTTGAGGAAGCCGAGTATTGGCCTTAGGATCTCTTTAAAAGGGAGAAGCATTATTTGGATTCATTTCGATACAAAGCCAACATCATATACAAACACTATCCCCATTTAGAATTGATGTTTTCATGGATGTATCTAATAACCAAGAAGCCATAATCAAGTTGGCTGAAGTTGGTAAATCTAGCTATGAGACATAGCTAAGGAAAGTTGAGAAATTAAAGTTGAAGGAACCTCAGGGGAATTTTACCTCTAAAGTTACAAACAAATCAGAATGTTCCAAGTTTAGAGTACAGTTGGAGATAAACCTTAAGCTCTTTGTTTTTCCTCAAGTGTCCCAAGTCTCTATGTTGGTTGTTGATGATTTGCTAGCGGTGATTTTTTAAGTGAAGTTCTAGTGTCCCAACTTCTACCAAAATAAGTAATTGACGTTGATACAAAAGTTGATACCCCTACTTTGTTCAATAATAATTCATGACTTGTTTTTCAAACCCCAATTTGTGTACATCAGATAATTGATTCAAGTAACCCCATTTCTTATGTTTTTCCCGATTAATTTGTTTCAACTCATATTGTTTGTTCTAGTTTGTTGAATTCATCCCTAGTGTCTACATCGTCTGTCATTGTCCTTGAGAATATAGTTGAAAAATCAATTGATGTCCAAAAACATTGAAGAAGGTTTTGCTATCAGAATTGGAAATAAAGATTTGAATGTGAATGAAAAAGAAAGGATAATGCATATATGGTTATAAAAGAGGAATCTAAACTAGAACTCAAATATGAAAAAGAAAATAAAATCAATCAATACGAGCAAAAGAAAGAGGGGAGAAGAAAAAAAAACAACTACTCAAACACAGGTTTTAGTGGATTTGATCGAAATAAAGAAGTCGGTAACCCTCTCCATGCTTAAAAATTTCAATGATGCAGTTGTTGACAAGGTAACAAAATATTATGGGTTGTATAAAATAAGGATTATTGATATAGAAAAAATAATTAAGACAAATAAAAGGGAGCTCAAAGGATTTGATAGCTACAAAAATCTTAATATGGAAAGTTTTCTCTAACATAGAGCTCACCTTGGTTGAATTTTTCTCAATATTTTTATGATTACAACAACATTTATCTTAGGTTGAGACAATGCAAAATAAAGTGAAAGAAAAAAATAATAAATTGTTGGAAGTCAGGAAGACAATTGAAATTATAGATAAAGCCTAGACTCAGAATACTTCAATTGAATTCACAAAAAGTGAATTAGAGATGGTTCTTAGCTATGTGAATTATTTTTCAGAGGGCTTAGAAGAATTAAGAGTAAAGACTAAGGAAATGGTTGAGGCACTTGAGTCCTTTACGATTAAAACATAGGAGAAACTTTATATGTTCTCAATCCTTAATTTACATGACAAAATGTGAATAGGGATAATCCAATAGTAGACAAGATGTTAAATGTTTATAAAGTTGAAGTCGCCAGTTGGCAGCAAGTCCAAGATTCTCAAATAGAAGGTTATGTCATTGTTTTGGAATGTGCATGTGTGTTAATTGGAGATGTTACACATTTAATCTCAAAGATAAAAATGGGCCTTCTGGAAGTAGAGAAAAGACTTGGAAGACCTTGTTTGGTGGACGTAGCTTACATATAAGATTATTCTAAAAAATGTGACAGTTCATTAATTATTGTTGTGAAGAAAAAGAGAGAAAAATGATGGTTATATTGATAGATAATATAGCAAGAAACTTTTTTTTGATTTCATTACTTGTTTTTCCTAAAAATTTGTGTTAATAAAATCTCTTTGAGATTTGTTTCTCATTATTATCCTCTAATGACAATGTTTAAGAAGCAATAAAGTGAAGAATATCAGTGGTTGCTCCAAAAGGTATTTATAGTTTTAGAATATTATGGAGACCATATCCGTAATTAATGGGATGCACTGCTTGTTTAGATTCCCCTGTAAAGAGTAGGAAGCTGTAGGTGCCCCTACAGATAGTGAGGATTTTACATCTTTAGTTGGAAGTTTACACAATGCTTTTATATTTTTTCCATTAAAGTCCAATAGATGTGTGACATTATCCAAAGTTAGCATATGTAGTAAATCTATTTCAAGACAATATTCGTTGATAAATGATAAAGAGATTATAAAAGTGCAAGCGAAGGGTTTCCAACTAGCAATTGCATCTCAAGATCTTTTTGATGCAAAGGTCTTTTTGTGTCCTAAAATTTAAGATCATAAAAATTAACTAATGCCATTATTTCACTCCCTCCAATGAACTACACCAACAAAATAATGCAAATATAAAATCATCACAACAATTTTAAGTTCCTCTATCATCTCGCCCGAAAATTTTGTAATAGATAAATTTATAATAATTGTGCATAAGTCTTAACACAATTCTAATTTTCCAATTAAATGATAATATTCATAAAAATCTAACATAAAATTTCTCCTTGGAAACATTTCACATTATCTCATTTTATAATGGCAAAACGAACTATCATATCAACGACTAAGGTTTGAGATGAATTATAAGCATTATGATCAAGTTCCTCAAGGGAGAATATCTCACCCAATATATATTTCTTCTTATGTAAGATAGGAGTATTTTATCCAAGTTTAGTGCCTAGATATATAAACTTTAAGCAAAACTAAGTTTATTTTACTTAAGTTTAATTTTTATTTTTACCCAATATTACCCTTAACCCAAACCCTCAACCAATTATGTGTACCCCTTTTTGTACCCTCTTCTAACATTATCCTCCTATTTTAAATTTCCCATATTGAGAATTAACGAAGAACTTTGATATCTTATCATCACTCACACTAAGGGACCTTGGAGTTATGTTTAAGTGGCGAATTCCACTCGATAAAGCTTTCATGTTTGTGGAAAAAATTTAAATTTGGGTCTAATTCTTTTCTAAATGAAAAGGCAAAATTGTAACAATATTGAGAATTTACTGAAATTTTTGATGAAATTAATATTTACTAAAAATGTATCCCAATTAGGTAGTCATGCAGGGTTCCCTCTAAGGCAACTACAAAAACTAAATTAGCTTCCCTAAAATAAATGAGATTTGTGAACCTAAATAACCTTCAAAGAAATAAATATCCCTACCTGCTTCCTTGTGAACATAATTACAAATGTTCTCCATAATGGAATGTGTATTTATTCAAAGGACTTGAAAAAGGTGGGATGGATTTGAAATTCATTAATTCACATATCATAATGATGTAACTTGTTGTCACCAACTAATCCAAGTTCTCTTTAAGAGCCTATGGCCACTAATTTTGAGCCACAAAAATAATGAAATTCTACTAAAGTTTGAAAATTTTAAAGCCAACCATATGTTTGTATTTAAAATAGATATATATATATATATATATATATATATATGTCTTTCATTCATATTCTAACCCCCATATGTCCTTTAATAAATTTAAAAAAGAGGGGAGGTTTATAGAATATAATGAGCCTCGAGTTATGTATATAAATTTTGGTCTCAAGATTAACTTTTTTTTTTAATGTCAAATTTATCATATTTTTATATTTGCTTTAATTGTGACTTTCTTGTTCTCGTATCCCAAATCCCGAATGATCACTTGCGTTTAAAAAAATAGCCTCAGGCGTTGCCTTCTTTTCTCTCCACAAAATAATAAACGGCCACATGACTCTTTCCCACCTCATTCTTTCCCATCATAGCTTTGTGAAGTCATGACAAAGTAATAAAATTGTGGGTGATTCACAAATGGTAGACACATGTCATCTCGTGCACCTTGAACCTATAAGGTTATCTCACATCCTTTTTTATTAACGTTATTCTTCCCTAAGAAAGTGTGTACGTGACACATGTCTTGGTCGATTATATTAAATGCCACCCTTTTTCACTTTGTTTTATATATTTTTATTACCCAGTGATTTATGACTAGTCATTTATTGTTGTGATTAATGGATTGTTTTACTTGGGATAAATAAAAGGTAATTAAGGTGAAAAAGCCATGATGTAATTGTTTCAAATCCCAAAGGATGATTTTATTTAATAAGCATTGAAAGTGGCACTCTGGTTTTAAATCTTGAATGATTATTGAAAGAAGACATGAGAGAAGTTGATACAAAAGTTTTGGCATTGTAATGTCAAGTTGAAGCTCTGATTTGATAATAACATTTAGTAGTCATTTTCGTCTCTGGGAGAGAATTGAAAGATATCATTTTTATATCAAATATATGCACTAAGAGTAACTATAATAACTTGTACTTTTTCTTTGAGAATTATAATAATATTGAAGACCTCAGTTATGAAGAAGAATGAATGTGGAAAATCAAAAGTGCCTACTGTTATAGAACAACTGTGAAATTAGAAGTTTTCCCTTTTAGGGAGTTGATCAGAGATGTGTGTCACTATTACAAGGTTAAGGATGGTAAAATTTATTCCCCAAACGAGAGAATTGTTATTGATATCACCAAATTTACCATTAGGAAAATGTCAAGGTTGTCTGAACCTGAATGGGTATATTCGAAAGAATGGATTAGAAATTGGCAAAGCAAATATCAAGCTTATGAAGTATTGAATAAATGGAGTGAGAACCTCGATTCCTAGAAGAACAAGCAAGATATGTATTTTTTTAGTAGGATATCCACGGCCCCTGTTAACGAGGCTATGGCTCGACTCAATAGATTATTTGGAAAATCTATAATGGATCATGTTGATGTTGCATGGGTACCCTTATTACATAGCTTGTTGAAAGAAGGTAATCCAACCAATTGGGGTAAGTTAATCTCATTTTATATCATCAAGTTATTAAAGAATGTAAACAAGGCAAGGATTTTCACATGGCTTCTTATTTGGTTGATTGTATTTGTTACACATTGTCGTTTAGCCCTAGTTTATTTAGCCCTTGGTCCCCCTTTGAAAATAATTCCATTCATGTCATTTGTATCATTTTGTATAAACATTTGCATCACCCTAATTATATCAAGATTTGCAATGAATTTTTTCATGTTATTCATGAGGCCATTCATGACACGAAATGCCCTAAAATCTATGTGTCTGTGAACAAAACCATTTCCAGGCATGGAAATTAATTTTATTTCTAAAACTACATTGTAATAAGAGTTGAAGGAGCCATGCAATGACTGCATGTGTTGCCTATATATGTACCATATTGTCTGGCTATTATGAAATTGTTTTACCAATTGTTCACATGGATTTCCCTACTATTGAAGCAAAAAAACCATGTTATGATATCCAGGTTGCCTATGGCGTTAAGTGAAGACATTCTTCAACATTTCATCATGTGGAGGAGAAAAGGGGTGGGTTTGATCCCTCGTGATTTTAAGGAAGTTGAGTATTGGCCATAGGATCTCCTTAAAAGAGAGGAGCATTATTTGGATTCAGTTCAACATAAAGCCAACATCATATACAAACACTTGCCCCATCCAAAGCTGATGTTTTCATGGATGTATCTAATAACCAAGAAGCCATAATCAGGTTGGCTAAAGTTGGTAAATCCAATTATGAGGCATAGCTAAGGAAAGTTGAGAAATTGAAGTTGAAGGAACCTCAGGTAAATTTTACCTCTAAAGTTACAAACAAATCAAAATGTTCCAAGTTTAGAGTACAGTTGGAGATAAACCCTAAGATCTTTATTTTCCCTCGAGTGTCCCAAGTCTCTATGTCAGTTGTTGATGATTTTCTAGTCGGTAATTTTTTAAATGAAGTTATAGTGTCCCAACTTATACCAAAATAAGTAATTGGCATTGATACAAAAGTTGATGCCCCTAATTAGTTTAATAATAATTCATAACTTATTGTTTGAACCCTAGTTTGTGTACATCAGACAATTGAGTAAAGACTAAGGAAATGGTTGAGGCACTTGAGTCCTTTATAATTAATACACTGGATAAAATTTCTATGTTATCAATCCCTAATTTTCAAGATGAAATTTGAATAGGGATAACCTAATAAACTTTTAAAGATGTGGTTAACAATATGTTAAATGCATACAAAGTTAAAGTCACTAGTTCGCAACAAGTCCAAGATTCTCAGATAGAAGGTTATGTCATTGTTGTGGACTGTGCATGTGTGCTAATATGAGATGATACACATTCAATTTTAGAGATAAAAATGGGCCTTCTAGAAGTAGATAAAATGCTGGGAAGACCTTGTTTGGTGGATGTAGCTTACATACAAGATTGCTCTAAAAAATGTGACAGTTCATTAATTAGAAATTCATTGATAAGAAGATTATAGGATTTTAGGTTCTAGAAATCAGTGGCCTAAATAATCAAGAGTCAATCAGAATTCATGGAGATGTGTAAGTGCTAAAATGATTTGGTTATAAAAACCTTTGATTTGTTGTTGTTGAATAAAAAGAGAGAAAAAGGATGGTTAGATTGATAGATAATCCAACAAGTGGATTTCATTACTTGTTGTGTTAAAATAATTTTAGTTAATAAAATCCCTTTGAGATTTGTTTTCTCATTATTGTCCTCTAAAGACAATGTTTAAGAAGCAATAAAGGGAAGAATATTGGTTGTTGCTCCAAAGGGTATTTATAGTTTTAGAATATTATGGTGACAAATCTACAATTAGTGGGATGCACTACTTGTTTAGAACCCCCTGTAACGAGTAGGAAGCTATAAGTACTCGTACGTAAAGTGAGGATTTTACATCTTTAGTTGGAAGTTCACAAAATGTTTTTGTATTTTTTCCATTAAGTTCCAATAGATGTGTGATATTGTCCAAAGATAGCATATGTACTAAAGTTATTTTAAGACAATATTTGTTAATAAACGATAAAGAGATTATAAAATTGCAAGTGAAGGGTTTCCAACTAGCAATTGCATTTCAAGGTCTTTTTGATGCAAAGGTCTTTTTGATGCAAAGGTCTTTTTGTGTCCTAAAATTTAAGGTCACTAAAATTAACTAATTTTATTATTTCACTCCTTCTAATTAACTACATCAACAAAATAATACAAATATAAAATCATGGCAATAATTTCCAGTTCCTCTGCCACCTTGCTTGAAAAATGTCGCAATAGATAATTTCATAATAATTATGCACATGTCCTAGAACAATCATAATTTTTTAATTAAATAATAATATCAATAAAAAATTAACATAAAATTTCCCATTGGAAACATTTCACATTATTTCATTTTGTAGTGGTAAAATGAACTGTCATATCAACGATTGAGGTTTGAGTTGAATTATAAGCATTATCATCAAGTTCTTCGAGTGAGAATATCCCAACCAATATATTTTTCTTCTTATGAAAGTTATGAGTATTTTCTCCAAGTTTAGTGTCTAGATATATATAATTTAAGCAAAGAGTGCTCTTTAGCAGGGGTTTTTATTTATTAAAAAGCATACTTTTATTAATGTAACAAATATAGTACATCGCTAGTCATAAAAAAATGGGTGGAAAAGTCACACCCCACAAGCATCACAATGAGATAAAAAAGCCTCGAGAAGAAAAAATAATATTAAAAATTCCAACCCAAGGCCACTCAATCCATAAGTTATACTAACTCAAGTGCACATCAACTAAAAAAAAGATAATAAAAGCACAAACAAAAAGAAACAAACTATGCAACAACAACAAACATGGTGACCGACAAAGGAAGAGAAGGAGGCAGAGGATAAGGAGGGTTTCATCCCCAACCCCCCTAATAAGAGGGTCCTTGTCAACAGGTAAGGAATCCCGTCCATCATCTTACTGCTTTTTTCATCATCTTCCTCCAAGGAGGGGAAAATGGCAAGGGCTAGCTATAAAAACTTATCTTATGGAGGGGACCCCAACCCCCCCTCTACCACTACCTTTGTTAGCTCTATCAGACCCATTATGGTGTGGGGAATACTAGCGAGAGAAATAAGATGGGTTCCTTCAACTTTGAGACCATTGATGTTAATCCCCACATCCACGTTCATGAGGATAAGAGCGGTGATGGAGAGGATCTAGAGGCTCATGACTAACAATAGAAGGAACATTCCCCCAATAGTCCAAGAGGATTTATAGACAATGAAACTCAAGCTAAAATTTATCAGTTTAGACCTAGATATGGAGGGTAACATTAGAAATTACAATAAATTTGTTACTTACATAAAATCTCCTTTCCATTTCTTCATGATTAAAACTAGCAGTATTTCTTGTTTTCCAAATCTAAAAAAGAATGTCAACAAGAAAAATATGCCAAAATATATTGTACTTATAGGAAGTAAGGTGGATCCCCCCAAGAGAGCCATTTTCCAAGTGAATAATTGGAGCCTAAAATGTTCAAAGAGTGTATGAATCCATCTCCAAGTAGGCTGGGCATGAAGAAAAAACTAGAAAAGTTGTTTAAGAGTTTTTGGTTGGTGACAAGCTAGGCAAATGGGATTTGTGTTTTAATGCTTATGGAGTTTTAAAATACAATACCCAAGCAATTAAATTTATTGGAAGATGATGAAAATATTTAGATTTACACTAAATTATAGTCAATAATACATATTTTCCTAATTTAGCACGTGTAATAAATACAACTACAAAGTAGCTAAGGGATGAAAGATAGTATATCTTATTTGGTGTTCTATTCTGGAATATGACAATGATCAGGAGTCATCATAGGACTATAACAAATATTTGGGTTCCATTTATTCTAAAATTTGACTATGTTTGACCACTGGAAACTTGCTTCCAAGTTGGACACTTGCATCGATGATAGTATCCTTATGTTGATGCTAGTGTCTAGACAACAATATAGCTCCATTTTCAAATCTGTCAATCGAATTTTTATAGATTTTTTGTTGCCTACTACTTGATGTCTTTATATTTTATGTATAGGTTGTTGATCCTTGTGAAATGCAAAACCCTAGTTTTCCATCTTTAATGTGACCTTGGGTAAAAATGGGTTAGTGAGCACATGGTGACAAGCTAACCCCAATGACACCATTATCAAAGGACATTGCCTATATATCCAATACTCGAGAAGAAGGCCTCAAATTCATGTAGTTTTACCCGCCGTGTTGGCTTGTGTGTGAATCATGCAATGTGTGTAAAACAAGTACAATAGTGACCTAGCTTATAACTTGGCAAATAAGACCTTATGACTACTCTTGTAGTACTTCATACTTGTAGATGTGTTGTAGCTATGCCTAGTATGGAAATATGAAAGCTTTGATCAATTAGATGTTTGATAGAGTGCTTTTGATAAGTGCCGTAGTCTCTTTGCTCTGATTGCTAGGTGAGAAATGAATTAGGGTTGATATTGTATTTATACCAATCCTATCAGGAGATAACTCACATTAAAACACTTAGGCCAACCATTGAAATATGTTTCATTTGAAAATTAGATGACTTTAGGGCACTGGACACTCACATTATGGTAGGATAGTAATGTTGATGTTATTATCTATCCCAAACGTTGGTGTCTAGGGATTAGAAAAATAGGTATAAGATCAGGACTTATAGAGGTTTAAGCTAGGTAAATTTTAAGCATTTTGGACAAGATAGGATGTTTATATCATCAATATAAAATTAGTCAAACTAAAATATAGTTCAAAGGGCACAAGATAGAGTAGATGCGAGGCTTGTGGAAATAAGGCATGTGTAGAGCCAAGAGGAACAACCAAAGTCTGAGTTTGCGAAGTGTACAAGACTAAGAAGCTACATAATCACAAAATATCATCTATATTTGCCCCCCGCTTTAATATAGTAATGAAATTTATAGTTTAAAGTAAAGGAATAAATACATGGGTGTGTATGCACACCTTATCTTTGCTTGAATTTAATTTGAGTGATTTGTTGGTGACTAACCTGTGTGTCGTAATTGTCTTGACTATTAGTGAGTTATTTTGTAAAATATGTATCATTGTGAGGCTCTAAAACTAAGATTATGATAAATATAGATAACATATTTAGAGTGCATATATCCAAGGAGATATATATATATATATATATATATATATATATATATATATATATATAGAGAGAGAGAGAGAGAGAGGCACATGCCCCCAACTTTGGAGCAAAAGTGATTTGCCACTTAACAGTTGAGATTAGCTCAACCATGCAACCTAATGTTACTTATAATCTAGTGAGGTTGGTTGATACAATCAGATCAAACCTAAAAACTTGGAAATATTGAGTGATTTGATCACCTCAACCATACCAATAGGTGAACCAACTCCTGCAGTAGATTGATTCGATAAAATTCATAAAAGTTCATGGGGTATCAATACGTGCAATGGTTTTGTAATTTTAAACTTATTTTTATTTTGAAATATTAGGCACATGTTGCATAACATATGCACCTTAGATATGTCTCATGATAAATTTATGTATAAAAATGGTGCCAATGTATAGAATTTTTCCACAAATGTGTATCTGAATCATATCATTGTGTGCTCTGGCCAATTTAGATAATTGTATAAGTGTGGAGGGCATACTTCCAAAGTAGGCCCCCACTATATATGGAGAAATATGAAACTAATATAATTACCAATATGTAGGACATATGAACATGCCTCCACTGTAAATTGGAGATGCTAATACTGAATAGGTGTGGAGAACATGCTTCTAAAGCATGCCCCCACCAAATTTATGAACTAATATAAGTATCAAATATTGAATGAGTGTGGATAGAATGCTTCCAAATCATGACCCTAATGAATCCCAAAACTATGAATGTGTGGAAGCCATGTCCATATGACATGGACCCACTGAATCTGTAAACTGATATAAGTATCAAATATTGAATGAGTGTGGAGAACATGCTTCCAAAGCATGCCCCCACTAAATCTTAAAAAATGTGAATGTGTGGAAGTCATGTCCATATGACATGCCCCCACTAATATGCCCCTCCTTTGAGGTGAGGGAAAAATAGTACCTGGTAGTTACCTTAGCTCAAAGGATGAAGATAACCATATAGTTGTATATTGTGTGACTGAACCATGTAACATATAAAAAAATGTGCATAGTTAAAAGTATCATTAAAGCACATAGAACCAAAGTGATTACCTGTAAGCCTAATATGCATGATAAATATCATGGCAACATATAGATAATAACACTACAACCTCAATAAGTAAACAAAGACACACACAAGAGCACTCAAAAGTAAGTTAAGAAACAAAGGTCTTAGGAGACCACAAACAAGGGACATGTTCAAATGCCATAAAATTGAATGGACATGACTTAGTCAAATGTCCAAAAATCAAATAATGACATATTAAAATGTCCATACAACAAGTAATGACATATTCAAATGTCCAAGAAAGTAAACATAGGCATATGGCCTACATACAATGAAGTATATTCAAATGCCCGAACAAGCAAGATAATAACAAGGTAAAACACTCAAGGAAGTGTATAAATAAAAATAAAAAACAACTAACATAAACATATCATAGTATCTCATGGATCAAACGTGTTAGTAAAAAATTTCAAGTGCATAGCATATCAAGTACCATGTGCAAGATATAAGCATGGATAAGGCATGTGTAAGTACATAAGAGCCCAAGCATGATAATGTGATGTGACCATAGAATGATATAACCTGGAAGTATCAAGATCATAGAATATGGATGCCCCCAACCTCTTGGTGATGTGAGTAGAGGGAAATCCCAATACTTATAAGTGCATCAAATCATATATCTATGTATGCCTATAGATGTGTATGTAGAAGTAATTGATATGCTTTCCCTCAACATGGAACTAACACATAGATGCCAAGGAGCCAATAAAACATATAGGTGCCAAAAATGTTTTTGTATTTTTGAATGTTTTTATTTTTTGGGTATTTTTGAAGATATAATATCATCCTATGATCTCATCTAAAGGATGATCATATGTATCTCCCCACTAGAAGCCTAGTGCAAGAAATTGGTGGTACTACAAAGGAGCATGTGTAGGTGAAATTTATGTCAGTGTAGTATTTTTGATTCTAAATTTATGTATAATAGGAATTTGAGTTCATGAAGTACCAATAGAAGGAATAGGGGTTCGTGAAACCCATCTTTGTTTACTCTATGGTTTATCTAGAATAACAATAGTAGGAACATGTTTAGGAACTCTGGACATTTGATTATGGTGCATAGAAGATGAGGATTCTATGGAACCCACTGTCTGTCTCTAATGTAAGGGTCTCTCAATTACTGGTCACCTAGTAAAGGGGATTGCCTATTGCTTACCATTTTATGGTGGATCAGCCTTAAAAAGATTGATAATATTTGTCTGGGTATGAATTTTTCTTGTTTAAGAGGATGCTCATATGGAACACCAAAAACTGTAATTACCCGATTGGCATGAATTTACTTAACACACCTATGCACTATAGAAGGTATTGCTTGAAGAGTATGTATCCAAGGTCATCCCAATAACATGTCAAATACATTCACAAAAGGTATGATTGAGAAATTAGTAACCACATATGCGTGACCAACCTGTAAAGGTAAATCAATCTCACTAAAAACCTTGTGGGAGGTCCCTGACTAATCTAGTAGAGGGGTGTAAATCATGATGAGTATAACCCAAATGCACAAGTAATGTCACGATGAAAACATTTTCACTTGCACCATTATCAATCATAACACTATGTATGGGGTGTTTATCAAGGTATACTCTGACTAATTAGAAACTCTCATGTGCATGAGATAGTCACTTAAAGGGAAACCCTTGTAGAGAATACACCAAAGGAAATGGGCTTTTTTAGGCTCTATGAGAGCAACCCAAATGGTAGAAAACCTTCTAAACCAGACAGTATGAAGGGATTGAAGATTCCATCGATGATTGAGAGTGTCAATGTCAATGTTTTGAGGCACTAATAGGGTATAAGGAACCCATTAGAGAAAAGCTATAGATCAGATGGTGAATATATATAGAATGAGATTCATTAGTGTGGAAAATCCCACTGATAAATATTTCATGTTGATGAAGAAAATTTAAAATTTGGTATAATTATTTTGTAAATGAAAAGGCAAATTTGTAATTATATTGAAAATTTGGTGAAATTTTTGATAAATTTAGCATTTACTACATATTTCCCCAATTCGATAGTCATGCAAGCTTCTCTCTGAGACAACTGCAAAAACTAAATTAGCTTCCCTAAACTAAACGAGCTTTGTGAACCTAAATGAGCTTTAAATAAATAATTATCCCTACCTAGTTCTTTGTGAACATAATTGCAAATGTTATCTATAATTAAACGTGTATTTTATCCAAAAGACCCAAAAAGGTGGGATGGATTTGAAATTCATTAAATCACATATCGTAATGATGTAACTTATTATCAACAACTAATCCAAGTTCTATGTAAGAACCTGGGGCCACTAATGTTGAGCCACAAAAATAATGAAATTCTACTGAGGTTTGAAAATAAAAAATCCAACATATGTTCATCTTTTAGATAGAATCTTTGGTCGTGTGTGTGTGTGTAATTTAAATTTTTAGTTCCATTCATATTCCAAGCCCCATAAGTCCTTTGATTAATTTAAAAAAGAGGGGAGGTTTATAGAATATAAATGAGCCTCGTATATAAAATTTGGTCTAAAGGTTAACTTTTTTTCATGTTGGATTTATCATATTTTTATATTTGCCTTAACTAGTGTCTTTGTAGTTCTCACATCCACTTGGTAAAGCACATAACCAATAAAGGGCTTACTCCTTTAAGCTTAATGGAAATGCCTTAGTCAATAGTTTGTCAGTATGAACAAAATATAAGCAAGAAGCACAAATTACTCTAATGTGATGCAAAGAATATCCTCTTGCATTAAACATTTCAAAATTTAGAACTACAAAACTAGCTGGAAAAAGATAGATATTTCATGTGTCAAAGGTTTTAGAATAATACCATTAGATATAAAACTAATATTTGTCTTATGGGATCCTCAAGTGAAGATTCAAATTTTATTTTGCATGTCATTATTTAACCCTAAAAATGTAAATTAAGGGAATCTAGGGTTAAAGGGCTAGAGATAGCCCAGGGCAAAATGTTGGTAAACTATCTCTAAAGTAGGCCAATTATTTGGGAAACTCAGATAAAACATATATTGAATTTATTATGTTGAGATGTTAAAGATAGAAAGTATAGCTATGCTAGATATTGAAATGATAAATAAAATAAGATAGTTGATTTTTATGCTAATAAAGATATGGATTCTAGAATAGTTGTCTGATTCTGTAAATTTGACCTTTGTAATCGTAGACACTTACATCACCTTGGGATAATTGCATCAATGATACTATCTGACTTGGATGTAGGTGTATAGTATCTAGAATACCTACTAAAAATGGATGTGACCACTTAGATGCTTCTAGGTTCTGTATCACCTTCACTCTAATGCATTCAGATTTGGGTCATAGACTGTCGTTCATTATCAAATAGCAAAACCCTGGTTCTTCATCTTCATAACAGCTATGGAAAAAATAGGTTGGTGGGCACACAATGTCAAACTACCCAAAATACCCCTCTGTCAATGAGTACTACTTACATAGGCAATACTCTGACTAGGGCCTCAAACTTATATAGTTCTCCCCTACATGTTGGCTTATATGTGAATCATTCAATGTGTGATAAGCAAGTACAATAGTGACCTAGCTTGTAACTTATGAAATGTGACTCACGGAATATTCCTTTAGTATTTCAGACATGTAGATGTGTTGTCCCTATGACTGATATAGAAGTAGGAAAAAATAGAGAAGTTTTGCTCACCTGGTGCTTGATTGAGTGTTTTTTTGTCTGTGTTAGGTGAGGAATGAATGAGGGTTGATCTTATATTTATACCAATCCCTTTGGAGAGTATCTCTCATTAAAACACTTAGGCCAACCATAGGAATATATTTTATTAGTAAGTTGGATGACTTTATGGCACTGGACACTTGTGTTGACGTGGGCATTTGATGAAGATGCAAGTGTTCAGGCAGTTGGAAAATAGGTGTAGGTCTAAAACTTGCAGAGATGGAAGATAAGTAGGTTTATAACATTCTGGGCAAGATAGAAAGGCCTGGGTCATCAAAATCACATTGGTTGGACTAAGTGATAAGTAATTAGGTACAAAGAGATGGTGTAAATGAGCCTTTTGGCAAAAGGAAAGGTCTAGAAGCTGAAGGTATATTCATAATATGTATTTTTCAAGTGTACAAGACTAAAGTGATATATAATTCAAAAATAGTGTCTACACCCCCCCCCCACGTTAGTCTAGTAATGAAATTATTAGTTTAAAGGAAAATGAATGCATACCTGATACATATAACACACCTTGCCTTTGCATGAGTTCAACTTGAATACTTTGTTGGTGACTGACTTGCAACCAAGAACATGTTATAAAATATAATCAGTGCATATTGTTGATGCAGAAGATTGCACCCTTGGCAGGAGGCCGAGCTCCTGCCTTCTTCACGCAATAATGGAAACTCCCCTCTCGCCTGTGGGACTGGTGAAGCTAGAGGGGAGAGTCTCTAGATGAGGGCTAGCTCCCTCTGATGTATCATTTAGGCCCTGGTTTCTCCTACTGCTAACCAATAAAATGAAAAAGGGGGGGGGGGATGAAAAGGGAGAAGGAGATGCTGAAAACAAAGCCTAAGCCTAAAAAAGAAAAGAGGTGATACACCAGAAAATGTGACCCACTCAGGCCCGAACATACACTTTTCACCGAAAACCAGCTCCCATACACTTCATCTATCCTGAGAAAACCTTTTGCATCAGTGGGTCAGGGGTCCATGGAGATACAGGGAAGAAATAACTACTAGAGGCATTCTGAGATGCACTGCAATAGCCTATCCATTTCACCTATACTCCTCTAGGGACACTTCTGACAGACCTATAAAAGGAAAACTCAAAAAATGCACCAGACGTGCTGAAATCATTCTATAGAAGCATTAAGAAAATGACTTAATACAGAATCAAGGCATAGACACATACTAAAGATGCAAAAAACTCAGAATGGAGGTAAAAATGTTGTGTTTCGATTCAAGGTAAATATTTGGCAAAGCTCTGCCTTACAAGCCCGAGAGATTTTTGGGCAGAGTTTTGCCTTAAGGCTGAGAGCGGATCTTTTCTCCAAAGAGAAGTTTACAATATATAGGAAGAGGAAGAGAATCTTGGCACTTCCTGGAAAGATTTTTTGGCGCTCATTTCTGCAAGTGGCCCATGTGCCTTACGAGCATTGGGAAGAGCAAGCCGCTCAAAACATCAATGAGCTGCGCCCTTTGTCTGCTTGTAAGACTGCTTCTTCAAGGTGATTACACAGTTTGTCTACTCATAAATGCGAAATGAATAAAATTGGTTGCACTGCTAGCTGTTTGTGCCTCCTAATGGTCAATTCGCAGGCACTATATCATCTGCTGAAATAACTTCTTGAATCGGTGCTTCCCTTCGCCACTTGGACTATCTGCCTGCTCCTACACTTGGCACTTTTGTCTTTTCCCTACCTTGTCTCTTTTTGGCTCTTTCAGCCCTCGGGCTATCTCTGGGCGGGTCGCTGCATTCCTTGGGCTCCTTTCATGATTTGGCGCTTAGGCAGTTCAAAAACAATGGCTACTTCACTGTGTTAAATTTGACGTTCACGCGGTCGTCACCCAACGGCTAGTTCGTCTGCTTGAATTTGATGACTTTTGAGACGTCACTGTAGAAATGAACATATTCATGCAAAATCAGAAAATGAAATGGCCTAGAATATCAGGGATAGAAGGGGACCAATTTTTGGCTTGTTGGGCAAAAAATGGTCAACAAATTGGCGACTCCCAGGGGAAGCATGCCTGCTATGCTTAAAGACCAGTAGCCTTGCAGTTCATTGGGCATGGAGTCAGATCTAGCTATGAAGAAAGGTTAGCAATAGCCCTAAAGATCCAAGAATCGAACATGAAGCTTTTTACCCCACACGCAAAGGGAAACACACAAGGCTAAAAACACTACTTGTGTAACTACACTTAGAGAAAGCAGGAAAAGAAACTGAAAGCAAACTACTATATATAGCTAACCAGGAAAATTTGCCTCCCTCCTAGATCAAACAAAAAAATTCTTAAGTCCCCTTCTTGGCGAGAGGACTTATGGTGCCAAGCAAGTAGTTGAATGAAAAGGAGATTTGGTGACCTGCTCCTCTTGCCTGTCACCTGAGTTGGCTGGTATCTGAGTGGATCAGATTTAAACATGCTTCTGACATATATGTACTCTGCTTGTCCTTGGAATCTTGTTGAATGCTGGTCCTTCATATTGGTGCTCTTCACCAAGAAATCAATGGCTACTGGCTCATCACCGTTAGCCCTTTGATGTGCATAATCCCTTTGCAGTGCATCATGGTCTGACCTATTTCCTTTTGCCTCATTGAAGACCCTGTCAGACTCATCCTCTACTTCCTCTTGGCCTTCTTGAAGAAGGGTGACTGTGATGATGTCTGAAATGGACTCACAAAATGATTGCTCATCCCACAGAACATCGCCTCTTTGTTCAAAACTCTCTTCTTCAAGGCCTTCCTCCAGGAAGACAGACCTCTCCTTTTCCTCCTCTAACTCAGGCTCTTCAGCGTAGTCGTCCTCCTCATCGAAGTAACAAGGAAGTTCATCGAACAAGGGGAAAGAGAGCTCACCATGCTTTTGTTCCTCCTCGTATTGCTGGAACATCTGCATATATGCAAGACCTGCATCTTCTCCATTGCCGATGGTTTCTTCACAAGAAGCATTAATGATGATTTCTTCTTCGTTGTCGCTCATGACAGCCCCCTAGAAAAATGTAGATTGGATATTTTGCTCGTCACCTGCCTCTTGCAAAATAGGTTCCTCTTTGAGAAGGGGTGAAGTGGGAAAATCGTGTGGAAGAGGAGGCAGTGCTTGAGCTAGAATCGAATGATTCTCCTCCTTCCACTTGGTCAGCACTTCATCTATATCAGGTGTGGCCTGATATTTCTCTTGGAAATGTGTAAGTGGGGTGTGTTCAGACATGGAATGTGTTGTTGGATCTGAACCGTCCATCACACACTGGCTAAGGAATCTCTCTCTAGATTCCAACTCTGCAATTCTCCTGGCTAGATCTTCTTGGAAGAGCCTTTCCTGGAAGTCACCAGCATCATCATGAGCAGGAGCAGCCTCAGCTTCTTCAAGGTCTCCTTCCTGCCCCATGATTCTACTATTTTCCCCCAGTTCAGGATATCGAAATTGGAATTTTGCTCCTGTGAACAAGCAGTAACTTTATTTTCTCCAAGGTCTTGGGGCTCCTCCACAAGGTCTGGAAGTTTTATCTCTCTTTCAAAAAGCAATCTCATCCTAGCCTTTAAATCTTCAATTTGTTTGGCTAGGTTGTCTTGAAAGAGTCTTTCTTGGAGGTCACCAGCATCATGTTGAATAGGAGCAGTTTTGAGAGAGATGTGTTGTTTTGTAGAGTTTCCCCCAAAAGAAGATTCACGATCTAAGGAGTTTAGAAGGTTCATCTCCATGGGGGGTTGCTCTAATGCCCTTTGATGTTGGAAAGCCAGGTGCATGAGATTGAGAGCAGATGCGTCAGATGAGCTGGAGTGGGCGAGTGCTATTTGTTATAAAGGATTTGGTGCAAAAGAGGGGGCTTTCTTCAGAATAGGAAGGGGCACACAAGGCTAACTGCCTTTAATAAATGGATTTCTCCAGTTTGCTACCTCTTCCTCCATGGACTGCAAGGCCTGTGCTTGCCTAAACAAACACTCCTCTTTATACATCAGCTCCTGCTGATACCCGTACTGCTCCTCCAGTCTGTCAATCTCCATCGTCTGCTTCTCAAATTCCAGGGCCATTTCCCTTATCGTTGCAAGGTAACTAGGAGAGCTACTTGAGGCGATTCTCTAAAAATCTTGAGTCTAATCATAGTCATATGAAGGAAAACAAGACCCATGATTTTGTGCAAAGGAATTATACATACAAAAGGTGATTTCTTAATGGCACCAGGGCTGCTTAACTAGCTGATTCAACTCAGAGTCGCCATTGGTGTTGATGCAAAAGCCTCCAAAGGCTGGTCGGTTGAAGAACACACTAAAAATTCTTCAACTCTTTGGACACAACTTGTCCTAGTTGGTCTCACTGGGCGTGCCAAAAACTATTGATGCAGAAGATTGCACCCTTAGCAGGAGGCCGAGCTCCTACCTTCTTCACGCAACAATGGAAACTCCCCTCTCGCCTGTGGGACTGGCGAAGCTAGAGGGGAGAGTCTCTAGATGAGGGCTAGCTCCCTCTGATGTATCATTTAGGCCCTAGTTTCTCCTACTGCTAACCAATAAAATGAAAAAGGGGGGGATGAAAAGGGAGAAGGAGATGCTGAAAACAAAGCCTAAGCCTAAAAAAGAAAAGAGGTGATACACCAAAAAATGTGACCCACTCAGGCCCAAACATACACTTTTCACCGAGAACCAGCTCCCATACACTTCATCTGTCCTGAGAAAACCTTCTGCATCAGTGGGTCAGGGGTCCGTGGAGATACATGGAGGAAATAACTACTAGAGGCGTTCTGAGATGCACTGCAGTAGCCTATCCACTTCACCTATACTCCTCTAGGGACACTTCTGATAGACCTGTAAAAGGAAAACTCAAAAAATGCAATAGACGTGCTGAAATCATTTTGCAGAAGCATTAAGAAAATGACTTAATACAGAATCAAGGCATAGACACATATTAAAGATGCAAAAAACTTAGAATGGAGGTAACAATGTTGTGTTTCGATTCAAGGTAAATATCTGGCAGAGCTCTACCTTACAAGCCTGAGAGATTTTTGGGCAGAGTTTTGCCTTAAGGCTGAGAGCGGATCTTTTCTCCAAAGAGAAGTTTACAATATATAAGAAGAGGAAGAGAATCTTGGCGCTTCCTAGAAAGATTTTTTGGCTCTCATTTCTGCAAGTGGCCCATGTGCCTTAGGAGCATTGGGAAGAGCAAGCCGCTCAAAACATCAATGAGTTGCGCCCTTTGTCTGCTTGTAAGGTCGCTTCTTCAAGGTGATTACATGATTTGTCTACTCATAAATGTGAAATGAAGAAAATCGGTTGCATTGCTATCTATTTTCGCCTCCTAATGGTCAATTCGCAGGCACTGTACAATCTACCGAAATAACTTCTTGAATCGGCGCTTCCCTTCGCCACTTGGACTATTCGCCTGCTCCTACACTTGGCACTTTTGTCTTTTCCCTACCTTGTCTCTTTCTGGCTCTTTCGGCCGTCAGGCTATCTCTGGACGGGTCGCTGCATTCCTTGGGCTCCTTTCATGATTTGGCACTTAGGCAGTTCAAAAATAATGGCTACTTCACTGTGTTAAATTTGACGTTCACACGGTCGTCACCCAACGGCTAGTTCGTCTGCTTAAATTTGATGGCTTTCGGGACATCACCGTATAAATGAACAGATTCATGCAAAATCAGAAAATGAAATGGCCTAGAACAGCAGGGACAAAAGGGGACCGATTTTTGCCTTGTTGGGCAAAAAATGGTCAACACATATAAACTGAAATTAAAATCTCTAAAATGATTAAAATTGAAAGAGAGTAAAGTTTAAGAGTACACTTGTGTATTGATGCAACCATCTTGCCTTTTAGTAATTTGATTTAAATAATGTATCATTATGAATCACTGAAACTGAGATTAAGACAAAATATAAAATTTGAGAAGTGCATATATCTAAGAGACATAGAGAGAGATTATAGGACAGATGCCCCCAACCTTGGATAGAAGATGAGTTATCCCCTGGTAGTTGAGATTAGCTCAACTTTTCAACCCAATCATACTTACAGCCGAGTGAGTATGAGTGAACCAAGTTAACTCGCACTCTAAAAATGGTGAGGTTGGATGATGTAATTGTTGGAGAATCCAAGAACAACACACCTGTTCTGATCCCACTTGTTAGGATCTTGCTCCTCAGAAAGAGCACAATATGATTACCAAATACAAGCAATTAAACATGCAGAATTATCCAAAAGTACAAGTAACTAGAATTCACAAATAGCACAGAATATGAGAGATAATACACTATCTTGTTTTAATACTTGTACAGAAAAGAATACAATAAAGAAAATGCCACTTCTTCTCCCACCTTCCAGAGGATTCCCACACCTCAAGTGTACAATAATTCTTCTTCAAAAGTTCACTCTCCTACCAAAAACAGTCCCAACACACAACTCACACACAGAATTGGTGTTCACCTCTCCAACCAGTCAGTAATAACCCTGCCAGTACACCAAGCACTCTAAAGTACTTCAAGTAGATCTCCCATGAACCTGCAACTTGCAATTCAACACACCTTACTTACACATGTAGATCTCCTATGAGCTTGCAACACCCTGCAACTCAATGATCTTACAATGGAAGGATCTACCTTGACTTCCTTTTTCAGCTCATAATTACAATACATGCCAATGGGTCTATAAATAGATCCCAGACTTAAACAATAACTTAGACTCTTAGTTTACTATAATTATCCACGCAGCTCAAGACTCAAAATAGCCTTTACATGCAAACACTCAGTTCAACTAACTAACTGTTCGTGCAACGAACAGTTCTAGAACACACATGCGACCGACGTCGGCCGACTCCCTGCCGATGCCGGTTGCCTTCTGCATTGATCATGACCGATGTCGGTTATATTGCTGACGCCGGTACTGGAACTTCAACAACCTCCTCTTCGTCTGCATAGTTGAAGCTTTTAGCTCCACAACCTAATAGTAATCAATTCTGAACTATAAACTTGGCAAGGTTAAGTGATTTAGTCACCTCAAGCGTACTAAAAAGCAAACCAACTACTACAGTAGATTGGCTCAATATAATTTATAATAGTCTAACCTGGTGGGTGGTGATAGTCCTTGAAAATATATGAAATCTGAAATTGATTTGTTTTTATAATATTAGGCACACATTGCAAAGCATATGCACCTTAGACATGTCTCATGCTGACACTATGTATAACATTAGCACCAATATATAAAATTCTACCATAAATGTGTATCTGAATCATATAAGCATGCAGTTTGTCCAATTTGAAACTATGTAAGTGTGAAGAACATGTTGTCAAAATATGTACTTCACATTTATATCAATTTTTAGTTTTAGATTCTAGTGAGGGCATGTTTTGGAAACATGTTCTCCATACTTACATAGTTTTAAATTGGCCAAATCACACAGTTATATGATTCAAATATATAATTGTGACAAAATTTTATACATCGATACCATTGTTATACATAGTTTCAACATGCGACATATCTAAGATGCATATGTTATGCAATGTGCACCTAATATTGTAAAATTAAATCAGTTTCAAATTTCAAACACTTTCAAGAACTATCACCACCCACCAAGTTAGACTATTAGAAATTGTATTAAGCCAGTCTGTTACAGTAGTTGGTTCACTTTTTGGTATGGTTGAGGTGATTAAATCACTCAACCTTGCCAAGTTTATAGGTTAGAATTTTTTGGTTTAGCATACGGGTAAAAAAGACTCTATGTAAAGCTAGAGTTGATTATGAACGTGTCAATATTTTGATACCAAGCTTGAAAAGCTTGTTTCAAATTATACAAGGACTTTTTCGGTCTGCACACAAAACTAGAGTTCTCATTGCTTATGAACTTGGGAGGTTAGGACATGTAGACTTGTTCCTATAAGTCTCCATGAAAAAAGGAACTTTTGACATCCATATGATGGACTTCCCATCCATGCGTTATAGCCAAGGACAATATTAGTCTAATGGAATTCATCTTGGCAACTAAAGTAAAGGTTGCATGATAGTTAACATCTTTAACTTGTGAAAAAACTTTTGCTATGAGTCAGATTTTGTATTTGTCAATAGACCCATCTGTTGCATACTTAGTGCGATGCACCCACTTGCACCTCACCAGTTTTATTCTTTTTGGAGGGGGGAACCGATTCTTATGTTTTATTCTTCAAAGAAATAAGTTCTTCTGTCATAATTGCCTACCATTAAGGATGTTTGGAAGCTTGATGGTGAGTTTTTGGATCCTCTATCATTGCCAACTATAAAAAATGTGTAACACCATACATATTTTGTGATCTTGTCATGATTAGAACTCTTGGATCCCTTACCAATGCATCAACTTCATTATGAACTGTGTGAACCAATTTGGTAGAGGTTTTATTGGTTGTGCAGGTGCATTCTAATGTTTTTGGCATTGACGGTGGAGGTGTTCATTGTCCCCATTATGGTTCATCATATAAATCATAGTAACTCTCAGAATTGGAATCATCTAAACTATCTCGTTTTTCATAAGAGACCTCAAAAGTTGTGTCCAAGTCAACATAAGCTAATGGAGGAGGAAGAGTAGGAGATGTTGTCATGAAAGTCTGGGATTGTTCATCAAATAACACGTCCAGCTAGTAAATCACTTTAGTGGTGCTAGGAATAATAAGACAATATACCTTCACATATCCATAGTAGCCAAAAAAGATACAAGGATGGCCCTTTTTCTCCATTGCTTCATAATTTTTATCTAGAATGTGCATCCGTACATTGTCAGGATCTTCCTCCACCAATTAGAGCACATATGATTACTTCTTGTATTAGCTACTAAACACAAAATTTAACCAGAAGTAACAAGTAACTAGAAATATGAAACAACACAGGAATATGAGAGACAATACACAATTGTATTAATAATCACTCAGAAGAAAATACAATAAAGAAGATGCCACTTCCTCTTCCACCTCAAAGGCTCGCCACACCTCAAGATTCTTCCCTCTCTCTCTCGGTCCCAACAATTAACTCCAATACATAATTGATGTTCACCTCCACCAGTCAGAAACAATGCTGCCAGTACACCAAGTACACAATCGTACTCCAAGTAGATCTCCCGCTCTCTGCTACTACCTGCAAATCACTAGACCTTACTCACCATTGTAGATCTCCAAAAGAAGCCATGGTCACCTGCTGACCAAGATCATACAAATACGAAGAACCCTTCTGATTCTCCAAACCAGCACCCACACTTGGTACTGTGGCACTAGGAGGAACACACCATTACTCTCCTCTCTCAGAAGGAGCTTATTTAGCTCTCTTACTCCCTAGCACTAATTTACAATACAGCCCATGAGTCCATATATAGCTCTCATGCTTACAATAATTAGACTATCTTAATTACAATAATTAGACATGCAACTCAAGACTATAATTAGCCTTTACATGCAAACTCTCGATTCAACGAACTATCTGTCCGTGCAATGAACAGTTCTGGAACCGCCACAGGGGACCGACGTTGGTCCCTGTCTGCTTGGAGGTGACCGATGTCGGCCGACCTCCTGCCGATGCCAGTTGTCTTCAGCTCACACCTACCGATGTCGGTTGCCTTATGCACTGCACTCCGCCGATGCCGGTCTCCCTGGAACTCAACAACCTACTCCATGTTTGCACCAGTTGAAGCTTTTAGCTCCACATCCTAACAATCTCCCACTTGGAGATAAATAGCTGCAACTGTACTTGTACCTGTACACCATCTAATTTTATTCCCTGGCTTGTATCCCTCTTTAAGCTTAATCCTGAAGACCAACCACCACACACCTTGTGATGCTCTACCTGTCATCCAAATCTCTTGCCACATCCACATCTACAAACCCCTGTAGAAAAGAACTTGACCCTGCATAGCATGTGCACATGCTGCTGGTCCCTCTAAGAATCCACTGAACTGCCCTCCAGTACTTCTTTCCCTGAATTGGCTCCAAACTTTTTGACAACTCCCACTGCTTGGGAAAACTCAAGTCTACACTAGACCTCATGTGATTTCGAACCCTGTTCTAAGCTAAGCTTAAACTGTCCAGCCCTTGGTGTGCTTTTCGATTCTGCATCTTGCATCTTGAACCCTGCCAACACCGTCTTCACATCAGCTCCCACTAGAGACAAAATCTCCATGTCTCTTATGCCAAAGAATTTTGCTGCTCCAAATTCTTCTTGACATACCTCTGAACTAACCTTACCCTTAGCTCAGTAAATCCCTGTATGTACAAAACCTGCTAGCAAATCACCCACATACAGTAACTGGATAATCTCGTGACTCATTATCCACCTGGTAAGACAAAACCACAATAGTTACACTGACATTGACTTAAGCCATGCTTAGTCATCCACCTGTCAAACCCTGTACCACTGTCCTGCAGCTACCTCAAGACCATATGCCTTGGCCTTCCGTCTCACGTATCCATCCACTCTCTTCTTTAACTTGGGAATCCGTCCCTCATCCAGTGCTTTCTTCCATCTGACAACTCCACCAACAAATACCTGTTTGGTTCTTTTCCAAGGACTCACTCCTCATCCATGCCAAGCTCTCACTATTTTTGGATTCTACCTGCATTGCTTCTTCACATCTTCCTAGTTCTTGACCATTAGTAAGCAATATAAAAAAGGTGAACAATGAATATGAGGTTCACTTACCCTTTTTGACCTCAATATGAGCGTTTGAGACCTGTTGACAGCTTGTTGTCTGCCCACCATCCGTCCAAGTGACCGATCTCGGCCATCTCCCAGTCTGCAACCGACTGATGTCGGTTCCCTACGCTGACCCTGACTGTCGACGTCGTCTCCCTGGTCGACGCTGGTATCCCTTCTGTCGACGTCGATTCCTTCATGACCGATGTCGGTCTTCTTGTTGCCGACATCAGTTACTGTATGACCGACGTCGGTACCTGTGTTCGCCTGTGAGTGATAACTTTTTACCCGTGAGCTCTCTATGGATCAAAACCCTATTTGAATCAACACAACCCTGCTCAGAATAATTCATTTCCCTCACCTAATCTCTATCCGTCATCTCCTCCATGAACACCAAGGCTTTCCAGTTCTTTAGCTTGTCAAAAACATCTGTCTTCTGCTTAAGAACCTGCATTCCCCTCCTACATTTGTGACCAAGCCTACAAAGCCACATCTCTGCAACAGAAGGTGAATCAGTAATATAAGTAGATAGATAAATGATACCTACATTGTTACCACCATCTAATTCAAGTATATCCGCTGTGAGAGTTACAATGCATCTCCCATCACCCAACTTTCCTGAAGAAATTAGACTAATCTCCAAGACTGGTACCTGCATGACCTCCTTCAACCACTGTGTGTCATCCGTCTGCAATTTCAGCTTCACTTCCCCTTTGTCAACAATCTGACAAGGCTCTCCAACCCCTAAATAAATCTCTCCAAAGTCTCCAAAGACATACCCATGAAAAGATGCTCTATTTAGGGCTACATGGAAAGAGGCAAAAGAATCTGTAATCAAAGATTCTACTTTATCTAGAACATCCTGTGCAACATCTCCTAAAACATATGCTTCTACACGCTGATCTTCAGTCGACCAACAATCTCCCCTTACCTGCTCTTTCTTTTCATCAATCAGACCATTCGTGCTATTCAGTTTCTCCATTCGTAGCTTACTTTTTTCTGCCATTGCTATACTCCCACTCAATCTGAAACCCCTAAGAGTGACCTGTAATCAAAAACACTACCAGATCTGAACCACCTATTAGTCAACCCAACCAAAAGCTCTGATACCACTTGTCAGGATCTTGTTCCACCAATTAGAGTACATATGATTACTTCTTGTATTAGCAACTAAACACGAAATTTAACTAGAAGTAATAAGTAACTAGAAATATGAAACAACACAGGAATATGAGAGACAATACACAATTGTATTAATAATCACTCAGAAGAAAATACAATAAAGAAAATGCCACTTCTTCTTCCACCTCAAAGGCTCGCCACACCTCAAGACCTTCTTCCCTCTCTCTCTCTCGGTCCCAACAATCAACTCCAATACAGAATTGATGTTCACCTCCACCAGTCAAAAACAACGCTGCTAGTACACCAAGTACACAACCGTACTCCAAGTAGATCTCCCACTCTCTACTGCTACCTGCAAATCACTAGACCTTACTCACCATTGTAGATCTCCAAAAGAAGCCATGCTCACCTGCTGACCAAGATCATACAAATACGAAGAACCCTTATGATTCTCCAAACCAGCACCCACACTTGGTACTGTGGCACTAGGAGAAACACACCATTACTCTCCTCTCTCAAAAGGAGCTTATTTATCTCTCTTACTCCCTAGCACTAATTTACAATACAACCCATGAGTTCATATATAGATCTCATGCTTACAATAATTAGACTATCTTAATTACAATAATTAGACACGCAACTCAAGACTATAATTAGCCTTTACATGCAAACTCTCGATTCAACGAACTAACTGTCTGTGCAACGAACAGTTCTGGAACTTCCACAGGCGACCGACGTTGGTCCCTGTCTGCCTGGAGGTGACCAACGTCGGTCGACCTCCTGCCGATGCCGGTTGTCTTCAGCTCACACCTGCCAATGTCGGTTGCCTTCTGCACTGCACTCCGCCGATGCCGGTCTCCCTGGAACTCAGCAACCTACTCCATGTTTGCACTAGTTGAAGCTTTTAGTTCCACATCCTAACAATCTTCATAATTTTTATCTAGAATGTGCATCCGTACATTACATCCAAAAACTAAAAAATAAAAATTATCTAGCTTGACACCAGACCATTTTTATTTAGGAGTGATATTTTTCACTATGGAGTGTAAGTGAAATTTTTTATGCAAGTTACACATGTTGAATTTCCTCTGCCCAATATTGTGGAGTCAGGTCTTTGGAATGTATCATGCAATTGACCATTTCTTTAAGTGTGCAGTTTTCTTACTTAGCTACACCATTTTGTTGAGGGGTGTAGAGTACAATATGTTGAAGTTGAATGTCTACATATTCATATAAGTTAATCATCTTATTTTTGACAAAATATCCTCCATCATATGTTCTGAGAAGCTGAATTTTTCTCTATGTTAGGTTTTCAACAAGACTTTGAAATTTTTTAAGTGTTCAAAGAGCTTTTATTTTTCCTAAAATAAATCCAAGTTCTATGAGATAATTCATCAATGAATGTAAGCTCATATTTATGTTTCTAAAAATAAACATGAGTAAACGATATAAGATCATTGTGAACCAACTGTAATTTGTCACTTGCCCTCAAGGATTTGCTTTTGGCAGATGGATCTTTGTGTTATTTTCCAAGTGCACAACATGGGCAAACACCATCTTTGAATTTTTTTGTGACAAACCAATAACCATGTGATGTTTACCAAGGTTTTGCAATGAGCGATAATTGAAGTGACCAAAATACTCTTGCCAAATTTTACTCAAGTCATTAGCATGTGAAAACATGACTTGTGAAGGTTGAGTGAACACAAAGGTGTCAAATTTGTACAATTGTATTGGATGATCAACTTTGCCAGTGGCTACAACAATAGACTGATATTTGATATTTCTGACGATAACATCAGTAGGTGTAAACTCAATTATTTTTCCTTCACCTGAATGTGTGATCTAACATATGGAGAGGAGGTTCACAAATAATTTTGGAACATGGAGAACTTTGTTAAACATGTTATTCTCTATCTCAACTGTCCCTTTGCCCTCAATAACTATAGGACTAAAGTTTTCCTCAAAAATTTAGTTGTGTGACATTCGTCAATATTTTTAAATAATGAGCCATCATGTGCCCTATGGTGAGAGGCTCTTGAATCCAAAATCTATTTAGACACAAGTAATCCTATTGTTGTAGAAAGTGGTACTTATGTCTTTATGAGGGGAACCTTCATTTTTTCATCTTTGTTTCTTAGTATGCCATTTTATTAAAACATTGATGCTGAACATGACCTGGTTTCTTACACTAATTACAACACTCTTGGTCAACTTTGTCATGTACTTTCCCTATCTTTGTTGGGATTTGAGGAAGGATTCTGTAAAGTCAATTAATTGCCCTTAGGCTTGAGCTTTATTTTCCATTTTTATTTGCAAGGCCTCACCTTTGCTAAAGCTGGGTTGTGACGTTGCATTACTGTCATTGACCACTAATACCAGTTGCTTAGTATCTTTAGGTCAGATTTCCCCAATAAAAATTATTTTTTCATGTTCTCTTTGAAGTTTCTCATAGAACTTGTCAAAAGTCGATACCATATATGCATACCCCATAAAGTCTTGATGTGTGTAGTAGTTTGAAACAAAAATCAAGGAAGACCTAATTTAGATAAAATAATCATAATGAGTTTTTCATCATTATTGGTTTCATCAGTCTCAACAAGTAGAAGTCCCAAGCACTTAACATGAGTGATGAAGTTGTCAGTGTGAGAATAATTGTTTGGACTAAGAGCAATGAACTTTTTTTCCAGTTGGCATGCCTTTATCTTACTGTGCTTTCCAAAAAGTGCCTCCAAGTAGTCTAAATTTTATAGATTTTTATGATGCCCTGAAAATGAAACTTCAATTCAAGGGATGTTGATTGACTAAGGATGCCTCTAGCTTCATCAAAACAATTTTGCCATTTTTATTATTTGAGAATATATAAAGGTGCAGCTTATTTAATCATTGTAATATGGTAGAGGCCCTTGCCAAGTGGGAGATTGTTAGGGTGTGGAGCTAAAAGCTTCACCTTGTTGCAAACAAAAGGATGAGGTTTTTCGCAGCTTGACAGTCGCCAGCATCAGCAGGCCACAACCGATGTCGGTCAGGAGAAGCGCAGAGAAAACTGGCATCGACAGGAGATCGACTGGCGTCGGTCACCTCCAGGAAGACAAGGACCGACGTCGATCGCCTGTGGCGGTTAGAACTGCTGTTGATGAATAGTCAGTTAAGTGAACGCGGAGTTTGCATGTTAGAGACCAGTTCGAGTCTTTGAGCCGCCCGTCTAATTTAGTGTATGCATGAGATCTATATAATAGACTCATGGGCTGTATTGTTAAGTGTAGAACTTGTAGAACCCAAGTGTGAAGCTTGGAGAGTTCTTCCCATGGTGGAATCAAGTAGGATTCCCCATGTATGTAAGATCAGGTTTGATATGCAGGTAGTTGCAGGGTCATGGAGGAGATCTACATGTGATAAGTAAGATCAGGTTGGTCTGCAAGGAGATGTGTGAATGCGAGGGTCAGAAAGGAGATCGATGGGGGAGCTAGATCCAAGGTGACAGCAATACATCAGAGCAGGATCATGGTTAGATCTACTTGGAGTACCAGTTCGTACTCAGTTGTACTGGAGGTACAATGGGGTGAACAACAGCTTGTGTAAGTTGTTAGTTGAGACCTATGAGAGAAGATTACTCAGGTGGGAAGATTATTTGGAGCCCTTGAGGTGTGGAAGGCCTTGTAGAGGTGGAGAAGAGTGTGATCTCTTTATTGTAATTTCCTTTGTAATGAGTTGAATACAATTGTGTGTTGCCTCTCAGTTTCTGTGTTATTTCTCATTGATAGTTATTTGTTCTTCTGGTATTTCGCATTTTTAAGTTGCTTATACATTGGTAATCATGTGTGCTCTTAAATCTGACAAGTTGTGTCAGAACTTTGAGAAACTTTGGTCCTATCAAATGGTATCAGAGCGAGGTTGGACGTTCTCAGAGCGAGCTTGACTAACAGGTGGTTCAGATCTGTTAAGTGTTGTTGATTACAGGTTACTCACAGGGGTTGTTGTTTGAGTGGGAGTATAGCAAGGCAAAAGAATGGAGAAATTCAGACACAGGTGTAGCACCACAAGGAGTGTGGTGGGTTGTCTTCGAGTGGGAGCTTGAAGAGGAATACAAGCCAGGATGCAGATTAGACAGAGTACTGGTATGGGTACAGGTGTAGCTCTTTATCTCCAAGTGGTAGATTGTTAGGGTGTGGAGCTAAAAGCTTCACCTTGTTGCAAACAGAAGGAGGAGGTTTTTCGCAGCTTGACAGTCGCCGACGTCGGCAGGCCACAACCGACGTCGATCAGGGGAAGCGCAGAGGAAACCAGCATCGGTAGGAGATCGGCCGGCGTCGGTCACCTCCAGGAAGACAGGGACCGACATCAGTCGCCTGTGGCGGTCAGAACTGCTATTGACGAACAGTCAGTTAAGTGAATGCGGAGTTTGCATGTTAGAGACCAGTTCGAGTCTTTGAGTCGCCCGTCTAATTTAGTGTATGCATGAGATCTATATAATAGACTCATGGGCTATATTGTTAAGTGTAGAACTTGTAGAACCCAAGTGTGGAGCTTGGAGAGTTCTTCCCATGGTGGAATCAAGTAGGATTCCCCATGTATGTAAGATCAGGTTTGATATGTAGGTAGTTACAGGGTCATGGAGGAGATCTACATGTGATAAGTAAGATCAGGTTGGTCTGCAGGGAGATGTGTGAATGCGAGGGTCAAAAAGGAGATCGGCAGGGGAGCTAGATCCAAGGTGACAGAAATACATCAGAGCAGGATCATGGTTAGATCTACTTGGAGTACCGGTTCGTACTCAGTTGTACTGGAGGTACAATGGGGTGAACAACAGCTTGTGTAAGTTGTTAGTTGAGACCTATGAGAGAAGATTACTCAGGTGGGAAGATTACTTGGAGCACTTGAGGTGTGGAAGGCCTTGTAGAGGTGGAGAAGAGTGTGATCTCTTTATTGTAATTTCCTTTGTAATGAGTTGAATACAATTGTGTGTTGCCTCTCAGTTTCTGTGTTATTTCTCATTGATAGTTATTTGTTTTTCTGGTATTTCTGCATGTTTAAGTTGCTTATACATTGGTAATCATGTGTGCTCTTAAATCTGACAAGTTGTGTCAGAACTTTGAGAAACTTTGGTCCTATCAAATGGTATCAGAGCGAGGTTGGACGTTCTCAGAGCGAGCTTGACTAACAGGTGGTTCAGATTTGTTAAGTGTTGTTGATTACAGGTTACTCACAGGGGTTGTTGTTTGAGTGGGAGTATAGCAAGGCAGAAGAATAGAGAAATTCAGACATAGGTGTAGTACCACAAGGAGTGTGGTGGGTTGTCTTCGAGTGGGAGCTTGAAGAGGAATACAAGCCAGGATGCAGATTAGACAGAGTACTGGTATGGGTACAGGTGTAGCTCTTTATCTCCAAGTGGTAGATTGTTAGGGTGTGGAGCTAAAAGCTTCACCTTGTTGCAAACAGAAGGAGGAGGTTTTTCGCAGCTTGACAGTCGCCGGCGTCGGTAGGCCACAACTGACGTCGGTCAGGGGAAGCGCAGAGGAAACCGACATCGACAGGAGATCGGCTGGCGTCGGTCACCTCCAGGAAGACAAGGACCGACGTCGGTCGCCTGTGGCGGTCAGAACTGCTGTTGACGAACAGTCAATTAAGTGAATGCGGAGTTTGCATGTTAGAGACCAGTTCGAGTCTTTGAGCCGCCCGTCTAATTTAGTGTATGCATGAGATCTATATAATAGACTCATGGGCTATATTGTTAAGTGTAGAACTTGTAGAACCCAAGTGTGGAGCTTGGAGAGTTCTTCCCATGGTGGAATCAAGTAGGATTCCCCATGTATGTAAGATCAGGTTTGATATGCAGGTAGTTGCAGGGTCATAGAGGAGATCTACATGTGATAAGTAAGATCAGGTTGGTCTGCAGGGAGATGTGTGAATGCGAGGGTCAGAAAGGAGATCGGCGGGGGAGCTAGATCCAAGGTGACAGCAATACATCAGAGCAGGATCATGGTTAGATCTACTTGGAGTACCGGTTCGTACTCAGTTGTACTGGAGGTACAATGGGGTGAACAACAGCTTGTGTAAGTTGTTAGTTGAGACCTATGAGAGAAGATTACTCAGGTGGGAAGATTACTTGGAGCCCTTGACGTGTGGAAGGCCTTGTAGAGGTGGAGAAGAGTGTGATCTCTTTATTGTAATTTCCTTTGTAATGAGTTGAATACAATTGTGTGTTGCCTCTCAGTTTCTGTGTTATTTCTCATTGATAGTTATTTGTTCTTCTGGTATTTCCGCATGTTTAAGTTGCTTATACATTGGTAATCATGTGTGCTCTTAAATCTGACAAGTTGTGTCAAAACTTTGAGAAACTTTGGTCCTATCAATATGGTAGAGGCCCTTGCCAAAGAGCACATTAATAATATATCATTTCTAGTTGAAATAGTTAGAATTTGAGAGGGTTATATTTTTGTTCACTATTGCTAGCATAGAAACTTGAGTGTAAATTACTCCAAGAATATTTTTGTATATAATTTTTTTCAAAAGGTGTTTTAAAAAATGCACGTTAAAATGATCATCATGTTTTGAAAATCACAACGATGAAATCAGCGTATGGGCAAAAAATAATTTATGAAAAAATATTTATGGGATTAGATTTTTTTTGGTATGTAAATCTATTTTTGAAAAATTGAACTACCTATTGAAATGGTTGTCTCAATGAGAAAATCACAACAATTTAATCGCCCTATGGGCCATAAAAAAATGTACTTTTTAAAATTCATATGGAAATGTTAGTTCGTGGCCTTCCCATAATGATAAAAAAAAATGTGAGAAACTCATTCATGCCAAAAAAATTCCCTATGCTTTGCCCATTCACTATTCTTTTCTATACAGGGATTACAACAATTGAAGCTAAGTAAGAACGAAATATAACCATAGGTTTTTTTTTGGAAACACTAGTTGAGGTGTGTTTGATTTGTAGGCTCTATGATATATAAATCCAAAGTATTAAATAGTAAATAGGCCTAAATGGAATTGACTATGGAGATTTTCACTATCCCATAACCACACTATCTTGTCTTTGAGGTGCTCAGAGAGTAACTTTCAGGAACTAGTCGCTTGCCAGTGCACCACAAAATCAAATGGCTAAGAGACTTCCTATTGATAAAAAGAAAAGAAAGACTAGGCACTTCCTATTTATTATGAGGTACATGGAAGCTCATATACATATACAATGTTGTCTGATGGCTTGAATATTAGGGCAATACCATATCACACCAAGGATCTAGTAAAATTGATTATTGCATTGCCATGAAACGATAACTTTTGTGAGTTTTATAATTGCTAGAACATAATTCTAACCTTGGGAATTTCTATGAAATAATTTTATTTCAATTCTTTGTACCCTACTACGTTCAATAATTTATGATCAATCAAGATGCCATAAGGACGAGGTGAGAGCATACTATGTTAGGATTGTGGAGCTAAAAGCTTCACTGATGCAGACATGGTGGAGGTTGCAGAATGAGTTGCTAAGTGTCAGAAGTGTTTGGCGTTGGTCTGGCCAACCGGCGTCGGCAGGGTAAGACAGGAAGGCAACCGACGTCGGTCATATATCGGCCGGCGTCGGCGACCCCAGGCAGACAGGGACCGACGTCGGTCGCCTGTGTAGTTCGACTGCGAGTTAATTACGGGCAGTGAGCTAACGAACCAAGAGTTTGCATGATGAGCGCTAATTTTAGACTCATAGCTGCGGATCTAATTATTGTAATTAGATGTCTAATCATTGTTTGGATGAGATCTATAATAGACTCATGGTTGTATTGGAAAAGTGTGCTAGGGAGTAAGAGAGCATAATTATAAGCTCCTTCTGTGTGTGAGGTAGAGCGATGGTGCGTTCCTCCTAGTGCCACAGTACCAGGTGTGTTGGTGCTGGATTGGAGAGCCAGCTGGGTTCTTCAAGAGTGTAGGATCTTGGTCACAGTTGCATGGCCTATATAGGAGATCTACATGGTAAGTAAGATCGTTGATCTGCAGGTGTATGTGTGTGCAAGGTCGAGGTTCACAGGTGAATAGAACCATTGTTTGATTTGCAGGTGTGCAAGGTCATATAGACAGCAACACAACAGGGAGCAGTATCAGGCAGGATCTACTTGGAGTACAGGTGTGTACTCGGATAGAGCAAGAGGAAGGCAAGGGAGTTCCTTCCATAAGTATGGTCTGTTGAATTGCAGGTTGTTGCAGATTCATGGGAGATCTACTTGAAGTACCTTGAGTACTTGTGGAGCACGTGGAGTGCTTGTGGAGTGCGTGGAGCACTTGTGGTGTGCGTGGAGCACGGGAGGTGAACACCAACTCTGTATTTGAGTTGGGTGTTGGGACCTGTGAGAGGGAGAGCTTTGGGGAGAAGAATTACTGTTCACTTGAGGTGTGGGAAACCTCTGTAAGGTGGTGGAGAAGAAGTGGCATCTTCTTTATTGTATTCTTTTCTGTATAAAGTGTTAATACAAGTTGTGTATTGTCTCTCATATCATGTGTTATTTTGAATTCTAGTTACTTGGTGAATCTGGTTAATTTCCGCATATTAAGTTGCTTGGTTTAGTAATCAAATTGTGTGCTTCCGGTTTACACCCTCCTCCCAACAAGTGGTATCAGAGCCTTGGTTGTAGGTTCTTGAGCTTGATACCAACAAGTGGTATCTGAGCTAAGGTTGGAGGAAGCAGGTTTTGTGTTTGGTTACAGGTCACTCTCAGGGGTTTCTGATCGAGTGGGAGTAGAGCAACAGCAGATCAAAGTAAGCTAAGAATGGAGGAGTTGAAAAGCACAGATGGTTACTCACGGTCCTATGGAAAGAAAGAGCAGGTAAAAGATTATTGTTGGTTGGTAACAGATCAGCATGAAGAAACTGAAGATACAGATGTAGCAGGTGTTGTTGCACAGGATGTGTTTGCAGGTTTCTTGGATAAAGTTGAATCTTGGATAAAAGATTCGGTTGCCTCTTTCCATGCAGTTCCAGGTAGTGGAGCTGGTAAGCCTTGCCAAAGAATTGGCAAAGGGGAAGTGAAGCTGAAATTGCAGGCGGCCAACACACAGGTGTTGATGAAGGTCATGCAGGTCCCAGGTTTGGAGATATGGCTAATTTCTTCAGAAAGATTGGGTGATGAGAGATGCACAAGAACTCTCACAGCGGATGCACTTGAATTAGCTAGTGGTAAGAAAACAGTTATCCTTTATCTACTTGTTTATATTACTGATTCTTCTTTTGTTGCGGAGACGTGGCTTCGTAGGCTTGGTCACATGAGCAGGAAGGAGATGCATGTTCTTAAGCGGAAGACAGATATATTTGACAGGCTTAAGAACTGGAAAGCCTTGGTGTTTATGGAGGAGATGGCGGACAGAACCCAGTGGATGTGGCTAGATACTTCTGAGCAGGGCAGTTTGGACATGGATTTTGATTCAAAGAAGCTCGCGGGTAAAAAGTCATCACTCACAGGCGAACACAGGTACCGATGTCGGTCAGGAGGAACCGGCGTCAAACAGACAGGTGCCGATGTCGGTCATGTGCAGACCGAAGCCGGCGATGTCGGGCAGGGTAAGACCGATGTCGGTCATAGGACCGACGTCGGCAGTATGTAAGACCGATGTCGGTTAGGAGGACCGACGTCGGCAGCAGGGACACCAGCGTAGGCAGGTTGGTAGTCAGGTACAGACGCATGGAACCGACGTCGGTCGGATGCAGACTGTGGAGTGACCGAGGTCGGTCACTGTAACGAATTTTGGGTGGACAGCAAGCTGTCAAGGAGTCTCAAACACCCATACGGAGGACTGAAGGCGTAAGTAGGCCCTCAAATTCGTTGTTCCTCTTCTTCATACTTGTTGCTGATTGTAGAGCAGAAAGGATCCAGGAAACAGGTGTGAGCTTGGCATGGATGAGGATGTGATTCCTTGGAGGAGAACCAGACAGGTGTGTTTTGGTAGAGATGCCAGCAGGTATAAAAGCACAGAGACGAATGGATTCCTTAGTAGAAGAATAGAGAGAACGGATACGTGAGACGAAAGATCAGGTATGTGGTCTTGTGGAGCTGCAGGACAGTGGTACAGGTTTTGACAGGTGGAGGACGAAGCATGGCTTCAGTCAATGTCAGGGTAACTACTGTGATTTGGCTTACCAGGGGGATGATGAGTCGCGACATCATTCTGTTGCTGTATGTGGATAGTATGCTAGCTAGCAGGGGTGTACATACAGGATTTTGCTGAGTTAAGGGTAAGATTAGTTCAGTGGCATGTCAGGTGGAGTTTGGAGCAGCGGAATTCTTTGACATGGGAGGCATGGAGATCACAGGTTGATTTTGTCTCGAGTGGGAGCTGATGTGAATCAGGTGTTGGCGAGGTTCGGGATGCAGAGCCGGAGCACACTAAGGGCTGGACAGATACAGTGTCCGAAATCACATGAGGTCTGGTATAGACCTGAGTATTCCCATGCAGTGGGAGCTGTCAGAGAGTTAGGAGCCAATTCGGGGAAGTGGGTTCTCATGTATTCTGAGAGGGACCGGCAGCAGGTGTTGCTATGCAGGGTCAGGACTTCACTACAGGTGTTGTAGGTTCGGATGTGGCAGGGTACTCGGATGACAGGTGGTACATCACAGGTTGTGTGGTGGGTTGTCTTCAGGTGGGAGCTTGAAGAGGGATACAAACCAGGAAACAGATTAGACAGAGTACAGGTACAGGTACAGTGCAGCTGTTTATCTCCAAGTGAGAGATTGTTAGGATTGTGGAGCTAAAAGCTTCACTGATGCAGACATGGTGGAGGTTGCAGAATGAGTTGCTAAGTGTCAGAAGTGTTTGGCGTTGGTCTGGCCAACCGGCGTCGGCAGGGTAAGACAGGAAGGCAACCGACGTCGGTCATATATCGGCCGGCGTCGGCGACCCCAGGCGGACAGGGACCGACGTCGGTCGCCTGTGTAGTTCGACTGCGAGTTAATTACGGGCAGTGAGCTAACGAACCAAGAGTTTGCATGATGAGCGCTAATTTTAGACTCATAGTTGCGGATCTAATTATTGTAATTAGATGTCTAATCATTGTTTGGATGAGATCTATAATAGACTCATGGTTGTATTGGAAAAGTGTGCTAGGGAGTAAGAGAGCATAATTATAAGCTCCTTCTGTGTGTGAGGTAGAGCGATGGTGCGTTCCTCCTAGTGCCACAGTACCAGGTGTGTTGGTGCTGGATTGGAGAGCCAGCTGGGTTCTTCAAGAGTGTAGGATCTTGGTCACAGTTGCATGGCCTATATAGGAGATCTACATGGTAAGTAAGATCGTTGATCTGCAGGTGTATGTGTGTGCAAGGTCGAGGTTCACATGTGAATAGAACCATTGTTTGATTTGCAGGTGTGCAAGGTCATATAGACAGCAACACAACAGGGAGCAGTATCAGGCAGGATCTACTTGGAGTACAGGTGTGTACTCGGATAGAGCAAGAGGAAGGCAAGGGAGTTCCTTCCATAAGTATGGTCTGTTGAATTGCAGGTTGTTGCAGATTCATGGGAGATCTACTTGAAGTACCTTGAGTACTTGTGGAGCACGTGGAGTGCTTGTGGAGTGCGTGGAGCACTTGTGGTGTGCGTGGAGCACGGGAGGTGAACACCAACTCTGTATTTGAGTTGGGTGTTGGGACCTGTGAGAGGGAGAGCTTTGGGGAGAAGAATTACTGTTCACTTGAGGTGTGGGAAACCTCTGTAAGGTGGTGGAGAAGAAGTGGCATCTTCTTTATTGTATTCTTTTCTGTATAAAGTGTTAATACAAGTTGTGTATTGTCTCTCATATCATGTGTTATTCTGAATTCTAGTTACTTGGTGAATCTGGTTAATTTCCGCATATTAAGTTGCTTGGTTTAGTAATCAAATTGTGTGCTTCCGGTTTACACCCTCCTCCCAACATACTATTGGTATTTATAATAAGCTATTAAATTTGGGTTTGAGATCTAAAATGTAGAAAAAAATAAATTATAGATCTCAAAACTGAAAAAAATATTGATTATGTAGCAAATAGAATGAAAATGTGTAGATATAATCTTTAAACTTGCATGCAGAATGAGGTGAAAATTCTATAGCTTCGACCATATCAAATTTTTGGATATAGGGTCCATAATCATGTTAGCTATTATAAGACAAACACTCACGATACATAAATAAATATATGAAAGGTTTACAAAAAAACCATAGATTCATCCAAGTAGCATAGCTACCTCTTTTGATTAAAAACAATGGTATAATGTTAAGTGCTTAATCGTATCTCTAATCCACAATATCCCTCACCCACTAGTCATTTATGTTGGTATATAGATAAGAGAAGAGACCAGGATTAGAGGGTTAAAGTTCTGGTGAGTAATTACAAATAGGATAAGACACTAGTTATTAATAAATGTCAATTAAGTATTCAATTAGTTGATAATATTCTTTAATAATAGTTGTGGATAAATATGTGCCAATTAGTATCTATCCACGAGTTACAAATAGATATTACATGTGTATTTTAAAACCATACAATATTACATGACTAGTTAATTACATTAACATATAGGGTAGCTCGAGTTCACTAAAATGTTTTACAAATAAATAGATTTCACTAAATGTGACACTAATAATGCAACAATTATAATTACGCATGTCAAATATATTTAAATACAATAGGTTATTGTACAAATATCTTAAATATCTTTAGAGATTTACAAAATTATGGGCTATGTGCAAAAGTGTTTCATAAGAAATACTAGCATAGATAATAATAAATATTTTAATGATTATTTGATCTCTTTAGAATATCTTTGAATGTCAAATATATTTCTTAATGTCAAATAAACTACAATGTTTGTATATTTGTATACAATTAATATCAAATTAGGACTCTAATAATGTACGAGATAATAGCAAACAATGAAAATTCAAAAAAGACGATACAGGGGTTGGGTTCCTCTTTCCCCCACTTTCCGAATCACGATGATGATAATAGGGTTGGTCCTCCCCCCAAGATAAATTTCCATGATTGGCTCTAAAAATCTCTCCTGAAAGACACAAAGATGATGAGTTAGAAGCTTAACAAACTGATGGTTGGGAGCCATTATCTATGGACGAGGTTCCCCCTGATCTGGGAGGATGGGGTGATAAGCCTCAAGACCTGCCGTCTCTACCGCCTCTCCCGACTTCCATGTTTGTTGTGATTGTCCTATTTTTTACTTTATATTTCTTTACTCTTTGTGTTGAATTAATGGTGTGATGTTTTTTTTGTGTAATCATTTATTGACCACCTTTTGGACTCTTCTAGAAATATTTTTTCCCTTAATGTAATTTTACTCGTGAAATGTGATTTCTCCATTTTTTTAATATAATTAATGTTATATTATACTTCTATTTTATTAATATATAAATATATTCTTCAATCAATAAACTATATGAAGAGAACACATACACCCTAACCTGATGAAGATCAAATAAAAAAGCTTAGAAGCATTGGGACACTTCTAACATATAGTCTCAGATAATATATTGTAATGCATCATGTATATAATGAACAAAGTGTGGTAAGGATTTCTAAAGAGCGCCTCTTCGCCATGTGCAACGGCGTACATCTCAATCGTAGGGCAGTTACGAACGTCTTGGATAAATACAAAGACTTTAGTTTTACTCCCGCCCCACATATTTCAAACCCTAACTGCAAACAAGCAATGAATGCTCATTTGACGGGTCAAGACAAAACTGTTCAATCGACCTGTTTTTTTTTTTAGGAAATTTCAATCCTGCGGCTGCCGTCCGTTTGTGCTGCCAACGACGGTGCCTTGGGTGAAGGAACCTCAATCAGCGTGCACACAAAGTATTGAATACCGTCTCCTTCCGAAACGCTTCGTCAAAGCTCAAAAAATAGAAAAAATACAAAAATGAAGCCAGTCTTTTTCAATTTTGTCCGGATGCCATTCAATGACGTCCATGTGCAGACTGCGGCTGAGAATATCCGTCTTCTGACGCCAACCGTTCACATTGAACCGTCGGTGTCGTGGCGTCACATCGAGGAGGCGCAATTGTTTCTTTTGAAAATGACTCTTTTGAGGGTTGAGGGCTCGGGACTGGTTCGTAACGGACATCAATGTCCCGTCAAGTTATCTGTCGTAGCCTCCCCGCAAAACGGTCGACTGACGGCGGGCAGATTTGACGTTCAGCCTTTTGTTTGGTTTAAGCCGGAAATGCCTCCGTCACATGGGTATTGAATTGAATTTAAGTTATTTAGGGAGTGGCTTATGAAAGGGATGAATGTATCAAATGAATTCAATATAACAAGGGTGCTCCAGGGTAGATTTAGGATATGTGTGATGCTTTCAGGGTTCAAATTGATGTTTTCTTTTTTGTATTAGAATATAGAAGAAAAAATTAGTTAAAGGCGTATCACAAAATTTAAATTGATGTCAATGTTTTGACTTTTGTTTAAGAGTTTCTTAAATATTTAAATTTTTTGGAACTATAAATCATGTCATGTTTATTTTTAAGAGTTGAAAAACAAATTGTATCGTTAAGTTAATACACAAGATTAGAAGAACCATAAATATGACCTCTGTGGTACACTCATAACCACAAAAAAATCTTAAGAAAGTAGAGGGTAAATATCTTGACCTTGGGCGTCGAAAATCGGGTGGCTTTGTGCGGTAAATATTTTGAAGAAAACCTTGATTAAACCCAAGTTGCATACAATATTCAAACAAAACAAATACACAGAGACCCAAGAGGCACAAACATTTGAATATTGTGGAAAACATTTATTATAAACAAATTAAATTCAATTGTGATAATTTCATCATAAGCAATGATGAATAAGGCTCTCTCTCTTTGCAAGCGTGTCACCCATATGCTTACTCTCCATCTTCACCACCACCTGCATTACATGCATTGTGATTGAACAATGAAATATAAAATAATATTCTCATACACATCCCCAAAAACATTAAGGCAAAACTTTCCCCATGCTCGACCTGGGAAACTACATGCCCAGGGGATCCTTCATTTCTGCATTTTTTCGCTCATAAACTGCCCTTTGCCTGATTCGGGGACCAATGTAGGCGACAATTCGGGTGATAGTTCCATCCCAATTGATGATGGAACTTTAGGGAGCCATAACTTTTGCACCGTAGCTCCAATTGACTTGCCGTTTGAACTGTTGGAAAGCTAAGAATGAGGAGAACATCGTGGGATGGCATGGAGCTTTGCTAGATGAAGTTTGACCCCCAAAAACCCAATGGAAGTGCCTCAAATTTCAATTTTAGTAGTGCAGTCTAAAAATACTAAGTTTCTAAAAATAGTAATTCCTCGAATTTTGTATTGTTTTAAATCTTGGAAGTCAAACCACTTAATCTCCCTCGAGATTGGTGACCTTCCACATCCTCTCCATGCTTTCAAAATGTGTATAAATGAAGAGGTAACCCAAAATGTGAAGACAGACATCTCTTCCCAGAGATAAGCATATATTTGTATTGCGATCTTGAGTAATACTACATCTCTTCTCAGAGAATTCATTGTTACCGTGTTATTTCTATGCTATTGAGATATTTATCAACCAGAACTTCTGAGTTTTGGATCATCGCCAGCCAAACTCTGTTGACTCTAATGAAAACATTTCGCATTCTAGACAACTCCACGATGTCGCCGATCATGGCCTAAACGTTGTGAGAATGAAAAAGTCTGGTAATGAAGGGACAAATTAAGAAATGTGTGACATCGGTGGAAGGCATGGTAGAGTTTTTTTATGTACACAAATATCACTTTTCAGCGAAGGGCTCCAGATAAAAATACCGACTTTCATAATAGTAAAAATATATTAATACATGGTTAGGTGTAAGCAGTACTAACCTTTTATTGCGTGTTAAGTAGCTCGCATCCCATGCCTAAAATATCTTGACTGTGTATTTCAGAATCAATATGACCATGACTATCTGGCTCGCCACTAAATAAAAGAATAAAATTGGAGAGAATTTTTGAACAGGAAGGGAAAAAAAGGCTATAAAAAAATATATGTATGTGTGATCCATTGCTTATTATTATTTGATGTAGGATACAAAGAAGTTGGAAGAAAAGAACGTAGCAGTGAAAGGAGTTGGGAACAAAACTGCAGATGAGTTGGATTATTTTACAATGAATATGTGGTCTACAACCTCAAACAGTTCCTTTGTAATGTTCTATCAATTCAATCATTCTTAAAACAATGCTTTTATCAATAGTTTTTTCAATGAATATTTTTGGTCTCATGTTAAGTATTAATAGCAGGCATGCATGCAATTTATGGTCAACATGAGGTTTGAGGTGATCGTATTAAACAAAATTGACATCTAATAATGCACAGTGGCATCCAACCTATTTGTCAACACTTCGGTAATGGATTTTGAAACTTGCTGCAGAGGGATAGGGTGTCATGTATACGGATAGATGTTCACGACTAGAATGGCCCACGTGCTTCCTTATGTTAGAATCCATAAATGTGCCCAGCTGTAATTAGCCATTTATTCTACCCTGACCACGGATTTCAAGTTCACTAATTGTTAGAACCGCGTGAAGTTGGGAAGAACATGAAAATTGTTCAGTAAATTAAATTGTAGTAAATATTATTATTTTATAGCCCTGATTAAATAACTTGCAATTTAACCATAGAAAACCATTGCATATTTTTTGGGACGGAAATCACTGTGTTTGGATTGAGTAGAGGAGCACTGATTAATGGCAGGTTAATGTTAAATGAAAGCAATAGTCCCTCCCTTCGGGACTAATAACAAAGTATAAAAGTATCGCTAAATAAATATAAAGAGAGAAAATAATTTTATTATTTGAAGATTTAAGATTTTCAAATCAATGAAAATGAAATGTGTATAGTCTTATAATATTGTAAGTGATACCAATATAAAATATGAATAGTATGTGATATATTTTTTTTAACTGTATATTTGAAGGTATTATATGAAATTACTCAATTACATAAAATTTATATGGAATCATTGAATTATATAGAATGTTGGTATCTCTACCCATATTTCAGAAATAAATATATAGTGGATTTACAATACTGAGTAAGTATATATTTAAATCAGTAAGTTCTTTTGGTTAAATAATCATCAGTAAAAGGCATCCACTAAACTACAAAATTGAATAGGTTACAAATCAGATTTCATTTTATTACAAACATGTGCAATATGGATGCATCTATAACCCATTTTGGGCTCTAATTTATTATTATAATTACTTAATCAAACCTATCATTTAATGAAATAGGCAAATCCGTCAATATAATGGGAGGGTTTTAAAACAAAAGTAGAACTTAATCTCTCTTCATAATTCCTTTTGTAATACAATAGATAAAGTGCCTTCTAAACTTAAACTCATGGGAAACCACCTTATTGATAAATGAGGTAACATGTATCCTAAAATGTCAATCTTCAAACTTCTAATGCAATCCGCTATCTACAATGATATCCTATATAAAGCATTGCATGATACCCAGGTACCGAGTGATATCACATTAGATACTTTTGTAGATATTATGCATGATCTAACACACAATGCAAACATTATTACCTCTAGTTGTAATGATGTGTTCTCAAAGAATATCATTTATCAATACAACATGAGCACATGCAAAAAATATCAAAGACATATAATGATGTTATGAATAAAATTTCATTGTTTGCCTTGTTACACAAATCACCACTGTACAAGGGTATTTATGTGAGAACATTACATACGACAACCTTACCACACAATGTAGAGCCACCACATGTGGTCTTTGTGTTAAACTATATCAAATGGAGCAAGCATAATGTCTCTACTGATAAGAAGGATTTATCATACCCACTTGATAATGGAGGTAGTTTCCCTACACCTATTCATTCTTATATGGATGTCAAGATTACAATGAACCCCATAACATCGACTGATGCACTATTACAAACATCTAATTACCTTGTCTTATCCTTTGCACCAAAGAGACAATTTACACATTTGTCTGAGCCTCCTACTTCATTACTCCCATGGCTTATAGAGTGTCACCTCATATCTCTCACTCATCTTATAGAGGTTGAACTGAGTAGATCTCTAGCCAAAGGGTATGATGTGAATACTTATTATGACTATCATTAAGGCCTAAGGAGTTTTCAAAACCAATGTTTTACCTTGAAGCATAAGATTCATGAACTTATCAATGAACAAAATATTTCATTTGATGATCCTCCAAAGGAATCAAGGTCACAACCTGGTGATCACTAGAAGCAAAAAATATTTAACAATCCTTTAGAAGACCATTCTAAGAAGAAACCAGAAGTGCAAATGAACCACAATGCACAACAAATACTTCAAATTAAACAAATCAAACAACATCCATGCCAACATGATTTAACAATCACATTAGTCATGGGTGGTGCTTATTTTTGGCATAACCATATTGATCCAACATAAATAAAAACTAATTGTAATGTAAGACATTTTCAACAACTTGGCTTTGATATAAAATATTTACAACACAAAGGAGGTTGGAAATACTCCTTAAGCTAAATAACACTACCAATTACTTGTGGTCCTAAAGTGATTCAAACACGGGTTTGGGTTATACCATAAAATATCTATATGCAATTACATTGGGCACTCTTTGGCTATATCAAATGGAATAAAAATTTGACCAAAATTAGCAAGGTATATCTTCTTTTCATGAAAGAAAATTGATCCATATTCCAAATGATAGAAATTGTTCTTCTATTGCACAAGTAAAATGTGAGGAGGAACATGATATGCACTAGTTCTATCTATCCAACCATGATTCAAACAATGTAAAGGTTCCATCTTAGTGTTTCAAGGTGACATTTTCCAATACACACACACACACACCAAAAAAAATAAAAAAATAAAAAATCCAAAACTATTTTCAACATTTACATGTTCTTTTAGCTCCTTCACATCTATGTTGTTAGTTTCGTGTTAACATATCATTTATTTCTATATACATGTGTTTCACACATCTTTTGAGTGTGATATAAGCATACATAGATACATGAGCTTTGCATTTTCAGATGTTGGGCCTTCCCTCTACTCATGTCACATGGACATTGAGGGCATCTACTTCTTTGACCAAAATACACCTAAATTATATCATTTTATATTATCATATTTGAGCTTATATACTTACATATGATTTTATCCATGCTTATATCTTTCACAGTGTACTTGATATGCTTTGCACTTAACTTTTATTGCTAACACATATCTAGGGACTAGTATGATATGTTTATATTGGTTACTTATGTTACATGCTTTTCATTTATGCACTTATTTGAGTGTCTTATCTTGCTTGTGGAACATTTGAATATGATCCATCATTTTTGGCCCTTGAATCTATATTTGCCTATTGTGACATTTTCATATGTCATGGTTTGTTGTATGTTGACATTTGAATATATCATACTTATTTTTTTGGATATCTGATTAACTCATGTCTCTTTAATTGTGTGACATTTGAACATACCTCTTGTTTAAGGTATCCTTGGACCATTATCTTTTTATTTGATTTTGAGTGCTCTTGTGTGTGTGTGTTTGAAATCTTGTTGAGCTTGTACTATTACTATCTAGATGTTTCCATGATATGTATCATGCATCTTAAGACTTGATGAGATCACATTCTGCATGCTTCAATGATATATCTACCTAGACATGTTTCTCCCATTTGCTACATGATAAATTTACAATTTACATTGTTATCTTGTCCTTTTGAGGTAAGGTAACTATAAGTTTCTAATTCCTCTCACCTCAAAAGGTGTGCATATTAGTGGGGGCATGCCAAAGAGACATGGCTTCCACATTCTTCACATATTCAGATTGCAGTGGGAGCATGTTTTGAAAATATGTTCTCCACACTCATACCAGTTCTTATTTTTAGATATACAATGGGGGCATTTTTTGGAAACATGTTATCCACACTTACATTAATTTTTAGTTTTAGATTGTAATTAGGTCATGTTATGGAAACATGTTATTCACACTCACATAATTTATAAATTGGCCAAAAATTCATAGTTACATGATTCAGAGATACAGTTACGGTAGAATTCTATACATTTGTATCATTTTATACCTAGGTTTCAACATGAGCCACACATAAGGTGCATATTCTATGCAAAGAACACCTAAAATTACAAAATCGAATTAGCTTTCATATTTCAAACACTTCTACGAAATTTAACTCACCAGATTGAATTGTTATGAACTGTATTGAGCTAATCTACTATAATAGTTAGTTCATTTTTTGGTATGGTTGAGCTAATTAAATCACTCAATATTGTGAAGTTTATATGTTGGACTTGATTACATCACCCAACCTCACTAGATTTATAATGTGAGTTGACTCATTTCACTCCTGCTCACCATGTTATAAAGATGATCAGGTTGCACGATTGAGCTAATCTCAACTTTTGAATGACAACTCATATTTTTCTCTAAGGTTGGAGGAATGTGTCCTCCAATCTTTATATATTTATGCACTTTTCAATTTTATATATCTTTATCTCAATTCTAATAGTTCATAATTATACATATTTTCAAATAAAATTGTCAAAAGGCAAGGCATTTACATTGATACACATATGTACTCCTAAACCTTGATCTCTTTCAATTTCAATCATTTTAATGTTTCTAATTTCAAATTATATGCATTGATGATATACTGTAATATGCTCTTGGTTGCAGGTCAATCACTAACAAAGCACTCAAGATAGACTTATGCAAAGGCAAGGTGTGTTATGTACACCCAAGTACACATTTTTCTTTAAACTATAAATTTCTTTACTAGATTAAAGGGGACAAATGTAGACACTATTTTTGAATTATATAGCACTCAATCTTGTACACTTGAAAAATACAAATCATGGATGTACCTTTAGCTTTTATACCTTCTCATTGTCGAAAGGATTCCATACATTATCTCTTTGTGTTAATTTGCTTATCTCTTAATCTGACCAATGTTATTATGATGACTCAGACTTTATATTATACTCAAAGTACTGTAAACCTGATTATCTTCTATGTCTATAAGTTTTAGACCTGTGCCTATTCTCCATCTACATAAACACTTGCATTCCAGTCATACACTTGTATCAATGCAAGTGTCTTATCCTAACACAAGTGTCCATTGCACTAAAGTCATCCAATTTATAAATGAAATGTATACCTATGATCAACCTAAGTGATTTAATGTGAGATATTCTCCAGAAGGATTGGTATATACATGACCAATCCTCATTCATTCCTCACCTAGCATAGACCTTGCAACTCACAAGAAAAAATACTAAAAGCATTCAATCAAACATTCAAGTGAGAAAAGCTTCCTTATTTTCTTCTATTTCCATATTAATCATAATGATAACATATCTAGTGGTCTCAAGTATTAAAAGGAACATACCATGAGCCATATTTTTCAAGTTATAAGCAAGGTTACTCTATGTACTTTTTTATCACATATTGCATCTTTATGCACACACAAACCCACATGTAGGGGAGAACTACATGAGTTTGAGGCCCTATTTAGAGGAGTGGTTATTTAGACAACACCCATTGATAGAGGGGTCTTTAGGGTTAGCTTGACACCGCGATCTCACTAACTCATTTTTCCCACAACCACCATGAAAATAAAGAACTTGAGTTTTGATATTTGATAAAGAGTGAGAGCCCATGATCTAGATATGAGCACACCATAACGAAGTTGATATAAAATTTAAAATATTCTAGGTGGTTACATCTAAATAGGTTCCCATTGTCATAACCCCTCTTGGATATTATCACCTTAATTGGTTAGCAGCACCATTATTATAAATGTATCCTCTATGCAAGATTATCTTGAGCTTTTGGGTGCCCTTATGTCTAGATATATGAGGTCTGTTTCTACGTGCATAAGTTATGAAACCTTGTATATTATCTATTTTGACTAATTTTATGAATAAACCCTAATCATCCATATTGTTAGGGCATCCAATTGATACACGTTGACAATGTATTTGTTAGTGGGGTAGATTGGACATCTTCAACATCTTACTATGATGAGAGTTGCTTACATACCAATAATCTGAGGAGGGATCAATCTTGATGTAGTTCTACCCACATAAATGCTAGTGTAAGTTCAAGTGAAGCTAATATGATAGTGACTTTGAGTACCTTGAATGTGTTTGAGATTGAAAATCTGGGTAATCTAAGCTTAAGACTTATAAATGGTAGTATGCAAAAGTAGGGCAAAATAAAGATTAATAACCTTAATCGTGCACAAATTATTTTGAGTACGAATGTGTATTTTACATTTGATTTCCATCTAGTGGTTAGAGGGCTAAAAATCATGCATTTGTACCATTTTGATGCTTTTGTAGGTGCTAAAAGAGGTCTAAGTTGACTGTAGGAGGTTCTAGATTTAAAAAGATATCTATTTGTGAAAAAGAGAGGGAAAAAAAATTTAATGTCATTATTAGGACACTAATATCATGTGGTGCTAGTGTCTTTATTATGGTGCTAGAGTCCAAGTGGTAGAACAGTAGGTATAAAGGGTCAGGATCAAGAATGCAGGTCTAACACTGCTTTAGGAATGACTAAGGATGTATGTGGCCCACAAAAAGGATGGATAAGTATGATAATAGGCTTTATGATAGGTTTAGGGCTAAATCAGGGATAGATAGTCTCAAGTAGCACTCTTAACATTTAAATACCACTTTTAGGTGATTACATTTGCCCATTTTTATTCTAAAAATGCAACAAAGTGAAATGACTAGGATAAAAGAAAAAGAAGTGTACATGGACTTACCTAAGAGGTGAAACTCATGAAGTTAGGTCTAAGTATGTGAAATTAGGTCTAAGTATTTGAAGCATGCTCCAATGCATTTCTTAAAATTGAAACATGCATTGATCAAGCCTTAAGAGATATCAAAAGCAAAGCTAAAATTGAATAAAAAAGTAAATTGAGTAAAGAGATATGAGAGAGGAAAAGAATGAATACATCTCACTGGATACACAAACCAATGCATAAACCTAGTTATCATTAGTTTAGATAATTGGATTTTACCTAAATATAGAAGCAACACCAACAACATATGAAATATCTAGTCTAGTAATGGTTAGATAAATCAAACTGATATCTATATAAAGTAGGGTTAGCTTTTTTACATGTAAGTTTTGGATCAAGTTTAACACCAACTTCAATAAGAGTAGAAGAAGATTTAAAATCAAACATGTTAAACTTAATAATAAGGTTATGAACATATTGAAATTGTGATACAAAAATAGAATGTTTACCCTGAAATATAACTATTCTTAAAAAATGATGTAGAATGTCTGAATCAATCATTTCAAACATTTGACTTAGTTTATCTTTATATTTATGAATTAAACTATTTAGATTGTCGGTAATCAACAAATCATCAACATATAATACAATTAGAATCAAATGACCATTTTCAATTTTAACAAAATGATCATTATTAAAGTAACAATTAAAAAAACTCAATTCTTTGAAAAAAATAAAATTTTAAAATATCAAACTTGAGGAGCTTGTTTTAATCTATACAAAAATTTATTTAACTTGCATACATAATGTTCTTTATTAGAATCAGTGAACTTTTAGGTTGAGCCATATAAATTTCTTATTCTAAATCATCATTTAAAAATGCATTCTTGACATCTATTTGGTGGATAACCCAACCATTTTAAGCTACAAGAGCAATAAGAAGTCTAACAATACTTATTTTTGCTATAAGAGCAAAGGTTTCAATATAGTCAATCTTGAATTTTTGAGTAAACATGCAAGTAACTAATTTAATTTTAAACTTATCAATGTCACCAATTGAATTATATTTGATTTTATAAAGCCATCTATAACTGACAATATGTCTTTTAAGTGGAGGGATAAGATCTAAAGTCTGTTTTCAATTAAGACATTATATTCAGCTTGCATATCAACATTCTATCTATCATCTTAATTAGCTTATTCAAATGATTAAGGTTCACATTCTTACATAATAATTAATAAATGTTAAGAATGTTGACTTCTAGTTAATTTATTAAGGTTATCAACATTAAAAGATTGAATTAGGAATTATGCCCATTTAGGTCTTTTAGATTAAAATTGAAACTTAGCGGGTTCCTCAGACTCAGTTATCCAAAGCCAGATCAACTTTTTCAAGGACATATATTTCATCATAAGAAAAAACGTGAGATTCAGGTTCATCAACATAAAAACACTAAGGAGGTTCCACAGAGGGCTCACAATTTTTTTTAAAGAATAAAAACATTGTTATTCTCAATGATTTGATGTTTAGAAGGATCACACACTCTTAAATTTTTTGTCTTACCTCTATAACCTAAAAAAATAAAAGAATAGGAAATGAGATCGAGCTTTTTTCTTTTAACTTTAAAAATAAAGATAGAAGCAGGACTACTAAAGATCTTGAGATGAGTCAAACTAGGTGTATTTTTAGTCCATATTTTTAAAGGGGTAGAAAGATGCAAAGCTTTACTAAGGAAACTGTTTAGAATATGCACAATAGTATTCATGGTTTCGGTCTATAAAAATTTATGACTATTTATAGATTGCAACATTGTTCTGACCATTTTTATGATGGTGCATTTTTTCTTTCAGCAATACCATTTTGTTGAGGGGAATATGGAGTTGTTAATTCTATTTAAATACTGCAACTAATGTAAAAAGAATAAAACTCTTTACTAATATATTCACCATCATTATCAGTTCTTAATCTTTTAATAAAAAATCAGATGCCTTTTCAACATTAGCTTTAAATTTATTGAATTTAGATGACACATTAGATTTTTTTAATGAAAAAAGATCAGATCATTCTAGTGTAATCATCAATAAAAGTAATAATATATAAAAAACCATTAAGAGATACAATTTCAATAGGTCTTAAAACATAATTATGAATAAATTTTAAAGGATGTGAGCAATTCGCATTATGATTCTTGTGAAAAGGGTCAATTTGTTGCTTACCATGTAGGCAACCCTCACAAGTTTCATGATGAGAGAGGATAAAAGGAAGTCCAACAACAAGATAATTGTAAAAATATCATGTAAACTTTTAAAATTAACATGTCATAATTGAGATTCATTCTTACTATACGATGAAATAAAATATACAAAAAGAAGAAAATATATAAAAACCATTCTTTTGAATACTTTCAATAATCAAAGAATTAGATTGATTTATAAAAGTAATCATTCTAGTGTAATTATCAATAAAAGTAATAATATATAAAAAACCATTAAGAGATACAATTTCAATAGGTCTTAAAACATCACTATGAATTAATTTTAAAGGATGTGAGCAATTCGCATTATGAATCTTGTGAAAATGGTCAATTTGTTGCTTACCACGTAGGCAACCCTCACAAGTTTCATGATGAGAGAGGATAAAAGGAAGTCCAACAACAAGATAATTGCAAACACATCATGTAAACTTGTAAAATTAACATGTCATAATTGAGATTCATTCTGACTATACGATGAAAGAAAACATACAAAACGAAGAAAATATATAAAAATCATTATTTTGAATACTTTCAATAATCAAAGAATTAGATTGATTTATAATGAACCAACTATCTTTAAGTAATGTTAAAATGAAATTATCATTTATAAGTTGAGAACACAATATCAATTTTTTTTCAAGCTTAGGTACGTAAAAAACATCATTTATAATAACATTTAAAAGTATTGTTTTTTCTTGTTTAGTTGCTTCTAAAAAAGAATTATTTTCTAAGTAAATTATTTTATATATATCTCTAGAATTACATAGAATATTATATAAACAAGTCATATGGTGCGATGCACCACTATCTAAAATCCACTCATTTTCATTTGAAACAAATAAAGCAACATAAAAAATAATAACATTTGAATCTTGATTGTTTTTATTAGGAATATAGAATGTAGAAAAATAATAATAACATAATTAAAATTCAGAAAATATAATAAAATAGAGACAGATTTAACGTGGTTCACCCAATATAAGCTACGTCCATACATAAACTGTCAGTCTTTGTTATTCAGTCCAACAAATGAAGAAAAAAATTTGTAATACATCCACTACAATATCATCTTCACTCTCACATAATTCTATCTGATTACAATACCCTCATATCAAAAGAGAGTTACAAATTATGATAAAATGCATTAACTTAATTTCTACCGTTAGATATAAAACCTAATAGTAAACAGTCTAGATTATCTACGAAATTATAATATTTTATAATGCATTTTTCACAAAATTTTGCTTCGAGAGTGCTGCCTTCGAACCCCCACTAGGGGGATCCTAAATAGGTTACCCACTGGCCCTCCATGACAACCATACTAGGGGCGTTGTCTCTCGCACCCCCTGTTAGAAATTGGGTATCAAAAGAAGATCAAGCTCCATCATCCAACTGTTATTCTAATTAAGATTTTGATTCTTCTACTTGTTTTGAATAGATTTCTTCATTTTGTTATTTTTATAATTTTGATTGTTATTTCTATCCCTATTTTTATAATAGATTTCCTTCCTATGATCAAATTATCACATAAACTACAATTTTTATTAAACTTAGGTGTATGATTTTCATTACTAGATTTTTTATTTTTACATTTAATTTTAGCAGAATTAGGAATATATTTGTAGTTTTTAGTGTTATTAGAAACATTATTTAAAGTGCGAATTGTATGAGTGGTATTCTCTTTAAAATCAAAATTGGTCATAACTTATTTTTTTTGAATTAGGAGAGCAGACAAAGTGGTAAGGTTAGGGATATCTTACTCAATTTGATAGTTAGAATTCAAAATTGAAATAATTTTTTTAATTTCTTCATGAATATTCAATTGAATGATAAACTAAAGTAGTTGATTCTGAATCAAATTATAATTACATCTATTTTACTAAGCTTTAATGTTTTTAATTTTAATAAAAAAATCATAACTTTCTCATCACCTTTCATAAGTGTAGTTAGCAATTCAAAGATTAATTTAATAATTTTCGAGAGACGAGTGCCCTTGTGCATGGATTCAAAGAGTTTTCAAGTATTGTTAGGAGACCCCTGAGAGCCGATGTGGAGAAAGAATACATTCTTGACACTCTGCAAGATAATAAACATAGTTTCCTGTAGTTTTTGTTAAAATACATTGGTAAGCTCAAGGGTCACATATCATTTACAAATTTTTTTTTTAATCTCAATGATAACATTCCACAATTTGTGGACCATAAATTCAGCTTTAACATGAATTTTTCATACATTATAGTTATTTTCATTAAGTATTTGAGATTTATTTAAGTAAAAATGAGGCAAAGCCAGAGCTTCCCTTTAAACATGATAGTAAATAAATGCTTAAAATGAAACCTTTTAGTATGAATTTTAACTTGATTTAATAGTACAATAAATTTAAAAGTATAAACACATAATAATTGTTCAATTTAATGCTAGATAAAACAAAAAAAATGTGAAAGATTGTGATAAAATAAGGTGTTGCAAATGTCACAAAAATAGACTAATGTAAAAAAATTGATTTAGAATTACACTAAAACTAGGTGTCGAAAGAGTCACACTCAGAACGATTATCTAAACATTATTATTAAAAAAATTATAAAATTACTAGTCAGAGGTTTCAAAACATAAAATGGATAATGTAGATATGTCCGGAAGGTGTCAAAATTTAGGGATCAACTGGTTACATAATTATATTTGACAAGGTTTTGACTAGGTCAAATATCGTAAGAAGATTGACACTAGAAAGGGGTTTACACGTGAGAAAGTTAACACGCAACCCAATAAATAGAATTCAAAATAGAACACAAGACCTCCCCATTTTCAAGTTTTTAACAAAAAGTTAATTACCAACTCAACTAGTGTTTAATTAAGTACTAATATGCAATAATTTATTTAGTTTATTTTTTTAATTGATTTTAAAAATTATATATATATATATATATATATATATATATATATATATTTAACATGAATGTAATTTTTTTAAAATAAAATTTATTTTTTGGTAAAAAAATCTCTTTAAAGATTTTAAAGGTGGGGGCCACTAGATATTTGTATAGAAAATAAATTTTAAAAAATAAAGTATTTTTTAAATATTTTCACAAATTAGATGAAAATGTATACTTGTCTGTAGCACGCACAGGAAGAAGAATGATGCAAAAGCATATTTTTGGAGAGCTACTACAACCTAGAGAAGTCACCTTACAACTTGAAAATTTGTCAGCGATCTTAGATTCTTGAGGTAAGATAGAGTTGATCTTCATAATTTGGTTTTTGGGGTTGAAAATAAGTTTTTCATTCACTCACACTGTATAGTGCCATACAATGGTGTCCCAATGGTTGAGAGATTTTTTTTAATTGCTTGGAGACTCCTTTTCAAGGGCTAAAAATTTACAACCAGCATTAAAACTCCAAAACTAAGTAGTTAAATGCTTTAAAACTAAATTTTTATGAAGGAACTGGATTTTTAAAAAATTTCAATGCCATAGAGTCGTATATCAACAAAATATGTGTTTTATAACAAAGAAGTCTTCAAAAAATAATTATTTGAACTTAATCTAAGAGTTTTGAATTGCTTGCTAATCATCTATACACGCCCTTGCTCTGATTCCATAAAAAAATTCATGTATAGATATATTAAGCACAAGAATTCTTTTATGTGGTTCCTAAACTGGTAAAGCAAGAAGATAATGAAGCACTTACCGCAGTTACCTTTAATGAAGATCTCAAATTTGTGATAGCTAAAATGAATCCAGATAAATCACCTATTCTACATGGTTTTTCAATTATTGTTTTTCAAAAATTTTGGGACATCATAGGTGATGATGTGATCAAAGTAGTCAATGAATTCTTTACTTCAGCCCAAATGTTAAAAGAATTCAATCATACCTTTATTGTGTTAATCTTTAAGAAAGAAGAAGCAGTAATTTTTTTAGATTTTCATCCTATCACCTTATGTAATTCTATCTATAAAATTATCACTAAGATATTCTCTATAAGGTTGTAGCCAATAATGAAAAATCATTATTCAGGGTCAACAAAGAGGTTCTATCCCGAGTAGACAAATACAAGATGTAATTATTGTTGTTCATAAATCTATATACTCCATGGATAAGAGTAATAGTATTGCAATGATTTTAAGATTAGATATGGCTAAGACATATGACAAACTTGATTGGAGTTTTTTATATAGAGTCATGATTCAATTTGACTTTTAAGATAAATTTAGGAAAATTATCAGATTTTACATATTTTATTATATGTTTTTAGTGCTTGTGCATGGAGTTGCTAAATTTTTTTTCAGAAGTGGTAAGGGTGTAAGGCAAATGGATCCCCTATCCCCTTTCCTATTCATCATCATGACAAAATCTTTGAGTAGATTTATCTCAAAAGTAGTAGATTCTACAACCCTGAAAGGTTTCAAACAAACAAGATATGTTGATCCCATTTTCCATCAACAATTCACAGATGACATTATTTTACTGGTCGAGGCATATATTCAAGAAGTTACAGTGTTAAAAAGAATTTTAGTTATGTATGAACATACCTCAAATCAGAAGGTTAATTTTGATAAGAGTTCAATCTATTTTTTTAACACCCCTCTGGCCAAACAAAATAAAATTGCACATTTGTTAGGTTGACAAATCAAATTCTTGCCTTCTTCTTAGCTTGGCTTGGCACTCTTTAGCAACCATCTTTCAATTTCTTCTTGGAATCTATTAATTAAAATATTTCTAAGAAAGTTAGTTGGGTGGAAAGGCAAGCTCCTCTCTCAGGTGGACAAACTTTTATTAATCAAGAGTATTTTTTAAAGTCTTCCAGTTTACCTCTTCACTCTTTTCAGTCTTTCAAAGAGCATAGAATATAAGCTTATTAAATTCCAAAGTAGTTTTTTTTCGACTGAAACTGAAGAGAGGAATAGATTTAATCTTGTCGCTTGAGACAAAGTTTGTACTCTAAAATAGTATGAAGGACTTGGTCTAAGAAACTTTCATTTGATGAACAAATTGCTTCTATCAAAGATGGTATGGAGTTTTGTTAAAGAGAACAACACTTGGGCTAATATTTTGAGATTCAAATATTTAGATGACAGAAATCTGATGTGTTTTTTTTAAGAGGACTAATTCGTTAGGGTTTCACATTTCTAGAATTTTTTGATTTCTAATAAAGATATAATATCTTCAGGCTCAAAGTAACAGATTGATAATGGTTTGAAGGTTGAATTTTAAAAATATTCTTGGGTTTTAGAACAACCTCTTAGCCAATTAGATCCTTGGTAACATATACAAGAGTGCATCCAAAATAAGTATGGATGCAAGGTCCATGAATATTGGTAGGTGGTTGAAGGAGTTAAAGCCTAAAAAATTTTAAACATAAAAAAATTGAATAAGGAAGATACCATCATTGTGTCTAATTTGAATAATGTGTTGAAAATTTTTCATTTGTTGGCCATCAACAATGAAAATCAACTTATTTGGAAGGAGTCATTTAATCGCCAATACAAGTGAAAAATGAATAGAATTTGTTGGTTCAAAATTCAGGGAACATTACTAATTGGGAAAAAAATTGGATAAATTTTTTATTCTTAAAATCAATTTCTTTTTATGGGTGGCAGTCTAAAACAAAATCTTTACAATGGATAATTTTTAAAAAAAAGGTTGGATCTTGACTAATAGATGCGTCCTATGTGAAAATTATAATGAATATATTTTTTATCTGCTTATGGATTGCCGTTATGCATAAAAAATTTGGAGCTTATTTCTTCTCAAATTCAATGTTAATTGGGTATTTGTTGGTTCTCTGTTGAAATTGTCGCAGTCATGGGAAAGTCCCTTTTAGAATGTTCTTAAAAAATTATGGAAGCTCTCGTTACCACATATCATCTCAGGTATTTGGAGAGAATGCAACAATAGAATCTTTAGAGATAAGAAATGTGTAGTAAAATTCTATCTAAAATGATCTTTGAGCCTGTTATTTAAAACTTCAATATAGTTCCTAATGAAAAAGGCAAAAGCTTGTTAGCATTTGAACATCTAACAACTCTTAATTGGTAAATTAATCTTTTTGGTCTTGGAAAGAGTGATCATAGAGATGATATTAGAAGAATAACTAAATAGAAACCTCTACCATTGGGCCGGTTAAAGCTCAACTTTGATGGAGCTTCCAAAAGAAACCCAAACCCACCAGGAGGAGGAGGAGGTATATTAAGAGATTATCAAGAAAATTTTGTGGTGATTTATGCTGAAGATATATAAATTAAGTCCAATCGTTGGGTTGAAGTCCTTGCTGCTTTGCGAGGTATAAAGCTGGCTCAACAACTGGGAGTTTAGCTTCTCATAATAGAGGGGGACTCTCTAAATATAATAAATTACCTTTCAAAGAAAAACTCTATTAGTTGGTCTATCAAACAAGTGGTAGATGAAGCCATCTCTATTCTAAATTCCAAGCAACAGGTAAATATCCAATATGTATATTAAGAAGGAAATATGATAGCTAACTAGTTCGCTAAGAGGGATGTGGCCTCCTTGGATTTGACCAATTGGATGGAGTTTGAAGATCTTCCTTTAGACATCGCTTAGACGTTTAAGGAAAAAAGTATTTCTGATGAACAAAACATTTGAGGTTGTGGGGATCTTTCCCAACCATAGTCTTAGAGGCTATTGTAACTTTATATATATTTTGTTAGGTTGTGGAGCTAAAAGCTTCACTGTATGCAGACATGGAGGAGTTGCTAAGTGTCACAGTCACCGGTGTCGGTTAGGCCGACTGACGTCGATCAGTGGTGGACAGGAAGACAACCGACATCGGCAGGAGTCGGCCGATGTCGGTCATCTCCAGACAGACAGGGACCGATGTCGGTACCCTGTGCGGTTTCAGAACTGTCAGTTTTTCGAATAGTTTGTTAATGAACCAGTTGTTTGCATGTAAAAGACCAATTTTAGACTTGAGCTGTGGATCTAATTATTGTTTGCATGTAAAAGACCAATTTTAGACTTGAGCTGTGGATCTAATTATTGTTTGCATGAGATCTATATAATAGACTCATGGGCTGTATTGTAAAGTGTGCTAGTTAGAGTTGAGCTTGGTTAGCTCCTTCAGTGTGAATAGAGCAAGGGTAGCTCCTCCTAGTTCCACAGGAGAGCAATAGAGGAAGGCAAAGTAGATCCTTCCAATTGTAAGATCATTTGAATTGCAGGTTGTTGCAAGTTCATGGGAGATCTACATAGTAAGTAAGATCATTTGAGTTGCAGGTATTTGTGTGTGCGAGATCTAGGTTTCTAGGGGTTGCAAAACCAAGTTGATTTGCAGGTGGCAGCAAGATTAGGGAGATCAGCAACATAACTGGTGTAGCAAGCTCATGGGAGATCTACTTGGAGTACGGTGTGTACTTGATCATGGAGTACGTGGAGTACTTGTGTAATGGCAGTAGTGATACTGACTAGTGGTACTGGTAGTAGTGATACTGACTGATTGGAGGTGAACACCAACTCTGTGTTTGAGTTGTGTGTTGAGACTCTAATTGAGAGAGTGAACTCTTGAAGGTGAATTACTGTACACTTGGTGTGGGAAGCCTGTAAGGTGTGGAAGAGTGTGGCGTCTCTTCATTGTAATTTTTTTTTGAAAGAGTATTAATACAATTGGGTATTGTCTCTCATATTCTGTGCTATTTCTGAATTCTAGTTACTTGTGCATTCTTGGTAAATTCCGTGTTTAGTTGCTTATACAAAAGTAATCAATTGTGTGCTCCATAATCTTGACAGTTGGTATCAGAGCTAAAGTTGCAGGGAGAAAGTTTGTGTTTGATTATAGGTTACTCTTAGGGGTTTCTGATTGAGTGGGAGTATAGCAATGGCAGAAGAAAGTAAGCTAAGAATGGAGGAATTGAAAAGCACGAATGGTCAATTACGGTGTTATGAAAAGAAAGAGCAGGTAAATAAATATTGTTGGTTGGTAGAAGATCAGCGTGAAGGAACTGAAGAAGCAGATGTTGCAGGTGTTGTTGCACAAGATGCTCTGGGATGTTCGTTGGATAAAGTAGAATCTTGTTTTATAGATTCTGTTGCCTCTTTCCATGCACCCTGAAATAGAGTATTTTTCCATGTTAAGGTCTTTGGAGACTTTGGAAAGATTTATTTAGGGGCTGGTGTGCCTTGTCAAAGTATTGGCAAAGGGGAAGTGAAGCTGAAATTACAGACGGCCAACACATGGGTGTTGAAGGAGGTCATGCAAGTCCCGGTCTTGAAGATGTGGCTAATTTATTCAAGAAAGTTGGGTGATGAGAGATGCACAAAAACTCTCACAGTGGATGCACTTGAATTAGCAGGTGGTAAGAAAGTATGTATCCTTTATCTATCTACTTATATTACTGATTCTTCTTAGGTTGCGAAGACGTGGCTTTGTAGGCTTGGTCACATGAGCAAGAAGGAGATGCATGTTTTTAAGAGAAAGTCAGATGTCTTTGACAAACTTAAGAACTGGAAAGCCTTAGTGTTCATGGAGGAGGTGACGAACATAGATTAGTGGAGAAGGCTGAGTAACTCTGAGCAGAGCAGTTTGGACAGGGTTTTGATCCAAAGAGAGCTCGCAGATAAAAAGTCATCACTCACAGGAGAACACAAGTATCGGCATCGATCAAGAGGAACCAGTGTTAAACAGACAAATGTCGATGTCGGTCATGTGCAGATCAGAGCTGGTGGTGTCAGGCAGGGTGGCTACCGGCGTCGGTCAAAGAACCGACATCGGTGACCAGGTAAGACCGACGTCGGTCAACAAACTGGCATCGGTAGAAAGGACAGTCGCATGGAACCAACGTCGGTCAGACGCAGATTGTGTGGTGACCGAGTTTGGTCACTGAGATGAATTTTGGCTGGATAATAAGCTGTCAAGGAGTCTCAAATGCCCATACGGATGACTAAAAGGGTAAGTAAGCCTCAAACTCGTCATTCTTTTTCTTTATACTCGTTGCTCACTGCAGAGCAAGAAGAATCCAAGAAACAGTGGGAGCATGGCATGAATGAGGAATTTGATTCTTAAGATGCAGAACTAAATGAGAGATTTGGTAGGGTTGCCAGCTGATATAAAAGTAGTGAAAGACGAATGGATACCTTAGTTAAAGAATAGAGAGAATGGATGCGTGAGACGGAAGGCCAGGTCATATGGTCTTGAGGAAGCTCTAGGACAGTGGTACATGTTTGATAGGTGGATGACAAAGCATGGCTTTAGTCAATGTCATTGTAACCATTGTGGTTTCTTTACCAAGTGGATGATGGTCGTGACATTATCCTGTTACTGTATGTTGTGTGTTTGCTTGATGCAGGGTTACTTATACCAGGTTTTTCTGAGCTAAAGGTAAAGTTAGTTCAGAGGTGTGTCATGAAGAATTTGGAGGAGCGAAATTCTTTGGCATAAGTGTGTTCTAGAGACATGGAAGATCACAAGTTGATTTTATCTCTGGATGATTGTGTGAAACCGGTCAGCACGCCGATGGTTGGATAGTTCTATGAATAGTGTCTTGATTCACATGATGAGGTTAAGTACGTGCATACTGGACCTGAGGTTGCCCACTCAGTGAGAGCTATCAGAAAGTTTGTAGCCAATCTGAGAAAGAAGCACTGGAGGGAAATTTAGTGGATTCTCAGGTATCTGAGAGCGACCAATAGCAGGTCGACATGCTATGCAGGGTCAAGTTCTTTTCTACATGTGTTTATAGATGCGGATGTAGCAGGTTATTTGGATGACAGGATGTGCACCACATGATTTGTGGTGGTTGGTCTTCAAGGTTGAGCTTGAAGAGGGATACAAGCCAGAAAATAGATTAGATGATGTACAGGTACAAGTATAGGTACAGGTGCAGCTGTTTATCTCCAAGTGGGATATTGTTAGGTTGTGGAGCTAAAAGCTTCACTGTATGCAGACATGGAGGAGTTGCTGAGTGTCACAGGCACCTACGTCAGTTAGGCCAACCGACATTGGTCAGTGGTGGACAGGAAGGCAACTGACATCAACAGGAGTCGACTAACGTCGGTCATCTCTAGACAGACAGGGACCGACGTCGATAGCCTGTGCGGTTTCGAAACTGTCGGTTTCTCAAACAGTTTGTTAATGAATCGATTGTTTGCATGTAAAAGGCCAATTTTAGACTTGAGCTATGGATCTAATTATTGTAATTAGATGTCTAATTATTGTTTGCATGGGATATATATAATAGACTCATGGGTTGTATTATAAAGTGTGCTAGTTAGAGTTGAGCTTGGTTAGCTCCTTCAATGTGAAGAGAGCAAGAGTAGCTCCTCCTAGTTCCACAGGAGAGCAATAGAGGAAGGCAAGGTAGATCCTTACAATTGTAAGATCATTTGAATTGCAGGTTGTTGCAAGTTCATGAGAGATCTACATGGTAAGTAAGATCATTTGAGTTGCAGGTATTTGTGTGTGCGAGATCTAGGTTTGCAGGTGTTGCAAAACCAAATTGATTTGCAAGTGGTAGCAAGATCAAGGAGATTTGCAACATAACTGGTGTAGCAAGCTCATGAGAGATCTACTTAGAGTACGGTGTGTACTCGATCATGGAGTACGTGGAGTACTTGTGTACTAGCAGTAGTGATACTGACTAGTGGTACTGGCAATAGTGATATTGACTGGTTAGAGGTGAACACCAACTCTATGTTTGAGTTGTGTGTTGGGACCGTAATTGAGAGAGTGAACTCTTGAAGGTGAATTACTGTACACTTGGTGTGGGAAGCCTGTAAGGTGTGGAAGAGTGTGGCATCTCTTCATTGTAATTCTTTTCTGGAAGAGTATTAATACAATTGGGTATTGTCTCTCATATTCTGTGTTATTTCTGAATTCTAGTTACTTGTGCATTCTGGGTAAATTTCGTGCTTAGTTGCTTATACAAAGGTAATCAATTGTGTGCTCCGTAATCTTGACATATTTTATATAATCTTAGCGTTTATTGGATTAAGTTATTTTTAAATATCCCCTTCTTCACTCTCAATGAAAAGCTTCGCGAATTGAGAAACACAATTCAAAGATGTATTTCTAATAACAAAGACAATAAGAAGATAGTTTTGGAGATTTTCTATTTTTTAGTTAATTGGCTTTGGGAAAGACTTAAGTTCCCCTATTTCAGAGACCAAGAGGTTATAATGAGACTACCAAATAGGATAGAGCTAAAAATGCTTGAGGAAGTCAAAAAGAATGAGGTTATTTGGGAGGCTCTACATACTAAGGGATTCATAAGGTTTATGGATAAAATTGAAGGGCATGATAGGCATGTTTCAACTCTTATTGCAAACTCTTTGGAAGACAGAACCCTTAAGATCAATGGAGTCTTGTTGGAAATCACGGAGGAATTGATAGCACATGTTACAGGGTTGGAGATGGAGGACACCAAAATTTATAAAATAGGTAGGGACTATAAAAAAAGGAAATTTTTTTATTGGAGGACAAATCCTGGAAATTCTTCATAATGGATTTGATCAAGAATTACTACCAAGACCATTTGGAGAAGTTGATTTCTATCTGATGCAATACCTCACATTTGAAGGTAGGTTCAACGTAGTCAGATGGTCTCTTATTATTTTTCTAAACTATTTTAGGCATATTATACCCTTGAGTCTTCCCTTATACATTCTGCTCTCTTTAAAATCCTCCATCTTTAAATATAAAAAGGGAAATTACCCTGCTCCTAGACATGAAGGGGTTATATTTCTCATACACAATTCTTTAAGAGAATGAATCATATAACCCCATAATTTCTTAATACTTAGAAGAAAAAAGTTATAGATAAATATGTGGACATCAAAAATATAAAGAGATATAGATCAAGTACACTGGTAGCATCTCCTCCAAGGATACAAAGATTATAGCTCTCAAGGATACAAAGGTCAAAGATTCTAAGGGTGCAGAGGTTAAAGTTGTTAAAATTATAGAGTTTAGTATCAAAAAATGTCTAAGGAGTGTGTTCAAGGAAACTCTTGTGTCAGTCAAGTCTTTGGATAAGAATGCTAAAATAGAACATTCTACTAGGGACTCGATTTAAATTGAAGAAGATATGACTGATATTGAGGTTGTCAATATTAAAAAGAATTTGGGCAGAGCTGTCAAGACTACTCTGTCCAAGCAAATAGATTATAAAAAAAGAAAGGCAAGGGAAGACCCCAAGGAGAAAGGCAAAGATTCTATAGGTAAGCAGTCTCATGTTTTAAATAAAAAATTCAATAATTTAGAGAGTTCTTTGAAAAGGAAGCAAAACTCAAACAATATTGAACAAGAATTGGACCTCTAAAAGTCCATCATGTGATGGTTCATGAGGGAATTGATAGACCTCAAAGGGAAAGTCAAATTCTTGCAACAAGAGAATGAAAAATTGGTTCAAAACAATTTTGATAAGGATGTTAACCAACAAATGTAGAGTCTTCAAACAAGGGTTGAAATGATTAAAAATAAAAATGATAAGTTAAAACTAGCTTTCTAGTGAATTATAACAACACTGTTATGAATGATGGAATTCAAAATGTTGAAAATCTTAGATCTTACTTGGGATATTTGTTTGACATTAAGACCCCAAGCAAAGGCAAAGGCAAATAGGTTAAATGTAGTGGGTGTCATAAAGATGTGGACAAAGAAAAGCTTCTTTTACAAATAAATTCAAATCTCAAAAGAATGAAAAGTTGTTGGGAAGATGTTTTTGGATATTTGGACATGAAATAGGCTTCAGGTTCACTTTCAGCTACTTCCATATCTTGGCATTTTTTTGGATGCATTTTTGTTGTTTTTAGGCAGTGTTTTAACTATTTTTCGTTATTTTTGTTCTTGTCTCTTTTGTGGATTTTAGTAGTCTTTTGGATCTTTTTTGTTTGTACTTCTCCTAAAATTTTGGGACCCTAGTAAATAAAATCCTCCCCTTTAACCATAATAAAAAATACACATAGGCACAAGATCTAGGAGAGAGATTGATTGCAAAGCATAGTTAAATCACAAATCAATTTACACAAAACATAAGTATTTTAAGTGGAAAAACTTCCAAGTGGTAAAAAACCCACAAGTGATATTCAATGATTGAGAAACAATAATAACCCCAATACAAATTATTTTGCCTTCTCACTTCTTCACAGAATGGCATTCACAAAACTTGTAAGTTGAATATGAAAAAATAATTTCATATTTGAATGATTTTACAGTAGGGATAAAACCCTATTTATAGTGAAATACCAAGGGAGGTTACCATTGTAAAAATGATGGGTCCATCCAACCGAATAAAATAATTAAATTAAATTTTGGTAGCATTAAATAATTATAACTTGATTATTTATTTTCACGAGGTTTCCACTTCATGTTAATAAATAATGTATTATTATTATTTAATAACTTTACCAAGGCTAAGGGTTAATAATCCCACTTATGATTCAATGCTCTAACACATTATTGCCCACCCTTGCTTGGTGGATCATGACCTGTAAATAGCTTAGATTAGACTGATAGTGTGTCAAATACTCTCATGTAGGTGGCTCAAGAACTCAAGTATGATATGACTATATTATTTCCCACCTCTGTGTAGTAGATGCATTTGAAACTAAAAGTACATGATGTAACTGAAAATATCTAACTGTGTATGTCAGCTTTGTGGCCGCTCGGGTATATTAGGTAGCTCTAGGCCACTCGAGAACGCCAACCACTACAAATAGAATAAGATATGAAACTGGTGTGCAACCTAGAATGTGATGTCAGGTATATACAATGTAGAGAATGACATGGAATTTGTTATTCCATCGGATCAACCGATGTGTAAGTGAGCATACAAATATAATGTGTCATGCACATGCCCCCAAAACTGATATCTGAACATATAGATCTTGGACCGAGTTGTAATAATATGTATATGGGTATCTAAACATAATATGGGAATGGTCATGCTATGCATGATGCTCCCAATTTGAGCAAACTGGTATGAATCTAAGTAAAATTGATAACTATATCTATACAAACTTGTACTATATCTATTATATTTTTCTGGCCGATCTAGTCTTTTTCTAAAACTGAGGCTGTTAGACAACAACGTCATGTCTTGATAGTAGTGCCATTATTGGAAATGTGGCACTAGTGTCCTAATTTGGGCACTAGTGTATTTCTATTCTGATTTCTATGTAACTGTGTTGATCTTTGTGTCATTGTTTTTCCACTATATTATCCTAAGTCTTATTTATGCAATTTGAGCCTATGTGCTGAAAATGTATTGTGAATGTGTTATAGGAGCTTGATCTCTATGATAAACCCTTGTGAATTTTGCTTCTTTTGAGGGGAGTTGTTGAACCCACATAAGAATTATCCTCAAAAGAAAAAGCTCTATAAAATTTGTGTTAGTCAAAACATATATGATATATGTGTAATAATCTAATACAATGTGCACACATAACATTAGAATGTAAGATAATCCAAGCATAGGTTTGTAATGGAAGATGTATGTCATGTCTATCATTCACAAGGGTGTCAAAATAGAGATAACAATGTATGTAACAACAAATTCGAGTAAAAATTGAGTAGCTACCTAGGGGATGGGGCATGATGTCCATCATGACACTCAAGTAGGAAGGGAAGATGCATGAGGTCCCTTATGAAATCTAAAACTATAAAGTGTAACAAGCAAAAGACAAGTGTGATGGCCATGAAACATACAATAAATCATACATAAAACACACATGAGACACACAAAGTAGGCCAAGGGGCCATAATACAAGATACATTGGCATATGTCATTAAATCTGAGAAAACAAGACAATCAAGAACATATTCAAATGTCCACATGCACAAGCAACAAGTAATTTGGTTTAGAGCCACATAGAAAGACATGTTCAAATGTCTGCATACATAATCAGAAAGGCACATACAAGGACATGGCACATGTCCAAAGCATACATACCATGAAAAGAAGTGGCGTAGAGCCAAAGAGCAATGGCATATTTAAATGCCCTTGAATATAAGAAGCATAGAGATACAATCAACTCTAAACTAGGTAAGCTAGAAATGAAAGTATGCATGAATATGTAATACAAATTTGTGTTAGATCCAAGATGTACATATATTGAGTCTAAAGTAGTAATAGCTAGAAAAAAAATTGAGTAAGTGTAGAATGATCAATATCAAGATATAACAATGTTAAAATTGTGATTTAAAGTATGTAAAGATAAAACTTCGTAATCAAAACTGTGTATAAGGTGTCCCCAAGTGGACGAATGTGTCAAATGAAGAACCTGTGTATCGATGTATATGACCCCAGTGGGTATATAATAGCAAGTCTAGATCGATGTAGTGGACATGAGTCTTGTAAGTAGTTTGAAAGCATTTGATAAGAACAAGTGAAACATGTATGTATGATAAAAGTGATTATACTAAGATAACTAGCATAGGTAGTGTCTGAGAAATATAAGAGATGTAAACATAGAAATGCATATAATCTATAATATTATGTTTTCTGAGTAATTATTTGAATGTCTTTGTGTTTTTGACATATTATACTATTTTTGTATTTTCTAGATATAAGCTATGTACAAGAAACTTGAAAATGAAACTATATATAAGGAGCAAGAGAGAAGGAAAGCATGCCTAAGTAAATACGAGAGATAAATGAGATAGTGTACAATCAAAGTGCAATGTCTCTATAAACCCAACAGCACATCCATGGGATGTGGATCAGGTGGGAGGTGATCTAGTGTTGAATACTGGATTTGTTCGAACTCAAATAAATCATCATGATTATCGTACCATTTTGTATGTATCAGTGGATCCTTATCCTTGGCATTAGTATGGATTATGTGCATTCAAATAACGTGTTACTCCACTGTGTAAGATGCCTCCTATGCAGTCTAAGGGTAAACCACATTGGACCATGTAGTATTTGTATGAAATGTGTGGTTCTCATTTATGCCATCATGTAAAATGTGAACCATGTGTCCCTCATGATTGAATGTTAAACATATGTTTGATCGATCAACTATGGCATCCATCACCTATAACCATGTATTGTCAAGTGTAACCTATAGATGAGTGCCCTTGCTCATGATAAAGAATAATGTGTTGACAATCTTAGGGCCACATGCAACGTGTAGAGTGATATGTCCAATGGAACCCTGACAATGTATGGCATGTTTTAGTTCATTTTCCTAATGGCCTATGTATTGTAAAAATGCCAAAGTACAAGTATTAGGACCAGAATCCTCATCTATATCCACATGGGGGATGTATATACTTGAAACAAAAATATAGATAATCAATGGATCATTTTGTGAGTATTTATATCAATGACGATGACTCTATTGTGGTGCCTGTATTCATGGAGGTGGAGGTTGTATAATATGAATAGTGCCTCGAGGCTTGAATTTATTCAACTTATATTGTAATGATCAGCATGTATCGATATTATGTCATGTAAGTATGTGAAAATGATAAAAGGGTTGACCTTATTGCTATTACATTATACTAACGGATTTGTGATGAATTGTTAGTTATACCATCAATCCTTTATCAATTAATATTTGTAGAATATGGTGTGGTCTATCATGTGAACTCCTTGTCTGAATCTGTATAACTAGGTCTATATCCATAGATGTAATCATATGTATTGAATAAATGGAGGGATCTACCACTAACTGTAACTGAGTAGGGAAGACTATAGCTATATGATTATGAACTAGTGGTTTTCCCAGTGTAGGAAGAGGTATAAGTGCCTTGGAATCATCTTTGTACTCTCCTGGGCCCACTAGTGTGAAACTTAATCAACATAAATAGTCATCAATGCTAATAGGTGTTGGATTATCCTATGTGGTGGCATGAGAATTTGTATTAGAGTTATGGATGTACACTTTTTCTAAGTTAACAAGTAATGTTACCTGTATTGTGAGAATCTCATCATTTGCCATGGGTGGGGATATCTATACTATGGGAGGTTGTTCTTCCATCATAAGTTAAGGCAATTATGCGGTAAGAAGATCTGGAAGAGGTGTAGGAATAGTCTTGTTAGATTCCCTAACCTCATACGTATGCATTTGCTCAATTGAAATCTTATGATGTGGGGACTTTATGAGAACATGAGGTGTCCAATTTAAAGATGTACTCGGGGTAGCAGGCTTAGTGAGTTTGTAATATCTGAAGGGTTGATTATTTGTTGGACAAGTGTATAAGTATTCTTCATGTAAAAACTTGATGCATCTGTGCAAAGTAGAGGGTATGGCCTCCATAGAATGTATCCAAGGTCTCCTAAGTAATAGTTTTCAGTGTAAATGATTAGGCATCACCTGAAAGTGTGTAGGTAGGGTTTTTGGCCCTAATGTAATATCCACTATAATAGAACCCAATGTCTGTCTAGGAATGTCATCAAAACCTCTGATATTATTATACGTATTCTCAATGGATGTTATTGCAAAGTAGAGGGTACGACCTCCATAGAATGTATCCAAGGTCTCCCAAGTAATAAGTTTTAGTGTAAATGATTAGGCATCACTTGAAAGTGTGTAGGTAGGGTTTTTGGCCCTAAAGTAATATCCAATGTAATAGAACCTAATGTCTATTTAGGAATGTCATCAAAACCTCTGATATTATTATATGTATTTTGAATGGATGTTATATCAACCCCCATAGTCTATATAAATGTGAGGTTGCATATATTAAGTCTTGAAACACTATCAATTAGAACTCATTTAATATTAGTGGTATTGATTTGTGCTTGAATGAATAGTGATAAATTATGAAAAATAATTGACTGTGATGGCAAATCCTCATTGGAAAAAGATATAACATCTTCAATGTCCTTAATAGTGTTCATGATAGATGCAAAGTAGGTTGGCTCTATGTCACGAGGCAAAGATGTATGATTGAGTGTTTAAAAAAGAATATCTTTAAAAACAGTTGCTTTTTGAAGTAATTCCAATATGGATATCATAATTGATGTGTTTCTCAACTGATCCACAATATTAAATGTTATGTGATGATCTATGGGTCCCGTTGTAGTGTGTTGGGGATGAGGAAGGATGGTGGGATTATGTTGTTCTTGTATAGGCTGAGGAGGCACCCTATTTCGTCTAGTAACAACTCGAACTACAAGATCTACTATTTATCGAGGGCAAGTAGTAGAGGTAGGAATAAAAGGATTCTTTGAGCCCTCTGTCATTGAGTAATAACTGGAGGTAACTCAAAGTGAGTCATGTAGCAATGATCCTCATAAGAATGAGACTCACAAGAGGGAGGACCAATGTGTAAAATAAGCTTAATTCTAACATGATCCATGAGGGGAGTGACATACATGTGCACTTTTCTACTAATAGTTGGTAATAAGCATGTTAAGTAAATCACAAGAATTTATACTAGAAAATGGCATCCATCATAATAATCATGATGATAGGCTAAAAACTAAAAACTGAGTAGATGCTCGCAATAAGAAGGAAAACCCTAATGGTGCACTAGGGTTTTAAAATAATACGCTCGAAGTAAGTCAAGTTTATCAGATGTTTCAACTTTTTACGACTTAGTGAGTATAAATCTTATGTTTTTTAAAGAGCCAAGTGGACTAAATCAGGGTAATAATATGCAATAAATATAACCACTGATTTGTTATAAAATTGACTATCTTTGACTTTTTAAAAAATAACAACAAATAATGCAAGTAAGAACTTAGTTGGAAAAAAATTGAGACAGATGATCTGAAGGCTAGAAACTAAGGTAGAAGTTCGTCTAAGTGTCACAAACATTATCTCAATATCAGAACCCCTCCTAGATAGCAATGCCCTAACTAAACAATAGCTTCATTATTGGAAATGTGGTGGTAGTGTCCTTATATTTGTGGTAGTGTCCTCTATGTAGGACTATCTTGAGCTTCTAGGTACCCCTTTGTTTGGATCTATGAAGTCTGTTCTTGCGTCCACGAGTTCTAAAACCTTGTATATTTTATATTTTGATTGATTTTATGAGCAAACCCTAATCCTCCATGTTGCTAGGGCATCTATTGATACAAGCTGAAAAGTGTGTTTGTTAGTGGGGTAGGCTAGACATCATCAACACCCCAATGTGATGAGAGTTGCCTACATACCAATACTTCGAAGAGGGATCAAGTCTGATGTAGTTCTCCCCACCTAAGTGCTGGTGCAAATGCAAGTGAAGCTAGTATGATAGTGGCCTTGAGTGCCTTGAATGTGATTGTGACTAAAAATTTAGATAATCTGAGCTTAGGACTGCTAAAGATGGATAACACTCAAATTTAATCATTAAATTTTTGACAATGTTTAATCTTAGCATCCTTATCTTACTAGACCTATTCATCATTTGTTTAACTTACAATCTATATGAGAGCCTTCAATATTCTACTCTTTGTCTTGCAATTATTGAAAACATCATTTATACATCCCTATTATTCTTACAAAATCTTGTCAGCCAAGTTCTAATAGTTTTTGACCTTCTAATACCATCATAGTTTGATTTTATGTGGTGCCGAATAATGAGTCTTATGATGTTTTCCTTGGAAGAAACTGGATAAACCAAATAAGGGAAATTCCATCAATGTTGCAACAATGTCTAAAAAAAATTCATGATGACCAAGTTATCACCATCCATAGAGATGTTTTTTAGATTAAAAGGAAATTTTAAGATGAGGTCTTACCTAAACTTTTTCCAAAGCAACATTCAATCATAAGACCTCAAACAAGTGAGCCTAAAGTTCAAGAATCTAATATCTCGATTACAAGGGTGTTCTTATCCCAACCTCTTGTAACCACGCAAACAACAATGCCTTAAAAGGATCTAAAATTTTAAAGTTAACATTCAAGTAAATGGTCATACTATTATGCAAGGATGTGTAATAGATAATATAAATGATGGCAATGGTGATTATAATGATGATGATGTTGATGATGACAACAATTTATCATTTTTAGACTTGTGGGAACTTCAATATCTTGATCTTACTCTTGATGATACAAGTGTTTCAACTTATATCGAGTAGATCATGATTCCCTAGAATATTATTATATCATTAGTTATTTTTGTTTAAATAACTACCTATTTTTGCAATTGAAATATATTTATTTCCTATGCATAGTTTGCTTTTCATTTATTGTTTCTCTGACCATTTTTCCCTTAAGATCTCTGATTCTTTCACAGTCCATTAGAATGAAAATAAGATTTATCAAAATTAACCGTGTATGAGTTTTTTGGATCGACGTGTTTCGAATCACTAACTGTGATTCTCTGACTATTTTTTCATTTGTTCTCTTATCTATTGTCTTTCTTGTTCCTTAGTTTGGCATACAATTTTTTGGGACCCATGTTTCTTCATTAGTCTTATAACACATTTTATCACCCACTTGGGTCCTCTTATGCTATCTTGTTCTCCATGCAAAGATCTTTGTTTTCAAATGTTTTTCCTTTTCGATCATATTTGAATTTTGAAGTTAATTTATTTTCCTACTTCCGTATGTTGATTGTTTTGTATTCGTTTTGATTCTCCATCTTTCTTTCCATTATTTATTTGCTTTAGGACCTTCTATTACTTTACCATTTTGAATGTGTTTTTTATCCCCCTATGATTACATTCTTCTTCTACATATCCATTCTTCTATCTTTTGTCAGTTGCCTCTTCATGTTTTCCTTTTATTTTGTTAGACTCCCTTTCCTTTGCATCACATGTCCCCTCCCAAAATATTGCACTAACTTCCACATGCTGATAGTGTATTTATTGAGGCCACATGCGTTCGAACGTAAAAATTTATGATGGAAATTATAGGTTATTAGGAATCCCCCTCCTTTCCAATTCTTGTTTTTTAATTTTTGTTTCCTTTGTGTTTGGTTGATCTCATATTTGTCTTTATGTTTTTGAGTTATGATTGGCACACAATTGGCACATTATGACTATGTTAGAACACACACTATATAATTCATGATTATCCACCTATTGATAGATTATACATTGTGCCTATTGTTTATACACATGTTATTGATGAGGTTGTCGAGATATATCCAGGGTTTATATGCAATAGGTACATACACATGATTATGGATTTACAATAGGTTATGGGCACATTTACATTCTTGTTCAGGGGCACTATGTGGGGCATCTCCTCGCATCACCTTAGGTTATATATTTTGTGATTTCCATATCATATTTAACGTTCATCTAATCATATATATTTTAGTCTATCTTGCCTATTCAATGTTCCTTTATGTGCTTAATTATTTCATATATTTTCATGTGCATTTTGTGTTTGTTATCTTCTCATCCTTCGTGTTTCTTTTTGCTTGGTTATATCATTGCATTGCTGTCTCTATGTTCAATTTGTTTTTTTTCCGCTTGTCGATGTATACCCTACATGGCACATGCTTATGTTTTATGTACTTTCATTGTTTACTTTATGTGGCTTCATTGCTTCCTTTGTTTACTCTATGTGATTTCCTTGTTTAGTTTGTGTGTCTTCCTTTTCTTCTTTTGTATAATCTCAGCATGACACTACTTGCTCTACGATTGATGTGTTCTCTTTTTTGTCTATATATAGCCTGTGTGAAATTGCTTGACATATGTTGGATATGTTGTCCTTGTTTACTTTATGTGATGTGTTTGTCTCAATTTCTATGTACACTAAGTGTGTAGTTGATGCAAGAGCATCTAGGTCACGAACAATCTTGCATCAACCAAAAACATGGCTTGGGAACTTGTGCAAGTGTGCTTGTGTTTGTACGACTTGTCAGCCATATCAACAATGTTGCATGTGTAGAAGAAAATCAACAACAATGCTAAGAGCATTGTCAAAATTCCAACATGTTAGAAAAGGCAAGTCAAGATAATTTTAGTCACCTCCCCAATGAAAAATTACTCTTTTTGGGATGGTGACAAAATTGTTGCTTAATGAAGGCCATGGTTTCAAAACCGTTGGTCTACATTAACTAGCAGTTAAGAAACTGCCATGATAGTATTGTAACCATCGATTTGCAATAGCCAACTATTTCACTCACATTAAAGGCACGAGTAGAGTAACTTCCTAGAACTGAAGTGGACCATTTTCCAAGATAGGGGGAACTTGAAAAGACTTGTCGGGTTTTAGTGTTAGACAAGCAAGATTCATATTGGTTTTAGAACAAGATTTGGGAAGTTAGTTAGAGAGACAAGTTGTTGAAGGAAAGAGAGTTCCAACAACAGGGAAGGCAAAGCTAAGAGGTAACAGAGATTAGCTCTAAAAGAGAGAGAGAAGCAAAGCTTGCGAGCCAGCAAGTGTAATGTATGTTCATGAAACCCAATGCACGTGACTGAGTGTAATGTCTGATTCATAGTTCAATGAAGGGAATGTGTGTGTGTGTGTGCCAATATTTATAGTACTATACAATTCTTTACTAAAAAGGATGTGTTTGGTTTCCATTCTGAGTTCTTGTTCCTGTGTGTGTAACCATTTGAAAGAGTGTGCAAGTCTTGATTGGGAAGCAAGGCATCCATTTATCTAGCCCTCGCATTTCCATCTCCATTAGTGGTGTGCTTACTTTATTCTTAGTGTGCCTTCTTTCTTGTCTTTTTTACTTTGTGTTATGGTGTTTGGCGCCATGATATATATCATGTACAATTCTATGATTTTCCATGATTCATATCATGCAGATGTCTCTCATTGCTTGCCTACATTTCCATGGTTTCTATCATGCAGGGAAAGGCTCCATATTTTTACTTGACATTGATATATTTGTTGTTACACTACTTGTATCGACACATGATACATTGATGCTCTATTGATTGCACTTCTCCCATGTGGGGCACATTACTCCTACCATGACATAACTACAATTTTTCCTATGCTTATACATTGCTCACATGTTGCCCATGTGGGGCATTTTACCTTTCTGCTTACATTGGTAATGTGTTGCCGACTTGGGGCATATTACTCTTGTGCTTATATATATATATATATATATATATATATATATATATATATATATATATACAAACAACACAAACCCATGTGGGGCAATTTACTTATAACATACATACTTCCATGATTATATTTTACTACGTTAAACATCAATGATTTTATTTTCTATCTTATACATGATGCGAATAATTTATTCTTTTGAGATTTATGTTTCTCATGTTATCCCAGATCTCAAAAATGGGGCATATACTACTTCCATTTTATTTCCATGTCCCATGAACCAAGTCATTTCCATATTTTTTTCTCCTCTAAGTGAGGGCCATTGCATGCCACTTGTTCCCACCATGGGATATATTCAAATTTGGCATAGGTTTTGAAACTTGAATTTCTACAAGGGCATTCTTATTTGGCATAGGTTTGGAGATGCAGGGAACTCACGTGTGCCCTCACATTTCCCAATAAAACTAGGGTTATCATTTCCAAAAAAATCTAGATTTCATCAAATTATTGTTGTGAGAATTTATCCATGTATATTATATTCTTGCAAGTTCCACAAGGGTATTCACATAGGTTCAAAGATGTTAGGGACTCATTTTAGGGTTGCTACCAAACTGCCAACCAAACCTAGTCATATCAGTTTTAGTTCTTTATTGATTTTAGCAAGTTATTGATTGTTTGGGCACTTATCAATATGCACGTCCTTTACAGGGCTACAAAAGCATGGTAATTGTTGTAGGAGAGTTAGAGTTGTTGCAAGAGCTTCGGGAATGCATAATATTTAATGTATACCCCCTTTTTTACTTTGATATGTATGCACACATCAAAGTGGTCCATTGTATAGACACCTAATTTTGATAAAATGGTAGTTATTAATCATAGAAATGCATTGTTCTAGGGTAAATGTGTGTGTCGTTTATCAATTCATATTACGATCTTACTAATGTGTTTTCCCTATTTCTAGATATCTGTGCATCTTTTTCCTCCTCATTTCTTTCTCTCTCCTTTCTCTCTTGTCCTCTCCCTATAACTTACGCTATACAATTTTGGGCCCCTAAAGCCGTACATGTATAGCTTGTTTTGTGCCATATGTTCCCCATTTTTAGCCTTCCCACTTGTTATGTGTTGACTTGCATACCAATAGTCTATAAATACATGTGGATTACATAAAGGACATGAATGGATAGGGAATGAATTGAAGGAATCCATCCAAAGATCAATTATTAAAGTTCCAAAGCCGGTGATTCAAGCATTTAGAGTAGAATTCAAACAGATCTGAAGCATTTATTTTCTCCATTATGCATTCATTGTAATACAAAAATTCACATAGGACTAGGCATTGTATTCACCAGGTACCTTGCTAAACATTGATTATGCTTGGTGTGTTGTTTGTGAAATTTGTACAAGCATTCTAGAGACCTAATAATAATTTTGGAAGAACACATGCCTCGGAATATATCCTCTATTTCCCCCTAAGGTTTCTAAATGTTTTGTCCTTAGTAAGGTTTTGAAGAAGATTAGTTTCCTATAGATCTGCACATAATTTTGATGAACATGTTCATTAAATAATATTTTGCATATTTTCAATTTCCCAGAAACAAGAAGTGATGTTTATGGGAGATTGCACTAATAATACTTCAAGAGTGTATTAATAGTTATGGGCAGCAGTCTTTGTTTTCTCCTAGTTTGTAAGTTTTATTTGTATCTCTATTTGTACTTGTTTTGCATTGTCTACTTTTACGACTGTATCTAGATTCACAATAAATATCCTTCTGAAACCCCTCTTTTCATTTATTATTACATCAAGTTATCATTTTATGCAAGCAAATCTAATTTTACTTTTTAACATTTGATTAGGCTTATTTGCAATGTTTTATGGGCAAATGAATTGTATTTTGATGTAAAGTCGCTTTCCGTAAAATTTGATTAGACTTATTTGCAAGGTTTTGTGGGCAAATGTATTGTATTTTGATGTAAACTCGCTTTCCGTAAAATTTGATTAGACTTATTTGCAATGTTTTATGGGTAAATGCATTGTATTTGGATGTAAGCTCACTTTCCAATAAAACAAGGGTAAATGATAGGGCATTGGGAGAAGAAATTGTTGTGGGGAGACGGGATAGTCATCCCATCTTTGTCCTGCCTCCGAATATGAGGATGTAAGCAAAAGGGATGACTTTTTGCCTTACAAATAGTATATCGTACTCCAAGTAGAATGATTTTGAGTGCATAAAGGTCAATATGCATCGGAAGATCTTATAACCTAAGGAGGATAAAAAAAGTGACCATTTCCTGAAACAAATGGCAAGTCAAAACTCTATTCCATTCAGCAATTTGAAGACAAGTGCTTAGCAACTAAAAGAGAACCTGAATGGAACAGAATAGGAGATGAGATGATAAGCAATAAAAAACGTGTTTTCTAAAGTAAACTTGACCAAGATAAATTTGAACATAGTCTTATTGAGATCGACTTGTTAAAACAAGTGTGGTGAAGTGGCTGATCCCTCCCTGTGGTGGTGAGATTTGCAATTGTCAGAAGGTGTTCAATTGGAGAGGCTTACCAAGTAGGTGTTCAATCGATGAGCGGGAATTTCAGCGAATATTTAAAAGCTCAATTCTATCTGGTTAAGCAAATACTCGAGTTTGATTAATATACAACTAAGTGAGTTTTAAAAAGGAGCTTAAGACTGTTCAAGAGAATTTATACAAGCAAAGTGGGACAAGAATGGTGAACCTTTTCATTTGATTACGCACCAATTGGCAGCCTCACCTTGCAGCCGGAGGGCAACCATTCATATTCCAATACAGCTTTATGGCATTGACTCAAATGTATAGCTACAAACATAGCTATTTCATTTGCTCTTGGTCTGGCTCAATAAACTCTAATTTGCTCTCTGTTGAAATCCTCCTAGTCCCTTTATGCTTTAAGCTTAAGACCGGCCCAATAACTATTCAGCTAGTTTTTGTATCTAGCTAGTTTTTCATCCTCAAGAGAAAGGCAAAAAGGCGTACTAAGAGTACTGCAATATAGTTTGTGCCAAACAAACCAAAAAAAAAAAAATCTGCAATCAAAACTCAAAATGAAAAACATTAAGTCGCTGTATGTCTAGTTTTCCAAACAATATAAGAGAGGAGTGAGAATTGTTACATTTTTTGCAAGACGTTTGAACAATTGTGGCAAACTCCTATTCTTTGAAAAGGACCTTTCTCCTAAATTATCAGTTCCCGGCTGGATATATTTTTGGTAAAGAGATGAGTACCCTCTTTTTCTTGGTACACTTATGACATAGAGAAACATTTGAAAGGAAAACCATTGGCAAGCATGACTCAACTTTTGGCCAAGTTCGAGAAAGTTTTTTGTAGATTACCAATTCGACTTACTTGAAGCCTGGAACCAGACTCCTCCATGGAGGATAGTGTAAGTTGGCTTGCCCAGGATTAAGTAAGCAAGGCTTACATGACTAGCTTTAGTACATTGGCATTGCATGAATAGAAAGGCAGGCACAAACCATAATGGTAGTCATGTTTGAGTTGCCTCCTTAGTTAATCTTCTTCTAGTCTTATTTCCCAATGGCGTGCCTGGTGATGACTATATATATGTATATATGTGTTTATCCTCTACCTACCTATTCTGTGATGGCCTTGATCTTAAATGTTTCAGGATTTTGCGGTGTTCAAGTTTTTGATAGCAAGTTTTTCTAGGATCACCGTATGAGAGCTTTTTCTCCCCAAAGATTTGAATCTACCTCCTGGGAATAAAAAGCAAGCATTTGAACATTTCTTTCCCTGAAGGGGAGTGTGCAAAAGTACTCAAAACGTTGGGAATAAAAAGCTCTCACCGGGTGATCCAAGAAACCCACTATCAAAAATCTTGTGCTTAGTTTTGAACTTTTGATCTATCAGAACTTATTGTGTACGAGTTTAACTCTAATCCTAACAAAAATATTTTAATTCGTTGCTGATTACTTATGGTTACAAATGTAATAGTTTGGCATACATAGATTACCCAGCCTGGTGTACATTTGTTGGACCAATTCTACAATAGTACTGTGAAAGGAAATTTGATGAAAAAATCTGCATTTATAGTGTGACGGAGTTCAAAGAACTGGAAAAAAAAAATGTTAATTTAAAGAGCATGCATATAACAATATACCCAAGCGTCTAACAAAACATAAATAATATAATGAACTCTATCCTATTGCCAATTCACCACCAGCACAAAATGGAGAAATAAAGTACACGGCAAATCCTTAACAATTTTATATCTATGCATCAACATGAAGTACAGGTAATAATGAAATACATATTGAAAAGTTCAATTCTGTATGCCATTTCTTGCTCTGCCATGCCAAATAATTGCAAACAGACAAAAAGCCATTGCCATTCTCATTTACAAGCAGTGGAAACTATAAGAATGATAAGTTCTCACTCTGAATTTCTACTCAACAGTAACTTCTTCTCAAGTAATGTTAATTAATTTTATTAATTCCTAGATTCATCCGTTGTCGTGTATAGGTATTGAAGCGACATATGAACATCATCCTCTGCAGGATCAAATGCAAATAAAATTTATTATTTTTTCTCCAGATGAGATAGATGCAGAATTATATTGCTAAGCAAAACTCAAAATTTTCGAACTTTCTATAAATGCGGAATTCATGGGTAGGTGCATTGGAAAGGTCGGGTTTATTCTGAGGTCAAAAGCCACGGGCACAAAATTTAAACAATATATAATATATAATAATAATAAAAAATTTAACGTCCACGAGACTGAAAATAGCCTATGTAAGGTAAATGGAAAGAAATCTCCTACCTAGAGGTCTCATACAGCAAATTGGCGTCCATCTTGGCTGTTTGGTAAAAATCAAACTTTATCTTCACCTCTATATCCCCTCATTTTGCACATAACCAAAAACAAAGGTCTTTTTGGTGAAAAGCTAACCTCCATATAACCTTGTATTGCTCTAGCGGGCTAGCTACAGCGAAGCTTTAACATTATATTAAACCATTTACCCATGTTCCAGAATTTCTTTAACTATACCCTAATCAACCAATTCCATTAAATATTTATTTACTACTGGGTAAATATTTTCAGAGCCCTTGAAATTGCTTAAAGCTTTGCTTTTGCAGTCATTTCAAATTTCTGAAATCTATAGGTTTTATGTAAAGGGGGAAGGATTTTAATATACATGCTCTTTGTCAAGTCCAAAGGGAACTTTGGCGGCCATTGCAATGATTAACGGGTAGCTACAAAAACAAAAACAATGATGAAAATCGTTCTTTTGCACAACCATTATAGGGATAAACCCTAAAAATAAAATAGCGCTCTAAAAACCATCCCTAAAATTCAAACCCCAATAGAACTCTGAAAACCATGCAACAATCCAGCATTTTTCAATGATAGAAACGGTCAATGTCGTTTTGCATGCGTAAGAGGAAGCACACAAATATTCCATCCACAAGGGGGAATAAAAATGAAACTAAAAACCCTGGCCCCTTTAAAATACAAGCATCTAGTTGAAAAAGCTTTTTTGTTTTTATTAAGAAATCAAACATACATAATGGCAGCCCAAGCTTGCTTAATTTTCTTAACTGAATTTGAGCCCCAAATGCGACGCTGAGCCGACGGACGGAAAACCCATCAAACCCCCAACTGGAATTCTTCTCAGCGCCAAAGAAGCACCCAAAACAATGGATGTCACTTAAGGAATTTACATGCAATTAAAAACCTAAGTGTAGCCCAGAGCTTTCATCTGGGAAGGACCCTGTGTTTTATTTTTACAAAGCTAAAATGAAAACCGAAATTCTAAAAGACTTGAAAATCCAACTGAGCATTGAATGCTGACCGGACATCCGCTGATGCAACCTGTCGATGCCATTAACAATCATTAATTTCAAGCAAGCTGTACAAAAATTTATTGCAACACCAATAGAGTAAGGGGTCCATGATATTAAAAAACGTTTTCTAATATTTTTGCATAGTAAGACTTTGGATATTCCAAAAATACTAGCATATGATTGGTCAGTAAGAAAAAAAATATGATCCATATGATTTTAATAGTTTTTTGGGCAAGGATTAATTATGTTGATAGGTGTTCTACAATTGTAATTGGGAGGGGTTGTGGAGGGAAATGATAGTGGGTTGTAATATCTGTAAGGGCATAATAATTAATAGGACACCTTAAATTTGATGTCCATTCGATCATCATAAAATAGTGTTTTCTTAAAATTGAGCTATATTAGGCATATGATGAAGTTTGAAGTTTGTTTGTTTCTTCTCAAAAAAAAAATTCGAGTCCAATGTAGTGGTGTAGCGAGATTGAGACTATCAACATTCAACAAAAAAACATACACAGAAAATGATAAAATTAAATTGGTATCTATCAACATTTTTCATATAAATCTATCTCAAATATACGTACTAAAAAAGCTTCATCAAGAAAATATTATTAAATAAATATGATGAGATGAAATGTGATGTTAAATACTATTAAAAATAGATATTTATAGATGTTAATATTTATATAAATATTTAATTAAACATACTTTTAAGTAATGTCTTTACACATGTACACATTATAAATACTTTAGAGCAATGTCATTGCACATGTACACATTAAAAATATTTTAAATCAATGTGATGATGAAACCCTAAAACTTTGTTCAAACAAAGAATGTGAAATATGAAGCAAGGATTAAGGCCTATTTGAATTATTGTGTGTTAGTGAACTTATCATTAGTCTTCAAAGGTTAAATGATTGGTTGAACCTTGGTTCAAATCTTAGCTGGGTCTAAATGGAGGACCATCCTTTTCATGAAATGGTGCCATAGGGCTACATATGAGATGAAGACGCTGTCATTGCCATTTGAAAACTTCACAACTTGATATCTCTCTCTATATATATGGAATCATATAATTATGAATGATTCAAGAAATTGAATTGATTTAGTTACAAAGTTTCTCAAAATATGATTTTGTCGTTTACTAGAATTTGGTATTATGTAAGGGTTGTCACAATTAGGGCAAGAAGTTAATACAAGATTTGGTTGATCAATTTTTGGTGTGACCAAATGAAGGCAATAATATAGAAAGTGTTCGGCCTGCTACACATGAAGGTATGATCAAATGAAGACAAAATAATACAGAAAGTGTTAGGTATGCTACACATAAAGTCCCAAGAATATATTAACAATGTTGACATTGAATCAACAAATTATTTATTTTAAGTGTTGTATGCATGCATGACATGACTCGTTCAGAGATTTTTTTTAATTTATTTTAATGATTTTTTTTCTTATATTATATTACTACGAATCATCAACTCCAAACATGGACATCTACTCTACTCTTATAAGGTGGTAAGTTTCCAAAAGAAAACCATGACTGAAATGAACTAATTCATATGAACTACTTAGTGAAACTAATAGACACACACTCCCCAAGACACTTTTTGGAAAAAAACATTTGTAAGCTATGTGACTTGCAAGAAATAGAAGATGAACTTCCTTCAAGCATGTCTATCATGTAATGATATCAGTTGTGACTACACAACGGTTTGCAATCATTACCTTGGTCATTGAAATCTTAAATTAAGAAAACCAAACAAAACTAAGAAATTTTATTCTAAATCTAAACACATATCACAATTAGCCTAATGTGATCTTAAGAGTACCCATTTGTTCTAAATTTTGTTGAATCTTAAGTTAATCATTTGTTATCTTGTTTTTTACTCACTACTCCTTTTCGAAGACAATTCAACTCCAAGAAGTACCGATTTGTCATGAAGCGTAAATTTTGAAAAAGTTGATCTAAATCCTTAAAATACGTCTACATGTTACCATCTAAGGCAGCATGAAAAAGCTTAATAGTAAGAAAACTAGTTTCAGATCTCAACCTACTAGTTCTAAATAGTCTATTTTTTAATGCATATTTGGAGGGCCAAATCTCAAGAAGTGGACAAACCCTAATACAAGTCGAAGTGCTGGAGCTCAAGTGTTTGTCCACTTTGGCACCAGTTTATAGATGAAAAATAAGTTGCGAATACATTGGGAAAAAGCTGGAATTCCATTGGTAGCCATTGTTATTACCCCTCTACCAAAACACAAGGTAGTCTTCCTAAAGGTGGTGTTTTGGGTTTTACTCAAAGGGTTTTACCTTGGATTTAAATCCTTTCACTTTAGCCACAACTATTTATAAGGATCTAAAATGACTCAATTGCCTCTCCTAAATTTCTTTAAAATGCAAATTGCTATGAATCGTTTTTTAGGTATTTCAAATCATGTTTATTGAAGAATCATTTCAATGAGAATTTTTTAGTATTTTATAAATGCCTTATAACGTTCTCTAATGATGTCTCTGAACACATAGTTCACATACTCGTACTTAAAGAGTACTCGCCTAGCTAAAAAAAAGTTTACTCGATGAATACTCACCAATACTCGACAACAATTTTTTCTCTTTTTTGAAGTGTATTGTGCATGTAAACCTTTTGGGCGAGTATATACACAATACTTGCCAAGTACTTCACAAGTACTCGCCAATCCCCAATCCTTAGCAAGTACTATGTATATACTCACTGATTTTTAAAAAATAACCCCTGCCAGTTTTTGATGAATATTTGCCCAAGTAATTTCTTGGCGAGTACTCGCTTCCTCGGCAAGTATGCAAACTATGTCTGAACATATCATCCAACCAATTCAATTCTGGGGTTTTAAATACCGGAGATCATAATTTCCTCATGTGCTCAAGTGGTTCGAAATTAATCCTCTCGTCAAATGTGACGAGGTCAAGTGATAATTATTGGGGCTTTCATAGTAGAGACCCATATTCAAATCCCCACGAGACACATTACATGATAAATGTAAAAATGTTGAGTGTTCAAATTGGGTAAACTACCACAACCAATTCTTGGTGTGGCATACCCCCAACAGACAAGGCCAGGTGCAAGTCCTCGGTGAATTTAACGGAAGATATACCCTTCAATTGTGGCAACTAAACCAAAGGGCACACCGTTTGAAGAATTTAACAAATTAAAAATATATATATATCCTTTTCAAACTGATACATTAGTTAATTAACCATCATTCGGATTACAAAATGCCTTCCGGATGTGCAAGACAAACAGCATATTGACCAATTCCAACTGGCAACAATACATTGAGTGACAAACTGGGGAAAAGGGAAATTTCTTTTATGCCAAAGATTTATCAAGCAATGAAGTTCTGATTTCCTCAGAACATAACACTGACTGTATTATCAACTGCAAACTACTTTGTGGTAAATTGGGTTGAGTTAGAAACCTGTTGCAGTCACTTAACACATATACTCTAGTTTAAAAAAATAAAATCTATAACAGTTGACAAATATATTCCTTGTTTAACAAAACTAATCCGTAACATTTGACAAATATATTCATTGTTTAGAAAAAAATAATCTATTAACAGTTGACACTAAAAACTTTTAATCATCTTAAGCTGAAAATACAAGGAATGCATTTTCAATTGACACGTTCTCATTGAAAGCTCAATTTTTACAAGGCTTAACTTCCATTTTCAAAAAGCATTTAATTGACACTTTGGAGCAGTCAGTACTATAGGATAGCACTGACATATTTGAAAGAATTAGCTCAAATAGAATCATATGCTGAATGAATTGTTCGAGCATATCTAATAAGCACACATCCAATTAGTGTCTCACTGAACCAAATGTCATGAAAATTTTATATCTAAGACTCATTCTTTTCAATCAGTCAATGACTCCCACACTACACACTTGGAAATTAGAACTGACCATCTTTGTATACTTTCACAATTACTATAGTGACAAAAATATTCAAAGGATATTTTGACAGCTTGTACCTGATGAGTGGCTATTATTATGATATTACTACGACATAAAGAGTGTTGCAGGTCTCAAATTGATAAATAAACATTTTTCAGGCACATTCAACCAATGGTAGAAAATAAAATTGCAAAACATGGTTGAATAAGATGCAACCACCGAAAATGATGCTGCTCCTAAAGAATGCAATCAGTTGTTCAAAGACTACCAGAAATCTTCAGTTCTCAATATAAAAGTTGTTTTGCAGAACTGATTTGCTCTTATCACCGAGTCAGTCTATATGCCTGCAAACATGAGATGCAAAAGTTCATCTCACAATATGAAAACCCAAGTTACAGAAGTTTTTAGAGCAACTTGCCTGAATGTTTGGCATCTAGTAACAAGATAATTTAAAGGTATCAGTAAAGGAAGTCTGTCTTTTAGATATAAAAGCTCACCTTGACTCTCTTGAGCAGATCTTTAGCTACTGCATTAGTTTTGAAATGGTCACGCACAGGCTGCAAAGTGGTTAAATATAAGTGATAATGTTGTGTCAATAAACAGTAACGTAAAATCTTGTGTACTCTAAGCACCTACCTGCAAAATTTGGTTCAAAGCCTTTGAGAGAGATGGTTTGACATCAGCTGGATGCAATGCTCCTGCTTCATAATCTGTAGATAACTCTTCCATGGTAGCATATGTCCTTGTAAGAAGATACAATTAGAACAGTGGTCAGTATTAGTTGTTTTCGTCCTAACTCATCGTACTACATTCAAAAGCTTCAACAAATTTTCCTAAACAAAAATACAAACAAAAAGGCATTGCTTGGGAACAATAATGCACTAAATAGAGACCATGCAGAGAGATATGTCCAGAAAGAAAAAACAAACAAATGTAAAAGGGAAAAATGTTACAACTAGCTCAGATATCTTAAATACATATCCGTTAAATGCCGAGGGATATCAACTTAGAGGCACCTATATAATACACAAACCCAACTTATCATACTACATATTCGAAAGATTCAACAAATTTTCCATAAACAAAAACACAAATAACACAAAGGTATTGCTTGGAAACAAAAATGTACTAAATAGAGACTATGCAGAGAGAGATGTCCAAAAAGAAAAAACAGACAAATGTAACAAGGAAAAATGTTACAATTAGCTCAGCTATCTTAAATAGTATCTGTTAAACGCCAAGAGATATCAACTTCGAGGCACCGATATAATAGACAAACCCAACAGTTTATATAGACACCTGAGATAGTAACACTCACTGCCGCATAAGGTAAAAGTAAATATTTATTGCTCATGAAAATACATTTCAGATTTCTTTTTGGTATATTAATTTATATAATGGAATCAATTTAGATTAAAATATATCATTGCAACTAGAACCATTTTTTAAATTCATTTTCATTTCATAAAATGTGATATTAAAATGGGAAATAGAGAATAACACAATATCAATAAAACATGAATATGCATATATGATATATATGCATTAGAAAAATATTTATGATATCCATGTATGCATTCATTCCAACAGTTGAAGTCTTTGTTCTTCCTCCTTTTTTTCTCTACTCCTTTTCCACTCTACAACCTCTCAAAACAGTCATATGTGAAAGGGCATGAGACCAAGTTGTTGGTGAGTTTGGAATAAAACGACACATTACCATTGACTGTCCATGGGTTAACATAAATAAACACCAAAAAATGTTAAATATGCAAGCAAGTTAACCGTTGACCCCATCAACGTACCATCAAGATAGTGTCTTCCTATGAAAGGAGGTGAGATCCTCAGTCCATGTAATGACTTCACACATGATATAACAACAAAGATCAAACCTTGTCTTTCCGTGCATCCCCTTTCTAGTGGTGTAATTGGAATTTATGTGGAGATGCATCTTCAAATGGTATGTATTTCAAAGTAACTGTCAAATTCCATGATACATATGCCGATGGTTGTGGTGGGGCACTCCTGGTTTTGAATATTGTACTTCAAACATATCCTAAAGCTCCATTTATAAGTCTTGTTTCTATCCGTGGATTGGAGCTTAAGATCACCCTTGCATCCTTAGCAATTAATAACTCCACATCAAGTTCATCGTTCTGACCTCCTAATGGATTCATACTCCCTATTTTGGTTGCAATGTCATTCTGACCTATTGATAGAATCATACTCCCTCTTTTGGTTGTGCAATGCTATGTCCAATCAGTTGTTTCAACTAACGCAATATTTTTTTTTGTTATAGTTACGCACATTATCATTTGTGTGAATAGATGAATAGTATTGTCAAATTCTTCCCTGGTGGTTGGATCTAATGCAACATCAGTTCTTCTCATCAATAATTTACAATCATCAATTGTCGGATCTACATCTCTAAGAGTTTTGATAAATTGGCGAAACCTCTGTTGGTCCTCACTTTCTCATTCATGTCTAAATACCTTATCCAAGGTAACAATTGTTGAGAAAATGCTTGATGAAGACGTGAGTCTATGTTGGAGCATTTTTGTCCTATGAAGTTCATTTTATCAAAATTAATATATGCATCTTATATGTTGAATCTCCTTCTGGCAACATGTGAGCTTTGTTTCCACTAATCTATCAAAATTAGAGACAGGTATTCAAAACATTGTGTGGGTTGTTGACATAGTTGAATGTGAAAACCCCGATTGGTGTGAGTAATAGACGAGGGCAACATTCCAATGAATTTAATTATCACAATACAAATATATATAAAAACAATTAAACAACGTACCATCCCCTAAAAACATTAATCAAAACTTTTAAAAAAACATATTTAAAATGTAACGTTGGTTTGTTGTATTGGCTGGCTGCATCAACTATTTATGTATATATTAAGGGAAGGAATGGACAGCAACAGTGTTTGTTGTGCCACCGTCTCCCCCATGTTACAAATCAATTAGTTGGGGGGTTACATGTTGTGTGCTCTTTTTCTTTTTGTTATGGTTATGCACATTATCATTTGTTGCGAATAGATGAATAGTATTGTCAAATTCTTCTCTAGTGGCTGGATATAATGCAACATCGGTTCTTCTCATCAATAATTTCCAATCATCAGTGGTTGGATGTACATCTCTAAGATTTTTGATAAATTGATGGAACCTTTGTTGGTTCTCACTTTCTCATTCATGTCTAAATACCTTATACAAAGTAACAATTGTTGAGAAAATACTTGATGAAAACATCAGTCTGTGTTTTAGCATTTTTGTACTATGAAGCTCATTTTATCAATTAATATGCTTCTTATGTGTCATATCTAATTCTGAAAACGTGTGAGCCTTGTTTCCTATAATCTATCAAAATTAGAGATAGGTATTCAAAACATTGTGTGAGTTGTTGACACACAAATGTTGAATGTTTCCTATAATCTATCAAAATTAGAGATAGGTATTCAACACATTGTGTGGGTTGTTGACACACAAATGTTGAATGTGGAAAGTCCTATTGGTGTGAGTAATAGAAGAGAGCAACATTCCAATGAATTTAATTATCACAATACAAATATAAAAAAACAATAATAGTATGTTTTTAATTGAAAGTCATAAAGTATTAATAATATAATTATTTTTTAAAATTAAAGTTTTACTCTGTTATATATTATATTTGCAGTTGGTTTGTGTAATATTTTAAATACTGTTATCGGAAGGGATGTAGTCCAACTAGTGACAATGATGGTTTGTTAGAGACAATCCACCAAAGTACAAATCCCTCTATATATTTGATAGAGTCAAACGGATAGGGCCAAGATCATTTCCTGCATGACTTTGACGGGTTAAACACCACCTAGCCACGGCTGCTTAGCCGAAGTAAGGCTCCAATTTAGATTAACACTTACTCAACAATTGTAATCTGCTATATGTAATCCCAAACATGGGCAGAGATAACAATATCCATGTAATTATGGGTTTCTACATCAAAAAAAAATAAAAAACTGCAATTAAAGTATCTAATTATAATTTAAAAATTGACACGCGTAAATTTATTTTATAAAAAAAATATTTACTGCATAACTTTACATTACTTTGAATAAAGCTACAATTGCTACTTAAATATGCTATCAAGCTTTGTTTCCGAAATCCTTTGTTCAAACATATTAATATTTTGTTGTAACTCTCAATAATTTTTAAATTAAATAAAACATAAAAAACAGACGCTTAATAGCAACTTCATTTTAAGACAATGTAGATAATTACTATATTACGATTTTTATTTAAAATTATATTCTTATCTTTGAAGAAAACTTTCAGAGAACTTGGACATAGGTTCTTCATCGTGGTCAATTTCTTTGAGAAATTGCAAAATTATTACCACATTGGAATTTTCATGGACGGAGGTAGCTTTCCTGAACTTGACTTGCTTGCCCTCAAAGCTCCTTTGGTGTCATTCAGCCCACTGTTGGGGAAAAATATGGCAGAAAAAACTGCTAAGGTGGCTAAATTGTTAGTGAGGATGGCTGGTTCAGATTACCATTAAGAAATAGTAGGCAATATGTTTGAAGGCAGAGGCAACAGGAATGGCCTGAATGGGGATACCAGCAACTCTAGAGGATGGCGGAGCAAAGGTGGACAGGGAAGTTTTGTGGGTGGTCACAGTGGCGTGCGTGGTGCTCTTAGAAGTGGCAGTGGTCAATTGGGTGGTCGGCAAGGCATTTGGAAGAGTTGCGAGGCCCATGGCAGAGACTGTAGCGATGGCAGAGGCAATAGCGATGTCGACATTGATGGGGGCAATGGCAACTTCGGTGGAGGCAGCATGATGGATGTGGACAAGGTTGATATGTTCCAGATTAGTGGCCCTAGCCACACTCTACCATATGCAATACCTCCAGGGTTCAAGCATGGACGTGGTTCGAAGCTATGTTGCAAGAAACGAGAAATAAAGAAACGTGACAAGAAACGGGATTGGGAGAGGTTGAGTGTAAGAAACAGATTTATATATATATATATATAATTTTTAATTTCTAAAATCGTTAAAAATAAGCTATAAACATAACTAGAACATTTCAATATATATATAATTTTTAATTTCTAAAATCATTAAAAATAAGCTATAAACATAACTAGAACATTTCAATTTATATAAAATATAATATAAAATTTATATTATTTTAGAAAAATAAATTATATCAAATATTTTAATTCTTATGATATAATGATTTTAATAGTGTTTAAAATAAAATTATATATAATAGATGTCTTGTATAAAATCAAATCTCTTTTATATTAATTAATTGTGTTTTTCAAGATATGATCTTTTTAAATTAACTTTTTTGATTGAATGCATGCAATATTATTTAAAATAAAAAAATTAAATATATTTAATTGTTTTTTTAATAATACATATGACAATAAAGCTTTTCATAAAAAATTTTAATATTAAACCTATTTTAAAAAAAAACTTTAAAAAAACTACTAAATAAGTTTGATTTGTAAATTCATGCAATGAATTAAAAATAAATGAAACGTTTTTTGAACATGCAATGTAATCAGAAATAAAAAATATGCAGCACTGAATTTTGTAGCATGTTGCAATGAAATGTGGAGCGCAGCTTTTTTTTTAAAAGCATGCAGCGAGTTTTTTTCAACCTAAGAAACCCTTGTGTTTTCACCTCAATCTGTTGCAGACCTGCATTGCAGACAAGCGTGACAAGAGAAATGACATTCAAAACTTGAAAAACGTCGTCGCCATCACGCATCCGTTTCTAACAGTTAAAACGTGAAACGCGTAAGGGTCGTTGCGTTTCTTGCAATAGGGGATCGAAGCGTGGGCGTGGTTTGGATGAGCCCGAGTGTCTGTAGATGCAGCCTTGACTGTTCTGGTTAAGCTTAGATTATTATGTATAGGCTAGTATAGTCCTACATATATGTTTGTAAATAGTCATAGTTTTCTCCTTTCGCTGTTGATATGTAATCCTTAAGCATCAAATACTACGAGGGGTATGTCTCCATGTTTTGTAATCTCCTGTAGAAATGACAAATCTAGGCATTGGCCTGTTTTGGACAGTTTGTAGTGGAAGTTTCCCAACAAACTGCCAGTTTTTGTATCGGTTTAATTTTAATAGAAGGGTGAAGGACCCCCCAACCCGCGATTACCTATCAAAAATATATATGTGTGAATTTGGTTTTTATATTTTGCAGTGGATTCTAGAAACTTACAGGAAAGCCAAAGTAATCGCAGTGGGTTTTTTTCAGTCAATAGTGCAGTGCGTGCAAGGAATGGTACTCCATAATTTGTTCCACCCAATTTGCAAGTAGTATAATCTGCAGAGACACTTCATTTAGGATCCTTGTACCCTCATATTTCAGCTCCATTATGTGCCAAAATTCAAATTATATTCTCTACTGTTCATTTTTCACAAAATCGGGGAGAATAATTTCTAAGTTTGCTCTTCCTAATAATTTCGCTCTCCAAGTTCTCTTCCAACTTCTGAATAATTACTACAAAGGATCAGCTGGAAGGATTGTTTTAATGAATTGTAATAATTTACCTTTTGAAAGTCACGGTTCTATATTTTCATTTATGATAAAGAAGGAAGAGTGCACAAGGGTTTGAGAGGAAGAAAAAGTGCTATCCATCTTAACTGGTTATCTGGTTTTTCTCAGCTCTGCTTTCCATTTTTTTGGAATGTGATCTTTTTTTATTCTTTCATTTGTTATGCTTTCTGTTCTCTGGAAGGATTGTTTTAATGAATTGTAATAATTTACCTTTTGAAAGTCACGGTTCTATATTTTCATTTATGATAAAGAAGGAAGAGTGCACAAGGGTTTGAGAGGAAGAAAAAGTGCTATCCATATTAACTGGTTATCTGGTTTTTCTCAGCTCTGCTTTCCATTTTTTTGGAATGTGATCTTTTTTTATTCTTTCATTTGTTATGCTTTCTGTTCTTTACTTTTCGGCTTTCCCTCCTCTGCTCTAATTAATGGTATGTTTTTAATTTTTTAGTTTTTGAAAACTTTACATACATATTTATATATAATTATTTTTTATTGTTTGAATTATTGAGGTCAACTCTTTTCATTTGTTGAATTATAATTGATTTATTGTTTCAATGTCAGCAATTAATTATTTACGCACGAACATTACAGGCCACCGTTGCCACCCCTGCATCCCCCCCGGCTGTCACTGTAGGAACACCTCTCAGTGTAACAGTGAACTAAAAGCCAAATAATTAGTATATGGAAAAAAAATAAGACAGAAAATAGCAGCTGTGGGAAAATTATAGGTATATCGTTGCAAGCATATGCTTACTTGTTACCCCCATTTTCCTCAGTGCGATGTACTTCGAACTTTTTAAACCATGGAAAAATAATGTGTTGAATGTACTCCAAGCATGGATTTCCTACAACAATCTTAGGAGGACAAAACGCTTTTTTTATCTTCACATTCACTTCTGCCTGAGAAAACAATTGTATTAAAAACCCATCAGAAAACCGCATAGTTATATTAATGCACTCTTCTTAACGTTGAGGCAAAATTAGAATCTATCCTCTCCACAGCAAGAACTTGCCAGAAAAGAATGTAGGAATTTACACCACCTCTTCGTCCTCCATGAAGATAGCAGAAGTGGGATCGCTCTTTGACATCTTTTCTTGTCCTTGTTGTAGTCCAGACAACATGTCTATAATATTAAATGTAAAGGGAAAAACACGATGAAATGTGAGACTAGATACAAATGGCACAAGGTTAGATATAGAACTTATCAGGATACGATGAGATAATATTATAGGCTTGAATTTTCTTTTTGTATCATCACAAAACTCTCTCGCCAGCATGTTTACTTTACGTTGGTCCATGCCCAGTTGACAGATATCTGCCTGTAACAGCACAGAACAACCATGACTCATTCCAACTAATAGCACACAATTAATGCTTTAGAGAGTGTGCATAAACCTCCAAAAGGATTTGAGGATGAAACGGAAACCTTCAGAAAGAATATGTCAGCACATTGCATGCACGGATAAAATATCTGAGCAGCAGTTAATTCATCTTGTTCACTACGACCCATTATTTGGCAACATCTGCATGTTACAAAAATCATTTGTGAAAAAATAACATATAACAGCATATAAACTGGCATTACTGATTCTGATTTGCAGACACAAAAACTGAAGGAATGTTTCAAATCAAGAGTGTATGCTCGTTCCTTCTTTCTTTTATTATACAATGATTTGAAACTGGCCAACCAAATTCCCTTAATTATGCAAAACTGTTTTTTGTGGGAAAAAATGCACTTATATAATCTCAATTAACCAGCAATTTACATCAGCTGAGCAGAAGGATTACAAGGAAAATCCCTTCTCATAAAAGCAAGGAATGAAAGCACCTATTTTATGCAAGATTAGTACCTGAATAATCGTAGGTTAGCAAAAAATTAGGCTATGATATATCTTGGGTCATGTGATCCAAATAATATTTTATTAGTATGTTAGGTGTTATAGTTAGTCGGGGCATGCATCTTGTCTGTGAAACACCCCCTTAGCATTAATAAAGTATAGAGTTCTTTACATTTAGGAGTTAGACGTTAGAAATAAGTTAATGTTAAGCAGTAAATTAATGTTAGTCATTAATTTACTTGTGTTAACAATGTAAGGGACATAATTGTATGAGTATGTGGTTGAGTCCTATGCAAATAACGGGTATGGGTTTTAATCTACATTACTGATACAGATACGGGTACGAGAATCGGATAAGTAAATACAGGGATATTTTGGGTGGGGCGAGAGGGACTTGGATACAGCCATACAAAAATATATATAAAAAATTAAAAATATACAATATATAGCCATATAAGCAAAATTAACCACATAATATGCATAGAGGAAACATAATAAGTTAAATAGCCACAAAACATACCAATAATTCAATGCCAAATATCGCAATATTCAATTGTCGAAATTAGATTAGTCTTATTACAAGTACATAGTGCAAATGTTGCAATGTGTGGACAAAAATAAAGACAAAAGAAAATGCACTCTCTGCAGTTTGGTGAAGATTACAATGAGATGACCTGGTGTTAAATCATCTTAAGACTATTGCCTGTTCTCTTCTTTGAGCTTATTCACGAGTTGAGCTTTTGTATTATACCTGTGCAAATGAGCTTACCGTATGTACTGCACAAAAAGAGTCCGGGAGAACCATATTTTTGCAACATAAAGGAGAAGGAAAAAAAGACATTGATTTCAACCTCTCCTTCATCTTGATCATGTTATAGACATTTATTTCCTTTATTTTGGCAAGGCTGAAACACGATCCAATAACTGGAAGACTTGCTGACTTGCTCTGGCAACCTTCATAGCTGTTGTATACAACCCTAATAAAGAAGATACAAATGAATCGACTGAGTCTCACGTTTTGAAAACACAGCCAGCCATTGAATTTACAGAGAGGTTTTCATACTTTATTTTATTTTTTGAAGTCTGTGATTGACTTTTTATTAAGCGAAATTGGAAAAAAAAAAATTGTGCAGGAAACGCCGCAAAAAAGCCAAGGGACCCTCCCCGGGCGTTTCCCCCTGCTCCCATATCCGGGAGCGTTTCCCCGGCATTTCTGCGCCCCCCCCCCCACGGGGGCGTATCCGGTAACATAGGTTTTAATATATAAACTTGCATATGGCAAGTTATGTAACTCGATTGATTTATGTGAACGAAACCTGAACATCATTTCTATGAAATCTTCTTCTAAATAAAATCATGTAGCTTTTCCCTCATAAATCCTATATTAGATTTCAGAACAGTGGTATCAGCTCTGACAACATGGATCCATGAAGAAACATGGAAGAGTCATGAACGAGATCTCATGATGAAGCTGCCTGAATGAGTTTTTAGAAAGTTGTTTAATTTCCTAAAAAGATTTTTGCTTTATCTCTGCATGGAGGCTGGCAAAGCATTTTTTTGGTCCCTGAGGCATGAAGAAGATGTATGAAGCATTGTTTCTTCTAAAAAAGGCACCGAACATTAAAGAAATGTTTTTTTTCTTGTTGAAAAAGGAGCACACAAACACTACTTGACATTGGAACCTGCCAAAAAGGCATTGATTTGTTGAAAAAGGCGTGGAAAGAATTGCCAGAAGCTGCAAAAAATTCAAGGGTGTGATAGTATTTGCCAGGGTGTTGAAAATGATCAAAGGGCCTTCAAAACTCGTGTGGGGTGTGATATTTTGCTATGGGGCATTAAAACTCTGCCTGTAGCGCTTATCCTTCCCTGGAAAGCAGTGAAATTCCCTGGGAAGCACTAAAGTTTGTTTGTTTTGTCTGAAAATAGCGTTGGAATAGCTGAAATGGACACTAGCGCTGATTGGCCACTCAAATTTTCATACATGGCATTGGAATCTTCATATGTGGCACCAGAATCGTCTTTAATGCCTGAAACATTCCTTGGGCATGATAAAGTGGGCCCCAAATCTATTGTTTTGCATTAAAAGATTGTCAGATAGAATTTATTACTGCTGCCATCCACTTACGGGAAATCTTGTTGTGTATTAAGTTTTTTCTTTTTTCTTTTTTTAGCAGACTTTGAAAAGTTGTTGATTTAGAAAATTCTAGTGTCGTGTATCCATAGCATGCATAGTTGAGTTGGGTTTAATATGTAGTGAAGACATTGAAAAAGGAGAGGTCACAAGTTCAAGTCCCATCTATTAATATCTGCATATGGTTCATCAATTTCCAAAATTAGCATGCGAAGTTGTCAAATACATGTTTGAAGTTGAAACAAATGCATGTGGTACTTAAGAAGAGATGGACAAGAGTTGTTTTATAAAACATTGAGCTTGTAGGAGGTCAAGTGTTCCATTCCCACAAAATGCAAAGCTATTTTTTAAAATTCTTTATTGCCTATGCATAGGAGATTTTCGGCATATTTGAATTTCAAAAAAAAAAAAAATGAGGCATGTGACTACTTGATTTTTACGTTTTAAGATAATCTAAGTCCATCAGAAAAGTTTGTTTTTTATTTGGAAGTCTCCCCTTTTAGTTTTTAGAAAAAATGTATTAAAAAGTGGAGAAATAAGGCGTTTAAAATGTATAACGGGTGCATTTTTGGTTGAATCCAACACGCTTTTGTTACTATGAAATTAAAAATGTGTTGTTTTTATGAGAAAACCATGAATATAACATTGTTTCCTGCCCCCTATGTTGTTAGAGACAACTTTGTTGTATTTTGGAGCTTACAGGGTCATTGGGATCAATCACAGTAACAAATCCAGCGACCCACCCATCTTAAGTTCGTTGCTAGCTTTAAGATCGGGTTTTGTTGTAGTAGCATTTTTCGATAGATAATAGGAGTTTGATATCATTTGTCCAAATTTTGGTTTTTGAGTTATTTGATAATCATTGATGACGAGCATACCAATTATTTCGTGATGTTTTTTGTTGCATAGTTTCTCACCTATCCTCTGATGGGGGAAGATATTGTATTGATTTTCAATTAGTCATCAATTATCGTACAGTTGATTGGGGTTGTTAGCACCAGTAATGTTGTGCATCAGTGTTGTTAGGCATCAAGGTAGATGTGTCATACAGAGAACCGAATTATCACTAAGACAAGGATCGAGGTAGTTGAGTATGCCCATAATAATAGTCATATTACAATACAGGGACGGATGCTCAGAAGGGATGAGTGTGTCCAAGATGATGTTCATCTTTGTGTCAGGATCACGCTTTGTGTAAGCGACGCTATTTGTGTCAAGATCACAATCTTTGTGTAAGCAACACCGTTTGTGTCAAGATCACAAGGTTTGTGTAAGAAACACCAGTTGATCAATACTAATATGTACAAAGGCCCAATTGGGAGGGTGCAGCAAGTATTGTTGGATGGCTTCATAGTCATTTGCTCTCGATCATCTTTTGGCCCCCTTTGGATCAAGAGAGGATTTGATGGTTCGCGTGAAATATTTTGTTAATAAGTTAGTTGTTATAGTTAGTCAGGGCATGCATCTCGTGTGTGAGACAACCCCTTAGAATTAATAAAGTCTAAAGAATTTTAGATTTAGGAATCAAACTTTAGCAATAAGTTAATGTTATGTAGTAAATTAATGTTAGTCATTAATTTACTTGTGTTAGTAATGTTAAGGAGGTAATAGTACAGGTAAGTGGTTGTGTCCCGTAAATAACAGGTTTGGGTATTATTTTATAAACTTACATATGGTCAGTTATGTAACCCGATTGATTTACGTGAATCAAACCTGAACATCATTTCTATGAAAACTTCTTCTAAATAAAATCATATAGCTTTTCCCACATAAACCCTATGTAAGATTTCAAAACAATCTAGTGGTATGTTGGGTATTTTTTCAATAATCATTAATGTACAAAACCTTTTGGGGTTTTGCCTCGTGTTTAAGAATGGTGGCCACGCCCATGTGGCTTCTTGTATGTGGAGGAGTTGACTTTTCACGATGGTTTCCGACGAAGATGGGAAAAGTTGGGTGCCTTCTCAACTAAAATGAAAATTTTATAGTCCAAAGGTCGCTTGTTCATTGAAAATATGCAGCTTTATTCATGTCTATGTGTGTGTATTATGTACATGCATATATACACACATGCACATGTTTCCCAAATGTACCATATCAAATATTTTACAAGACAGCCCTCATAAGGCAACAGTAAGCTGGTAAATAAAGTATAATTGGATGAAACTGATTAGAAGGATACATAATTGTAAAATGACATGGTAAGCCATCTGGTTCAACACCATGACATTGTATTATTTTGATATGGGATGACACATTTTTGGCACATGTCACATAGGATATAAGTTCATCTGCTGGCTTGCTTGTATGTGGTTTTCAGTTGCCTAGGTGTTGCATGGCCTTCGCATCTGAGATTGGATAGGAATTGTCACCCACTTAAGACCATCAGGACTCAGTAATCAACAGATCCACTGACAGACTTCACTATCTTCATGGTTCAATTGATGTGAAGGCAATGCATCATCTGCTGGGAGTCTGATGCATTTGAGGGGTTGAAGGTTATATAATTTTCAAAATCCTGTTGTTGTTACACTGTTTCCAGTTCTTGTGGTCAGGCATCGAGTCAATAGGGGTGCTGTCTATTGTAGATCACTGCCCACTAGCATCAATAATACATCCTACAAGTATGCCAGGTCCCCAACTTCACATATCTAAAAGGTAAATAAGAGGGTGGATGCTTTGGTTTGCACTGTCAGTTTAAGGTTGTCTAAGGTGTCAGAATCAAGGTGTATAATGGATGTGAAAAACGATCTTTCCCATAGGCATGGACATCCACCACATAACCCATGATTTGAGAAGAAACAAACACTAGAAACTCATCATATAAACTTAAGCTATTAAAAACAAGTTCCACAAACAATGAAGAATATGAACCTGCAAACTATATCATAAAATGCCTATGGAAGAAAATTTGCTTTACTACAATATACAGAGAGAACTCTTCCTCCGACATGTCACATTGAGATATAGACTCGTTAATTTCAAGAGTATAGAAAAGTCAAAGAAAAAATGAAAGTGCACAAGGAGATACAAACAAGAATGAGAAAACCCTCATTTATATGGAATTCTGAAGGTTCATGATGCATATCAATAACATGTAAAAAAATGTAGATTTAAAATCCTCGTTTCACCTAGATAAAAAAAAGGATCTGGAAGATGATCAGTTGTTAGAATAGAACTAGCTTAGAAATACATAAGTTTCAAGTTTTAGTTTGATGCAAACTGATATTGCCAATATAAATAGGATATATTTTTGAAGCGCCATTGTTTATCTGTATTTTTAAGGTTGAAGATATACGTACCAAACAAGGACAAAAGTAGAGTTTTTGGATCCTCCTTTCACCTAGATGGCAAAGTAAATCTAGCAAATGAACAATTGTTAGAATACAACAGATAGTCAGGTTTGCACATCAAACATCGGTTGCCTGTGTAAACTATTTTAATGAATCTTGTGGTACTTTTAAACTAAACGCTTGGTTAATGAACTTCAATACCACCAAGGGATTTCATCTATGGTGGGTACCCTTTGGTTTTTATGGACATTGAACTTCCAATTCAAAATTCAAATCATCACATGCCTACCATCAATCCTTGTTTTCTTAGTTTTGTTCAACGTGGGTACGGATAGAAGAGGGCTGTTCCATGCTTACTTTTTGCTGAACGAATACCTGGACATGAAGAGCTTTACACTATCTCTGCCTTAGTATCAAATTTTACTTTGACACACACAAATATTTATAAAAAAAAATGAAATCTGTTTTACTTGAGCTTTCCTTTCCCAATAAAGATTTTCTCTAAGTAAACAGTAGCAAACGACATCTAACTGTATATTCTTACCTTAAAATCCTTGGGAGATTATTGTGTCGGGCAACTTCCATGACAAGTGGCCAATATTCATGTGCTCTCGCATTGATCTCATCCGATGACCAGAGAAATTGCACTCTGTCAAGCTTCATACCAACGGATTTCCATATTTCTATCATGTACTGACCTATGGTCCTAATTTTTTTCAAATCACCTCCGATCTTATTATTTAGCTGGGCAAACCAATCTGCAATCCATATTTTCATAATGCAGCCAGCATCTGTCAATTTGTTTACATTTAGAGCCTTCATGACTCCCTGCAACACAAAATAATTTAACCATAAGAGAGAAATACTATTGGAAACCAAACAACATTAGCTGCAGAAATCATCAGAAATATTCCCAGTCCAGAATCTTTAATATTTCAATCTACAGAGTTTTCTGTTGCATATTGTTAGTTACTTGGATCAATTCCATTTTGAAATATTAATGTTTTACTACTTTTTGTAGTGTTTTATTATTATTTTTTTATTTTAATGATGATTATTGTAGGCAGCATAAAGACTTTTTGGTTGCACTTAGTATATAGTTGAGCACCAAGTACACTAAGTTTGATTAAGTTCACTTAGTTTGATTAAATTGTTTAATTTATTCTAATTAAGTTTAGTTAGTATAGTGAAAAGGTATCATCAAAGGCTGCAACCTTTGATTATAACCTCGTATATAAGTGCACTCATTGCAAGTTAGAAAATAATCAAGCTAAACAAGTTAGACCAATCAATTGGTTATCTGTTGCTGTTATTTGCATACATAGCTGATTGTGCATTGCTGTTATATTATGTTATTCAATTCTGCTGGCATATTACTATACTGTACTTCCCTAAGCAAGCTGCAACAGAGAACACTTTGGACCCTGTGCATGTTTACATTGGTGAGCACAGCATAGCAGCATAAGGAAAGTTGTATGTCATTATTTGTGAATAGCAGTTTCAATTGTCAAGGCAGTGATAACACAATTAAGAATAGGCAAACAAGCAAGCAGAAGGTAAAAGACGTGAGAAGTTTTGTTAGGTTGTGGAGAAAAATGCAAACAATTGTTATCGATATCAATCAATTTCATGGGTCAGAAGCAGCATTTGACTCATTGTCAGCACAAATTGGGCAATTGGAAATTTTTGGAAGTATCGCAGGCTGAACCTGAGGTTGGGAAGGAAGTGACATCAACTGCCAGGAAGGATTCAGAACTGATTGTCTATGCACGCCACAAGAAACAGCAATTACTTGGATCACTTATGTCATGTCCCATTTTTCAAATAATGTAAAAATAATAAAGTTAATTTTTTAAGTTGTCTAAGTAACTTTTTAGTGAAAACTTAATATTACTTTATTATTATTAGAAATATTAGAAAAAGGGTGGGAAAAGTAAAAAAAGAAAAGAAACAGGTAAAAGTGAAAAGTGGACCCTTTGTGTTGCACTTAGTGGGTTTCACTATTGCTACTTTTGCTAGTGGAATTTACTATTACACACATGTGCACATTCTTTGTGGAATTCACCATTGCAAGTTTTTTGCTAAGTGGAGTTCATTATTGCACCACTTTTTGGCCCCTCATGTTGGAAATGTGCTTTCCTTATTCGACCACATTTTACATTGATCATGTGGACCCCTTGTATAATGGAGTACTTCCATGGGATATGCCCCACCTTGCTTGGTCTCTCCCTCCTCTCAAAGGCTATAAATATACCTTCTTGTACACAACCAAAATCATCCAAGTTTATGAAAAAATATATTCTCTCAATTTGCTGAGCTTCATAGTTTTTTAAGTTTTTCAACATAAGGACAAAAACCCTTATTGGTTGAAGACGATTGTGGAGACGTAAACCTCCATCTTTCATAATTCAAGATCTGAAGATGAAAACCCTCCTATCATTTGTGGTGATTCCATCCGGAGATCATAATTGTGCTGACAGATCGAGTTTAATTTCAGCTTTCAGTTGGCTGGGGTTTGTTATCAGTTTCCAAAATTTTGTTTGTTAAGGATTTTCTATTATCATAAATTATTGATTCAGCATCATTAGGTTTGGCTGTGATGCATTTTTTATTCAATAGATAATCTCATCAGTTTATATGTGTATTCGGTTTATTGAAATAAAATAAATCAGTTGGGTATTGTATGTTGCTGCCTAGTATGTTTATTAGCTGTTCCGAAGTGCAAAAAACAGAAAATTGCATAGGTTATTGGTTTATTTTGAAAGGGATATTACAGTAAAAAACAGAATTCAGAAAATTCCTTAAAAGGGACATTACAAGTTAATTGTCCACGAATTAGGAAAAACCATACAGCTAAGCCAAAAACCGTACAACTAAGCCAAAAACCCAATGACACATTACCTAAATTATAAGTACTGTTGGAAAGCCAATAGCATTACAGAAGATAAGGCAAAATTAGAGTATTTCCCAAGAACAAAACCATACAATTAAATGGTTCAATAAGCTAAAAACCGACGAGAAAAACATGTGCCAGAAAGTTAAAACAGTACTTACCATGGAATTCAAAATGTGGCATATGTATGCTCAAATACTTAACAAACTACCTGGTATAAAACAAGGGAAGGATGAATCCATTAAAGATTACAATAGGAGAATGTAGAATTCGGTACAAATGCTAGGTAATGCAATAGGGGATGACTTAAAACAACAATACTTTGAAAATAGATTGAGGAAATAAAGAGAAAGTCTAAGAGTAGTGCCCACATCAAAACACCAAGACACATATCAAAGAATGCTGGATATATAACAACAGAAGTACTTGCAGAAACAAAATAAAGAGGAAGATGACAATGAATCCAAATTGGAAGAAACTATAGAACTTTTAAATAAAAAAGATGACACAAAAGTACAAATCAGGAAAAAGCAATAATTTGAGGCTTAAAATGCAAAACTTAAGGAAACAAAGAAATCAAATGTCATGTCGTACACTGTGGATTCTGTAATGTAAGAACTCGCGATATAAGTGAGTACTCGTTTAATCTAAACAGCAATAGCGTTGATAAACAATGCATGATGGTGCAGCATACACCATCAAGCGCATGTTATAGGAACTGAAGAAATCACTGGTCCCCGAGTGATAGCCGTACTGAATGTCAAGGGCCAAGAACCCCAATATTGAGGGACAAAAAGGTTAGACTTGTTATATTGTGCCAAATATGTTATAAATGGGGGCGATTTGCTCATGGCTGCCGAACCATTGCAGGGCAAGTCTCAAAATTATGCACTGAATCAGTCATAGTGACCATGATGATAGTGACCATCCTAAAATGAAATCAACCAACATGGCTGAAAATTGAAATAGAAAAGGAGTAAGAAGATAAGTGTCTATTGGCTGTAACTAAAGTAGCAAAGAAAGGAGAATTTGACATGCAAGTTAAAAAACAATGAATGCAAGACACAATACAAGCTGTAAAATATATTAGTGATCAAGCAGATAATGTGGGGTGGGTTTACACAACTACACCTCCACCAAAAACAACTTGGAAACCATGCATAAGACAAGAAGAATGAGCTATACAAATCTATTATTATCGATTGCTATTATTTGGATACCTAGCTGATTGTGTATTGCTGTTATATTCTGTTACTCAGTTATGTTGCCATATTGCTATACTGTACTTTCCTAACTAAACTGTAGAATAACAAACTTTGGACCCTGTGCATCCTTCCAATTATGCACATAACATTGATATTACAGTTATTTTTCTCTAAATTTTCATATTTTATATTTTATGTCTGGATGTTTCCATGACGACAAACTATTCCCATGCTCCCAAAAAAAATCAGTGTATCCCATACCCATATCCATTCCCTGGTATCTTAGAGAATAGAAACATCTGAACATGCAGTCATAAGAAACAAAAGAAATCAGATGCAGATATGGAAGGAAAAGTTTCAAGGATGTTGCCTGGGCTCTGCCAAAGAAACGAATTGCCTCTATAACTCAGACCCCAAAGATTATCCCAATGATTAAAGACAATTTACAAGTCCCTTAAGAAGACAATGAGTTAGATCCGATTGCTGGTGATTTGGAATCTAGGGCCTTAATCTGCCGCTTCTGCAAATATTACTGAATTTCTTTGGTCTAGGATAGTGGATCTCTATCAAATGAAAACTAAAGGCTGATTGTGAACTGCAAACTTGCCTTAAGGCCAATGGTAATTCTTGAAGGACTTTGTGATGGGAAGACATCTTTTAGAGGTGCTTGGTTCTTTCGAAGACCTGGACTGTATGTCAAGTGCTGATCAGAAGGTTTCAATCCATACAATGAAACCCTTGCAAACGTGCTAGGTCCGCCCCTATAGCCTTCGCCAAGAATATTGGAAGGAATGTGTTTCAGCAGATTGGCAACACCTTGCCTGGATACATTATTCTGCTAGGGTCACCAAGCCTCAAACCCTTGCTATATGTGCATGTATCTGTGTCTGTTTCTATTTGAATAAAGTATTGCCAAATGCGCTCACAATGAAATCAGTTGAGCAGTGGAATCAGTTAATTGAGTATGAAAACACCATCTTCCAGTGTCAGGCTTGCCACAACAATGGTCACTTGAATACAGATTGCCATATAAAGGCAAACCCTCTTCCAGTGTCAGGCTTGCCACAACAATGGTCACTTGAATACAGATTGCCCTATAAAGGCAAAGATAACTGATAGCCATCAACGGGATTGAGATGATAAGGGTTTAAAATCCCTAAGAAGGAAGCAAGGAAATCACAAATAGAATAGAGACCAAAGGAGAAGCAGGAAGGGAAAATGGGTGGTATTGGAAAGAACTCAGCTTTTACAGTTTCCCAAGAGGACAAAGAGTCAGAAGCAAATCATGCCATTGAGCCAACTGAAAAATTCTGGGATTTTTTGAGGAAGAGCAAGTCAACCAGAGCTCAAAAAAATCAAACTGCAAATTGCCTGTCCTCAGAGGCTGGTGAATATGACCCTGACCCTGCAAAAGAAATGTACACAAATGAAATAAAGGAGGCAGGAGAAGAAATCAATGATAATGTCATATGCGAAGCAGAAGGAAGATAGGGAGAACAAAGCTTCTAAAGACATTAAGAGGAATACAGAAGAGAAGGATCATACAGACGAAGAATTTGACCCCACTACTCATTTAGAGCATGACAAAGGGGCAGCGCAGTTTGATCTAACCAAGAAGGATCTAAACTCACTGAAGGACATCAAAGAGTTATGTGATGGGGAGGACATTACTAAGATAAAACTTCTGATATGGAGAAAGCATTTGATAACAATGGGAAAAGGAAATTGGGAAGGAAACCGAAGGGAAGAAGCATCGACCAAATTGGTGTGGGAAGTCAGGGACCAATTTCAAGCATGCTGCACAAAGTGGGGGATAAACCCTCCAACAGATCAAAGATGTGATAAAAATCCCATGGAATGTTAGGAATCTAAATGCCCCTAACAAAGAGAGATTGCCAAAGCAACAACTCGTTGATGATAACCCTCATATCTTGCTCTTACAGGAAACAGATTGAAACTTATACATGTCTTTCAGCAGAATCTGCAAAAATAAGCAATAAAGAAATTGCCAGTGCCAATGGAGCCTCTGAAGGAACTGCAATTTGGCAGAAACTAAGAGTTATCCACTTCCAAACATAATATTCCATCAGCTCTTATATCATGCAGCTGACTGGCCCCAGTGACATTAAAATGTTTGCAAAAACATTTTGCTCTTTCCCGGGTCTCCGTGACTGCTTACCAACCACAATGACAACTTCTATGGAGTGCCTGCGGTCTTAGGTTAAAAAACATTCCAAAATTGTGCCACAATTCTATATTCTCTTGGCTTATTAAGAAGAACAATGATCCTTTAAAAAAATATTTGGATTAGTGTTCTAACACAGATTTCCCTTTGGTATTTACATGTCACTTAGTCTTATAGACATCCATTTTTCTGCCATGGATATTCTCAAACTTGCCCATAGTGTCCATGTCTCTTGCAGTTTGAACCACCAAAGAGTAGTAGGTTCCTCACCTTGTATGTTTCTTTCGTGATTGTCTTTTCCTCCTATGAACATGTTGCACAGGAAATGCAGAGGTTTTGATCGGCTAGCCAAACGTTAAACTATTTATGGATCCAGGCTTTGTTCTTCTTTCCCAAGCATTGGATATCACTCCTTATTGCCCTGAAGATGGATCCAGTAGTGAGATCTGAAGCACCAAACAAAAACATTTTTATGCAGATGAATCCAGAAGAATATCATTCATTAAAACTATTTATGGTTCTTTTTTCCTTGTACCTTCTGTTCCAGCCACAAAGGTCCAACTAAATCATCAAAGCAGCCCATGACATCGCACCAGTTGCGAGAAACCACAGACCAGGCAGACCCAGTAGCTTGGTGAAATGGGGATTACCCTCATGGCAATAGTAATAACCCGGAAGTGCAAACACTAACAGGAAAAGCCAATAGTTCAACCTAAGCATACCTGAAAAGGGAGTTTGCTCCATCCAACTGGGCATTGGCTTCAAATATCTAAGATCAATTGTGTAGGGCAAATTATCAGTTTTAACTGTTCCCTCGATCAACCCAAGTTCTTCTATTGTTAACTGTTCAGGGGGTTAACACGTAGGACCTTTTAGCCGTTATCTATGCCAAAGGTAAGTAAGTTTGTCTGTTGATCAGTTAGTCAAAATGCTTTCCCAATTTAACCAAAAACATGTGGGTTAAAAACCATTGGAAGTGGGGCACATATTGGGCTTATTTGACTCTGTGCTGGCAGAAACCATTAAACATATGACTCAGTTTAATGACCAATAACACCTTCTGGACTAATAAAAGGTGAAAATTGTTTTGTAGGTCACGGCCAAGCCAGAGAACGAGTTTCGAATTAGAGACCTTCACTTTATGGATTCTCTTTCCATCTACCCTATATTGTTCAAATTTTGTACCCCTGGGTTTCCACCTCATGACCAAGGTCAGGTCAGGCGTAAACCTAACCTTGTCAATCCAGCTACACCCCCTACTACGCATGGTTTATTTTATGAACATCAGCTCAGAAAACATTGGTATCTCTAGCATTTCCATAAGTTATTGTTGCTAGTGGGTAAAAAGTGCTCAAATCCCTCTACCACTTAAACAACGTTAAAGCAGAACCCATAAACCAAAAATATATCTTAAGAAACGAAAAAAGCATACCTGAGCAATATGCATCCGGCCAGAGGGCTCAAAGCCATCATAGCAGATGGGCTCCTTCTTTTTTTCCAAGAGAGCCAACAGCTCGCTTTCTTGAATGCATTCTTCACCAACACTGCGTACGAGCTTGAACCTCTCATCCAAGCTAAGCCTGACCCAGATGCAAAAAAAATATAAAAAATAAAAAACTGTTAATCACGCATTGCATAACAGAAAACATGTTTAAAATATCGATAGCAAAATCATTACTCTGTTGTTGACGCAGAAGGACCAGAAGGTGATGAAGCTTCCTGTGCGTTCGAAGCCGCAATCTCAGCAATTTCTAAAGGCGCGTCCTGCACTAGAGGAGGGCCGTTGTTATGAGATTCATCTGCCATTGAAGCCGACGCTGCCCAGTTAATGTTTTAACGGCAAGGTCTGCTTATCTAAATCCAAAAGTTTATTTGCAGCGCAAGGCTCTTTCTTTTATTTTATATTAGTTCTATGACGCTGATCCAAGATAGTTTATACTATAGCAGTTGTTCCAAGGGTGTAAGGAACGTCGGAAGGAGTTTAGAAGTTTTTGTTTTTCTTTTTTTTTAAGAATTTATTGTTTGTAGGATGTGGCACTTTTTTATGATTGAAATTTAAATTTACAAATTCTTTTTATTCTTGGGATCAATTTTTTTAAGCTTGTGATTCTTCTAATAATGATATTCATAACATATCATGATTTATGATTTTTTATATATTCATGTAGCATGTATTTTGGAGCTTTGACCTATCAAAAATGTAAGCGATTGCATAGAAAAAACCTTTCTGAAAAGAAGGCATAATTATTTTATTTTCATTACTTGAGTATATTCTTTTTTTAAGTGAAGAATGTGGGCACCCCCTGATATCTAAACCTACCAAGTCTCTCTATTTTTTGGGATCGATTCTCTCAACCAGTAACTCTTATACTATGACATTCACATTTTATCACGAGTTATGTCACCTTATGCATCCATGTGGCATGCACTTTGTAGCTTTGACATAGTGATTAAGTAATGAGACTCTGTATTTCCATAAAGAATGTAAGAAATCACATAGATAAAATATTTGCATGGCGAATTTGACCCTAATCGGTATGTCGTCCATTTTTTGGTAGTGGGATTATAAATGTAATAGATGTTGAAGGAGTTGAATTCATGCCTTTATGTTGTACAACCAGTTTTCAAGTTGATAATTGCCAACATGGGAGTGGTGATTGCACTTATGAGAATATGCTCTTGACAATGTTTGATAGCATGAGAAGTGAATATCCAAAATTATAAATTGTAGTTATATGTTGATAAAACATAAGTAAAGCTTACGTGGTCAAGGTTTATTCTATTTACTTCATTAGTTCAAAGAGTTTGAGAGCATCGTTGCAAAAGTCATTTTATGCATATCGTGCAATCTGAACACTATGGGTCCCTGTTTTAATACAATCATATCTCATGAGCTCCTCATCCATCCTTGACAATAGAAAATTGCTAATTGAAGGAATCAAGATGCCACCACCATGTGTAATTAGTGCACTTCTTTATAATATGTGCAAATCATGTAAAGTTAGTGATCATGATTTCAAATGACGTATGCTTGTTGATTTACACTCAATCACTTTACAAAACCATTCTACTGAATCTGAAAAAATTAACAAGAATAATTTTATGAAATATTTATACATAATGATTTTATAATACTATTTTGATATATATAATAATAATATATTAATTTATGATACAATATATAGTATGTATTATTATTATATATAACTAAAATATGTATATAATATATATTAATTGAAAAAATATATAATACAATATGTATTTTATTTTAAGCTAGTGAATCCCGGTTCTAAATTAAAATATATAAAGGCAATAAAAGAAATTACAAAATTATCAAACATTTAATTGGTTGGCTAAGGAGATGTTACATGTTTAATTCCTCTTACCAAACATGACGTTGATAAACATTAGCTTAATTACATGGGAGTAATGTGGCTTAAAGGAATATTTAAAAGAATAATGTGCATTGTGTTGGCACTAAATGCAACCAACAGGTGTCTCATGGGACCAACTCACCTTGCTAGTATGTTTTTTGTAGTGTGAGATTGAACGAAAGGAAGATGTCATTTTGGAGTAGAGAAACAAATCGTAGCAGAAGGAAGGCATTATCCGGGATCATATTTCTCGGCATTTAAGCTACAAATTGATTTACAGATCAATAGCTCTACATCCCACAATTGCTTTCATTTTTGCTTTTGTGTCAGAAACATACACAAAATCTAGCTGAAGAAAGAAATAGACTTGTTAGAAATGATGGTTGCATCCATGTTAATTAAGCTCACATTCATTGTCGTTATGTCAGTTATAAGCCTAAAAAATGTATTAGGTATATTTGTGTGTACTAGTTTCAATTTTATTTCAGATGTAGTATGGAAATTTTACAGGTGCCCTAGCTTGTGAGGAGTTGCCAAAGGAGATGGGGGTTTCAAATCTTTCAAAATTTATTTATTGTAATGGAAATTTTACAGGTGCCCTAACTTACGAGGAGTGCCAATGAAGATGTGTCCATTTTTTGTCTCATCGTCAGGAGCACGTTGTGTTATTGAGAAGTCTATCTTGAGGGATAACACTACCCAATACGAGTGTATGGTATGTCATCGACTTTTTTAAACAATTGGACTGTATTTTTTTTTTTTTAAACATATGCAAAATACTTGGTTTAAAGAACACATTGTTAAATTAGATAGCTAAAGCACTTGTAATTAAATGTGCAGACATCAGAGGTCATGGCATAAAAGATATATGAATGGATTGAAATAGAGGAATGCATAAACGCTTGTGGGCTTGAGATAATGGTAATAGGAATCGCTAGTGATGGTCTAATGAATACCAGTTTTGTCACCAAATTGTGTTCTCCACAATGTTATAACAATTGCCACAACATCGTTAATATCTATTTCAATCTTGCTGCTAGAGAAGGTGATTAATTTATAGATTTCAGGTTATTTTGGCAATAAAAAAATTTGGGTATGATTGCGAACAAGTTTTTAGATCCTCTATTGGCGGATCCATCATCAGCTAAGCAAGAAAACCCTAAGAACTTGTACGTAGTGATATATAGAAAACTCTTCCACAATCTTAATTGTGTTTTTGTTCTAGCTACTTCTCTATGCATAGATTCGCTAAATAGTTTACCATGTATATATTGTTTCAGGTTTATATTTGCCTTGCTTGTGCCAAGCTCACAGAAGTAGATCCCACTGCATGATAGTAGAATTTTTGACATATGCACAAACAAGACGCTTCAAATAAAACTACAAAATTCTTTTAGGGGTTAAATGACATAATCATTGGCCTAACGCTTTACCAATATAACCTAATACATATGCAACTATTAACAACTACCACTGATAGTATACATGGATTAATGCTAATTGTTTTGATGTGCCCAGAAAGGCATCTGGGAAGATTTGAGGATGAATCTAAGGTTTGTTTCCCCCAATATAAATGCCTCCAACATAAATATATGAGACTGCATTTATATTTTGTGTATAAAATGAATGAATGAAAGATTTTAATCATGTCCACAGACCGAGTAGTCTATGGGACCAAGTGTTGTAATAGAATTGTCATATGTTAATATAATTTCCTGACACAAGGGTTGTCCTTTTGATCATGTAAAAATTTATATCCCTTTTCTTTGCTAACTCTTTTATTATGGATCTTGATTAGAAAACTTGATGTACTAACCTTTCCTATAAAGTTGTTGACCCTCAAGTTGTCTTTATACTTAGCTCATATGTCATTATAGACTTTGCATTTTATAATAAAGTGTCATTTTGTCTCCACTACCACCTTGTCACAAAAGTGTTTCAAATATTAAACATACATACCCTACTTATTACAAGGTTTGAACTTGTAACTTAAATAAGAGGGATTGTATACTAAAATGTGTGTTATCAATTAATTTTCCTTATAAAATGCGTCTGCCAAATATGGAAATTGGTAAAGTAAAATGATAAGTGCATGCCTCTTTATTTGATTGTTGTGCCCTGATGCTCATGTAATGATGTTTGGCAAGGAATTGTTCATGGTAACTATTATGATGTGGCCACTGCAAATATTTGGTCTTGTGGGGTCATTCTTTTTTAAATGCTATCAGGGTTCTTTCCCTTTGAAGATGTTAATAGTCAACCAATATCACAATATACTATTGTGAAATTGGGGTTCATTGTTAATGCATGAACAAACAAGTTTTTGGTGTTAACGAGTAAACATTTTAAGTAATTTTTCTAAAAAAAATAAAAAATATACATGAGAATGCACCTGACATTTCGGTTTCTACTTTTATATTTTCTAAGATATTGGATCCTAGACCAAAGACAATAACTTATAAATTCTCTACAAATATATTCTATAACATGTAAAATGCAAATACTTTTTATTTGATTCATTCTATAAAAATCTTGATAAAATAAAAATATGTTTTTTTTTGTTGCAAAGGATGTCAATAGCATACATTTACAAGTTATTTTTAAGTAGATAACATCCATTATAGATTAATTTCTATATACCACTCTTACCCCAAAAATATAGTTCACAATAATCCAAAAAACTCAAAGATGTTTCATGTGGATTATTGGATATATAGAAGCATCTAGTGACAAAGGAGAAGCCCTTGTTTTTGTCAATGCCTTTCAATTGATAGCAATATCCAATTATCTTGACTTATTTAGAGTCTTTAATAATGAGGCACCTTCCAAATTTTGTACATTTTTTAAAACATGTCAAGAAACACACAAAATCCAAGGGGAAATTATTATCAAACTTTTAAAATTAACAAATTAAAGCAATAGAGGATAAATAAGTCAGGAAGCCAAACTCATTGTTTCTTTGCTTGACACTACTAAGAGGGTCAAATAATTTGCAAATTTTAATCATCTTATAAATATATTTTCTAAGTAATTTTTAAGTTTTCATAGTAAAATGCCACTTAACAACTCACAAAGACAATTGGCATTCATATTGACAACCTTTGTGAACGCAGTGTACCACATTGGAGATGGATCTTAGATCTCATTTTAAGATGGGCAATTGGGCACAAATTTATTAGCAAATTTTATCCTAGCTTTACATAGTAACAAACAAAGTTGTGTGCATTACAATAAAACCCTAAATTGGCATTTCATTGATGGTCTTAGGAAGCTTTGCACCGATGACTTCTACGCTTATAAACAATACTTTCCTTTATCCAAGATTCTCAAACAAAAACAAGTGCATTCTAATGTCAGAAATGGAGGGGTATAGATAGGCCTTAATGCACGCATCTTTTGTGCCGGATACGTATGGATGCAACGTGCCAAAGAGTATAATTTTTTTTATTTTTGCGCATAATAATGATTTACAACCTAGTGAGGCATTACCATAGGCCAAGTGCCATCTATCACCCACAACTTTGATAATCATCTTTTCTTATGTTTGCTTTTTTAGGAAGGCTTTTCTATAGAATAAGGTGTAATAAAAACGAGGCTTCTCAAACCATCGGTTAAAAATATAATGACTTCTATAAAAAATTTCAAGTTGTCGGTTAATTGTTTTGGCAATCAAATGAGTTGAAGTTTTGATTAAAATTGGGTCTAGTGGGCAATAAGGACCTCCTTTGAACTCACCCATGAACAAAAACACTAATGGTGCATACATATTTTGATTTTTGAGGTTAAAAACAATCTACATAGGATTTTATCATTGGAATTTATGAATATGTCGTGACATCTAATTATATTTTTTAAGGGACTAATTTGTGAGTGAGTTTTAAATGAAGCAAGAGATTGAAGAACAAAATTATACTCTTGGCACTTTGAATTAAAGTCAAAAACATAGTAGGAAAGATGATTTGATAGGTTGTTACTGTAATATTGATGCAAGAAGCAATAATATAATATAATTGTAGGTCAGGAAATAATGTGGGTGGATTGTTGTGCTCTTAAACCCATAGTTCATGTTGGCTACTTTGTAACCTCCATATGGATCATAATACTATGGGTCTTGGGGATGTAATATGCTACCTTATTTCCTAATAAAAGACCATGCAAAAGTTTAGCATTTGTGCATTGATTCTTCAATTTGTGGGAAGTTTGAAGATTAAATTTGTTCACTTGAGCATATTTATTTATCCCTGTAAGATGTAAAAGATTTGATATATTCTAAAAAACAATTTTAGATGAGTATTTAATCATGCTTGATTTTCCTTTGTGGGTGATGGTAAAAAGTGTTTTAGTGTGGTAGAAAATGTGTGAAATGGGTGCAAGTCACTGATATTTGTGTTAGAATAGACAAATAAAATGACAATTATCATCGCTCTATTATAGGTGCTAGTTTCAGAGCTCATACTCAAGATTGATGACCTATATTTTTCTGGTCATTGGTGCCCCCCATACTATGCATTAAGGCAAGAGCTATGATTAAAACTTTTAACTAACAAAGTAAACCAAAGGTATGGAGGTGGATAATTGACAGATGATTACAACATCTATGAATCAAAATAACCTTGGATGAATAGTTGGGAGATTAGTGTCTATAATTTTCTAACGTTTAATAAGGGAATAAACAATTGTGAGGTAAAAAGTCAAAATAACCATGTGCAATTAAAAGGTTGTAATTAGATTGGCAAAGATGATTATATGTTATAATTATTACCTTTGTCCTTGATATTTAAAATTAAACATTTTATTTTGAGCAAAACAAGGGCAAAATTTGATGGTCATATGATTGTACTTATACCTTCTTCATGTAAATTACAATAATCCTTTTGATAGGTTGAAAATTTCGATAGAAATTTAAAAACTGTAACAAATTATGATAAATATATATTATCTTTAATGTTTATGTCTTTAATTATGAGTTGTACTAGCACATAAAATACGTGGATGTGTTTGTTATAGAAGTAATGACAAACCCCTATAGGTTGTCCAACCAACCATTTATAACAATTGTAAATGTTTAAGAATGACCTGTTATAATCATTTCCATTCTTTTTTTAGAATTATGGGGGCTTCTTCAAAAGTCTCTAGTTTTGTTTTTTCATGCACTTGTATTAAAATGCATTGCTTTTAATTATGCCTTAAAAAAGCAAATATCAGCTTGAATATGATTTAAGAATAAATTGTACGGAAAAAAATCTAGATGGCTTATATATCACTCACAAAAACTCAATTGCCATTTCCATTATATCTATCTCTACAAAATGCAAACTATTGTTATCTTTTCATCTTTCTTTTATACTTCTCTTGTTAGGTTGTGGAGCTAAAAGCTTCACTGTATGCAGACATGGAGGAGGTTGCTGAGGTGCAGAGCAACCGACGTCGGTCAGGCCAACCGACATCGGTCATATTCAAAGCACAGGGCTGCTAACATTGGTTAGGGATTGGTTGATGTCGGTCACCTCCAAACATACAAGGACGGACGTCGGTCGCCTATGCATTCCAGAACTAGTTGTTGACGAATAGTTAGTTTGTTGAACGGGTTGTTTGCATGTAAAGACTAATTTTAGTCTTGAGCTGCGGATCTAATTATTGTAATTGGATGTCTAATTATTGTTTGCATGGGATCTATATAATAGACTCATGGGTTGTATTGTAAAGTGTGCTAGTTTGAGAGTTGAGCTTTGTTAGCTCCTTCAGTGTGAAGAGAGCAAGGGTAGCTCCTCCTAGTTCCACAGGGGTGCCGAGTGTGTATGATCAGGTAGATCTACGGGATAGCAAGATCTGGTAGAAGATCCACCGGGGTACTAGTTTGGAGAATCATAAGGACTTGGTGAGGTAAGGACAAGGGTTCTTTAGGATGTAGAGAGATCTACATGTGTAAGTAAGATCATTGATTTGCAGGTGTGTGTGTGTGTGGTCTAGGTTTGCAGGTGTTGCAAAACCAAGTTGATCTACAGTTGGCAGCAAGATTAGGGAGATCAACAACACAACAGGTAGCAAGATCAGAAGAGATCTACTTGGAGTACGATGTGTACTCGATCGTGGAGTACGTGGAGTACTTGTGTACTGGCAGTAGTGATACTGACTGGTGGTACTGGTAGTAGTGATACTGACTGGTGGTACTGGCAGTAGTGATACTGACTGGTGGTACTGGCAGTAGTGATACTGACTGGTTGGAGGTGAACACTAACTCTGTGTTTGAGTTGTGTGTTGGGACCGTAATTGAGAGAGTGAACTCTTGAAGGTGAATTACTGTACACTTGGTGTGAGAAGCCTGTAAGGTGTGGAAGAGTGTGGCATCTCTTCATTGTAATTTCTTTCTGGAAGAGTATTAATACAATTGGGTATTGTCTCTCATATTTTGTGTTATTTCTAAATTCTAGTTACTTGTTACTTCTGGTTAAATTCTGCATTTAGTTGCTTGTACATGGTAATCAATTGTGCTTTCGGGTCCTACCAAAGTGGTATCAGAGCCAAGTTTGTGGTTCTAGATTCCTGACAAGTGGTATCAGAGCTAAAGTTGCAGGGAGCAGGTTTGTGTTTGATTATAGGTCACTCTCAGGGGTTTTTGATTGAGTGGGATTATAGCAATGGCAGAAGAAAGTACACTAAGAATGGAGGAACTCAAAGGCACAAATGGTCAATTACGGTGTTATGGAAAGAAAGAGCAGGTATAGAAAGATTGTTGGTTGATAGCGGATCAACAAAAAGGGAATGAAGAAGCATGTGTTGCAGGTATTGTTGCATGGATTGCTCTTGTATGTTCCTTGGATAAAGTAGAATCTTGGTTTATAGATTATGTTGCCTCTTTCCATGTAGCTCCAAATAGAGTATTTTCCCATGTTAAGGTCCATGGAGACTTTGAAAAAATTTATTTAGGGGTTGGTGAGCCTTGTCAAAGTATTGGCAAAGGGGAAGTGCGGCTGAAATTATAGACGGCCAACACATGGGTGTTGAAGGATGTTATGCAGGTCCCAGTTCTGAAGATGAGGCTAATTTCTTTAGGAAAGTTGGGTGATGAGAGATGCACAAGAACCCTCACAACGGATGCACTTGAATTAGCTGGTGGTAAGAAAGCAGGTACTCTTTATCTACCTGCTTATATTATTGATTCTTCTTCTATTGCAAAGACGTGGCTTTGTAGGCTTGGTCACATGAGCAAGAAGGAGATGCATGTTCTTAAGAGGAAGTCAGATATGTTTGACAAACTTAAGAACTGGAAAGCCTTGGTGTTTATGGCAGAGATGATGGATAGAGATCAGTGGATGGGACTGGATATCTCTGAGTAGGGCAGTTTGGACAGGGTTTTGATCCAAAGTGAGCTCACGAGTAAAAAGCCATCACTCACAGGCGAACACAGTTACCGGTGTCGGTCAGGAGGAACCAGCGTCGAACAGATAGGTGCCGATGTCGGTCATGTGCAGACTAGATCTGGTGGTGTCGGGCAGGGTAAGACCGACGTCAGTGATAGGTAGACACTGATGTCAGTCAAAAAACCGGCGTTGGTAGTCAGGACAGTCACATGGAACTGATGTCAGTCGGATGCAGACTATGTGGTGATCGAGGTCGGTCACTGCAATGGATTTTGGGTAGACAACAAGCTGTCAAGGAGTCTTAAACACCCATATGGAGGACTGAAAGGGTAAGTAAGCCTCAAATTTATTATTCCTCTTCTTTATACTCGTTGCTCACTGCAGAGTAGGAAGGATCCAGGAAACAGTGGGAGCATGGCATGAATGAGGAATTTGATTCCTAGGATGCAAAACCAAACGGGAGATTTGGTAAGGTTGCCAGCCGAAAGAAAACACTGAAAGACGAATGGATACCTTGGTTAAAGAGTAGAGAGAATGGACACGTGAGATGGAAGGCCAGGTCATATGGTCTTGAGCAAGCTCCAGGACAGTGGTACAAGTTTGACAGGTGGATGACAAAGCACAGCGTTAGTCAATGTCATTGTAACCATTATGGTTTCTTTACCAGGTTGGATAATGGTCGCTACATTATCCTGTTACTGTATGTGGATGATGTGCTTGTTGCAGGTGTATACATACAGGGATTTGTTGAGCTAAGGGTAAAGTTAGTTCAGTGGTATGTCATGAAGAATTTAGGAGCAACGAAATTCTTTGGCATGAGTAATCCTAGAGACAGGGAAGATCACAAGTTGATGTTGTCACAGGATGATTGTGTGAAGGTAATGCAGGATGCAGAACTGGGCAGCACACCTATGGATGGACAGTTCACAGAACAGGGTCCTCAATCACATGATGAGGTTAAGTACATGTGTACTCCCTGATATTGCCCTAGTAGTGGGAGCTGTCAGCAAGTTTGGAGCCAATCCGAGAAAGAAGCACTAGAGGGCAGTTCAGTGGATTCTCAGGTATCTGAGAGGGACCAGTAGCAGGGATTCATGCTATGCAGGGTCATGCACTTCAGATATGGTAGGTTACTTGGATGACAGGAGTTGCACGACAGGTTTTGTGGTGGGTGGTCTTTAGGATTGATCTTGAAGAGGGATACAAGCCAAAAAACAAATTAGATGATGTACAGGTACAGGTATAGGTACAGGTGTAGCTATTTATCTCCAAGTGGGAGATTGTTAGGTTGTGGAGCTAAAAGCTTCACTGTATGCAAACATGGAGGAGGTTGTTAAGGTGCAGAGCAACCGACATCCATCAGGCCAACTGACGTCAGTCATATTCAGAGCATAGGGCTATCGACATCGGTCAGGGATCGGTCGACGTCGGTCACCTCCAGATAGACAGGGACCGACGTCAGTCGCCTGTGCATTCCAGAACTGGTTATTGATGAACAATTAGTTTGTTGAACGGGTTGTTTGCATGTAAAGACTAATTTTAGTCTTGAGCTGCGGATCTAATTATTGTAATTGGATGTCTAATTATTGTTTGCATGGAATCTATATAATAGACTCATGGGCTGTATTGTAAAGTGTGCTAGTTTGAGAGTTGAGCTTTGTTAGCTCCTTCAATGTGAAGAGAGCAAGGGTAGCTCCTCCTAGTTCCACAAGGGTGCTGAGTGTGTATGATCAGGTAGATCTGCAAGATAGCAAGATCTGGTAGAAGATCCATCAGGGTACTGGTTTGGAGAATCATAAGGACTTGGTGAGGCAAGGACAAAGGTTCTTCAGGGTGTAGAGAGATCTACATGTGTAAGTAAGATCATTGATTTGCAAGTGTGTGTGTGTGTGCGTGGTCTAGTTTTACAGGTGTTGCAAAACCAAGTTGATCTGTAGGTGGCAGCAAGATCAGGGAGATCAGCAACACAAGAGGTAGCAAGATCAGGGGAGATCTACTTGGAGTACGGTGTGTACTCAGTCGTGGAGTACGTGGAGTACTTGTGTACTGGCAGTAGTGATACTGACTAGTGGTACTGGCAGTAGTGATACTGACTGGTTGGAGGTGAACACCAACTCTGTGTTTGAGTTGTGTGTTGGGACTGTAATTGAGAGAGTGAACTCTTGAAGGTGAATTATTGTACAATTGGTGTGGGAAGCCTGTAAGGTGTGGAAGAGTGTGGCATCTCTTCATTGTAATTTCTTTCTGGAAGAGTATTAATACAATTGGGTATTGTCTCTCATATTTTGTGTTATGTTTGACTTCTAGTTACTTGTTACTTCTGGTTAAATTTCGCATTTAGTTGCTTGTACATGGTAATCAATTGTGCTTTCGGGTCCTAACATCTCTCACTTACCAAATTACCCATATACTCAACCCTAATGAAATTTAAATATTGCTCCTAACAGCAAGTACTAAATTCAAACGACACTTGTTTTATTTTGGTTTCATTTTTTTATACTTATATAAGTTGTTATTTTTTTAATTGTTTTTTTTAGATCAAGGTATTCCCGAGTTTGCATAATGGTGAAGAACTTATACTTCTGAAAGAGAAGCCACAAGTTAAAATTATGCAAGGGATAAGGTGTGTATGCCTTTTATTTTAAGCACAATTACATGCCACCTAAATACCGAGAGTACGATGGTTTCATATATTGTAAGCTACCTTGAAAACCCTAATCAAGGCCCATGGGATTGCAAACCTTAAAATTACCTTCCTTTTCTTTCATTTCTTTGTTGAAAATAGTGGTTGCCTAATAAATTACTCTAGACACTTAAAAATGGTCCCTGAGCATTAACTAGTCACTAAATTACATGATTTTAGGATGTTTGTATATTTGATGATTTTACATGAACATGTTGAAATTTTGGTGCTAGCAAAGCACTCTTTTAATTTTAAGCACCACACATGTGTAGAATATGCCATATTAATTGTGAAGGTAGACTATTGGATGGAACACAAAGTATGAGAGGCACTTGAAATAGAAAAGACTCCTCACAATTAAAAAAAGCACAATGACTTATTATAAGTAATTATTGGAAACCTTTAATTTCTTTAATGAATAAATATATAAAGTAAGTTTCTTGGAATGTGGAAGGTCATGCATCAATCAAGATCTTATTTATATTTTATCAAACTCAGATTTTTTAAAATAGAATTCATTCTCTCTAGACAAACTTGAAATGTTGAGGTTTTGTTTTTCATTGACGGTGTCTCCATAAATCTCTCCTCCATTAGGCATTATTGCCATGTTTTGTAATCTTATGATGATCATTGACCCTTCTCCTAATTCCATCCAGTTGACATATTCTCTCCTTGTATGGAATGTGCCCTAACATTCCAAACAGTCTAGAACATTATTGCATGGTAATGTGAACTTTGCATGACCCTTCTAGGTAGAGTGTAATCACTTTCTTTGGCATGCCTTGTGACCATTTGATTTTGATTTTCATCCCGATAGGGTCTTAATTTGAATTCAATTTGTCTATAAATATGCAAGCATTGTAGTTCATTTATGATATACATAATCTATCATTTGATAATATCTATTGAGCACTTACAAATAATCATTAGAGCATTTATTGAAGCACATAATCTCATGTTGAACACATCATGATACACTAGTTTGCATGTCGATCATTGAGGTTTGTTGTTTTCATATTATTATTATTTAGGGGTTTGATAAATATTAAGATAGTTTGACTATTAATAGGTTAACATATGTCCCAAAACATATATTATTTTTATTGATTTTTCAAATGTTGTTGCCCACTTAGGGCAAGAAGAATATTTATATGTTATAGGGGATCTAAGTGAAAGATCGAGAAACTAAATGAGGTTTTTGGAGACCATAACCAGGGGAACAAAGTCATCAAATGTTTTTAGGCTTGTCTGCCTTTTTGTCTAGAATAACACTGTATTGTCTGGGTTGTTCATAATGTAAGTGTACGACCCAAACATGCTTATTTAATCATCTTCGATTTTTTGGGTTAGATTCATGTCACTTAAAAGAGTGTATTTCCATTATCAACTTCTGATGATTGTCACCAAATCATAAAATAAAATAAAATAAGCCTATCCCCTACGTGTTTACCCTACATTTGGGTTTATAATTAATTAATTATATATATTTTTGTTTTTTGCACTTTACTTAGCTTCGCTAAAAGTAATTGGGTATTTGTGTTATAATTTAGTGTAAAAAGATTTATCCATATTACATTTTGGTGAATTTGTGATCTTTTACACCCTCGTAGAGGTTAGACATTTATTATATTGTGTTAGATCTATAGATTCTAACATTTTTAAATGTTTATTGTGCTAGATCTCAAATGGCCTAACCCTTATTGCATTTGATTTTCTTGATCCCAAGCTTTGGTATATTTATTTCTAAAAAAATTCAAACTCTAGTGTGCATGTATGGTGTGTACTTTTCATATTTTCATTTTATGCCACCTAAATTTTCTAGATGTGTGATTGCTATTGGGAAGAGTGTTAGGATTAATCAAGGACCAATCGGTTTTATTAAAAAATTCCTTTGGTTAATTCTATATTTTTCTTGAAAAAGAAAGTATAATTTGAAAAATATGGTGTTGCTTCCAAAATTGTTTTGTCTATTAAAATCGATGGGAATGATAATAAGAGAAATAATATAGAATTAATTTGAATTAGTTAGTTAGTCACTAGTAATCCATGCACGCGTAATTCTAAAAAATAAACAAATAAATAAATCATTATCCACCTCATCAACCCACTTTAACTAACTAATTTAATTCATTTAGCCATCATGCTTACCTATTTAACCCTCTCATTTACTCATTCAACCTAGTCAACCATGTCATCAACTAACTTCCTTAATTTCCTCGTCCACCTTATTAATTCCCATAACTTCCTCAACCAACTTATATATTCCTAACTTCCTCGTGGATTAGACCCATAGAGCAATTATCCACCATCCAATATTGAATATTTCAAATAAATCCAGATTTATCCTTTCCATCCTTTCTCCATCCAAGAAATCTATAAATTGACTCTTCCTATTCCATTCAACAACCACACTTTTAGAAGGTAGGGAGATCATGTGAATTTGAGATAATCAATCAATCAAACATCACATTGTCGAAACACTACTAGAATTTTTGCATTGGATTCTTGTGAGCAACCACAATCCAAAGATCAAGAGTTAATCCACATCAACAAAGGAGAATTGTGTATCCTTGGCAAGTGAAGGTATGTTTGTGTTTTATCTCTTTTATTTAGCTTAATCAAAGGGTATGTTAGTCTAGAATAGGAATTTTGGTTTGTTTATAAGTTTTTATTTGTGAGCTATAATATTTTCAAATTATATTTTGGCACGTCTATGGGGCACTTGCTCCCTTTCATTTCTAGCACTTTTTTACTTGTTTTGAAGGAGTGTTTTAACTATTTTTGTTGTCTAATTGGTTCTATCATAGTTCTGGTTCAAGATAATAACTATTTGAGTTGAATCCAACCATTTTTTTCATTTTTAACTTCCATTTGTCATTCTCTATCAAACAACATTTTTGCACTATTAAAAAGTGTTTCCATCATTGGGAACAACATTTGCATACTGATCTTTGACGTTTACGTGGCTTTCTCTATGTGTTATGTACAGGTCTAATAATCAACATTTCTACCCTACTAAATAGTGTTTGTGTACATAATTTTGGTGTTTACATCTAATTTGAGCTTTGACATTTACATCTCAAATATCACCTATCTATTTTTCGATATTTTATGACCTTTGGAATTTATGCCTTGTTAAATAAAGTTTATGTGCTGTGAATCAACATTTGTTTCTACTAATCTACATTTACGTTTTGTGTCCTAATTTTTCTATTTGCTAGTTTTTTATTTTGCTTAACATGCAGGTTCTACTTGACAAAGACAACATTATAACTACTAACATGTGTGTTTGCAACACCACTAGTCAAATATTTATATTTTAAAATATTTAATTAGTAAAAAACAAATTTATTTACTCACATTTTAGTTTGTTTGTGTTTTCCTAGTTGAGTTGTGTATTCTCTTCTCTTATATTAAAAGGTGATCTTAAGAATTAGAAACAACTTAGTTGCTTGTGTCTCCCAAGAACAAACTACATATGTTCTTTCTTCACATCGTAAGGCAATCCTGGAAACCATAAATAGTTCACACCTTTATTTTTCTTTTATAGGGTCTTGCAACTTGGATTTCTTCACCAAGAATTGAGACCCAACCCATGTTCTAGTAGGCCATATAAATTCATGAGTTGTCATTATTAGTTAAGTGGTCACCTATTTTACCAATATTGTAAAGTGAGGTGGTTCCATTCACCAATACCTAGGCCCAATACAATACCCTTACATGGATTTATGACTCACATACCAAAAGGTATATAAAGGACTCCCCTATATAATCTTTTTAAACCTAGATTAAGAAGCTTTAGACCATAATTGCATAGTGGTGCTAAGAACACAACATTCCCCAAGATCACCCACCACATACCTTTCAAGTATTATCAGTGGGCCAGTATCTGGTTAGACACCTACTTGAATATGGTAGGCTTGTATTTGTATGTGTGTACTTGTTTACTTGTGTGAAATGAGTTTTCATACCAAGTCAATCTCAAAATAAAACCAAGTGTACTAAAACAACAAACTTGAACTTAACCTATGACACCAACCACTAGGTCTCGGATAAAAATGAATCAAAACTTTGATACAAAAACCCCCTTTGAATGAAACCCTTTTGACATTGATCGATTATAAATCCATAATTATGATATTGATAGCCTTGCTGATCAAAGTGAATAAAACATTGAAGCCAATAATGATTTATTTAAATCAAATAAAGGTCGTACCCAAGTTATCCAATACCTATTTGATAGCAAGGATGATATCTTATTACAACTAATAGAGATATAGGCTAGGCTTCCTCCAAATTTTAATCCCAAAAATTTAAGCCATATTAATAGTAGGAGCCCCTCCCAATCAAGACTAATTCATATATAGCAACATTATTGGTAAAAATAAGGGTAATTTAGAGTCAACCAATGAGAATCCCCATGTCTCACATGTCTATGTAAATATAGAAAGATTGATTTTATTTTAATAAATCCATTGGGACCAACAACAAGTTGTGTTTGACTAAATCCAACAAATAATCTATAATTGGAAAAATTGAAATCCTACGTAAATCCTCCTATAACAAATCCTTCATCCAACAATCAAACATCAAATAATTGGCAAATAATTGCCAATCAGACCCCTGTGTCACCCAAATCAAATATTATGCAATCACCATCCACACCATCCAAGGGTACATCTTTTACCCAAGAATGGTAAACCATGAAGGATGTCATCCAAGGATTTTAGGATGCAAATCAAAACCAAACCATAAAATATAACATCAAAGAATTGTGCCCTTACCCCTTTGATAGAAACATGTTAAAAGTCCCTTTTCCCTCTTACTTCAAACCTCTAAAGTTTGAAATGTATAAAGGAAAGGGAAACCCTATATATCATATCAAAGAATTATTTATGTCATATAAAGAGGTTGCTTATAGTGACATGTACTTGTTTTGACTTTTCCCTCGAAGCTTGGGTGACTAAGCCCTGTAGTGGTTGTTGTGTCTACCCAAAGGGTCCATCACTACCTTTATAGATCTTTCTGAGAGATTTGTAAAGATATTTTCCTATAACATATAACATGAACTCATGACGATGGAATTGTATAATGCCAAACAAAGAAATGGAGAAAGCTTTTCCTCCTCCTTGCAATGATGGTGAGGCTTAGCTAGTAGATTTCTTTAGACCATTCTCAATAAGCAATTGATTAGTATTTTCAAAATTGATATCAATCAAGAGATAGCCTTCTATTTTCAAGTCCATTGTGACAAATCCTTTGTAAAAATCATTGATAAGGGAGTCCAAATAGAAAAATTACTTATAGCCAAAGGACTTGTAAAAATCTTCCACAAAGATCACCAGAGTCAAAATCAATTCAAAAGGCCCAATTTATTTACCAATAATAAAAATGTAGTGGTAGATGGGTAAGTAATTCTAAGTATATTCAGAACATTCAAAATTCCCCAAACATTACCATCCCTAGAGGCCAACTTAAGTAGGACATAAATGATGAAGTTATACTCCTCTAGGGGAACCACTTGAAGCAAATTTTCATAAACTGGAAGCTACAAATATGATAGTATTTCCTCAAACTAAATGATTTGATGAGAACCAACCAAATCCTACATAGTATAGAGAACATAAGTACTGTGACTTCCATAAAATCAAGGGTCATTCCACAAATTGATTCATGAAAATTAAAAACTATGTCTAAAACATAATTAATTATGGAGACATAAAAGTATAAGGAAGTGCATCTACTTCCAAAAATCAACACTTGGGGATATACCAAGATACATTTTCAAAGCATAACCAACCTCGTTCACTAACAAATCAAGTTTAAAATCAAATGAACAACATCAAATCCAAAAAATATCCCCATCCATTTGATTTAGTAGTCAACCACATCATGGACAACCATATTACAACCATTGAGGTTAAAGCCCAAGATTGTGCAGTTACAACTAGGTACAATAAAGCCTCCTTTACCTACTCTTAAAGGTATATACAACATCATCAAGTAGTTTGAGAAAAAACTTACCCAAATATCTATTTTGGACCTTCTCAAGACATCCACTGCTTATAAAGATATCTTGTATAAAACTCTTTAGGAGTCAAGAGTTTCCAGTAATATTGATTTATCATAGTTTGAATCACTCATTGGGCACTTATCCTCAAACCGTCAACATACCTTCAATCAAACTGATATATCCCCAATTGGTCCATCACATAACTTGCACTTGTAGACTGAGGCCTACATCTCTAGACATAAAGCAAAAAGGGTACTTATAGACAATGGGTATGATTTGAACATTTGTACTTTAACCTTGATTAAGCATATTGGTTACCCGATGACATCATTAGATCTTAATAAAATCATATCAACACATATGACAATGTAGAATGAGAGCCAAATGGTACCATACATCTTCCCATAATGGTTGGGCATGTCACACGTCAAACATTATTACATGTCATTGATATTGGTATTCCCTATAACATTCTCCTTAGCTGACTATGGATTCATGCCATGTAATTCATTCCATCCACCCTTTACTAATGCATCAAATTTCCACATTATGGCATGGAAGTTACTATCCCTAGTGACCCACAACCCTTTTAATATTGCAAAATGTTGGAAGGAAGATATCATAAAATAACTTATTGTCCTATTACCAAACATGCTTATGAAGCAAATAGGCCCATGGCACCAGATGATCCAAAATAAATTATATCCATCCAGATGATCTACTATCCACATCTAAGAACCCACCTTCTTAATCCACATCCACAGCTCCATCTTCCAAATCCAAGTTCAAGATCATTGATAAAGGCATGGGAGAATATACAATTTGGGATGCCTTTCATTTAAGCAAACTTCCCGTTTCTCCCAAAAGCCATGGTAGGCCTAACCTAAACAAGAATAAAGTATCTCATCAGTTTGGAAAAACCTATTTTGTTAAAAGAGGAGTTATTTTATATGTGAAGACCAAAAGTTACAATGATTATTGGTTGTATAATGATAGTCTAGCTACTTGTTTTCGAAAGAATGAGTATCCCATGGCACAATCAATTCTATGTAACATTAAAAATTACAAAGGTAAAGTATTGGGTATTCATGAATAAGTAATCATAGAACCCATACCTTACAATACAAACAAGGAATATCATTTCATTGGCTATAAACCCCCTAGAGGTGATCGATATGCATACATCAATGTTTTTTCCATGATTTTTAAGGAATCCTCTTCTGACATTAAAACCAGTTCCATCCATAGCCTTTATGAATACCTTGCATTACTAACCTCTTCAATGACATAATTGTTCTCACCGTTGACCTTAAATATCTTGAACTCGTCGATTGGAACCAACAAGATCTTATACCACTCGACCTCTTTCAAAATGATGAGACAATTGCAAAATTCATGAGAATCAGGGACACATTCCATTGGGAGATCATAAAAAAGGATTTGAAATCAATTTGGACACATTAGTATAATTTTGGGACCATGAAGAGTTTCTTAGTCACCAATAGATTTTAAAAAATCCAAATCCCCTAGTGAAAACCTCTCTAAGGTGCTATCAGATGAACAAAATGAAAATCAAGAAATAAAATTTGAGTCTATTAGTGAAAACCTCTTTGAGGTGCCAATAGATGAGGAACTCAACCTTCCCCATACAATATCACAATTACATGATGGATCCACATTGCTCATTGAAGAAACCATTGATGTCAACATTAGGATAGAGGAAAATCCCAAAATCATTAAGCTTGCAACAACCCTCAATCTTAAAGAGTGGAAAATCCTTATTATTATTTTAACAAAATTTGCATGTATATTCACTTGGTCATATGCATATATGTTACTGATGCAAAGACTCCTTCATTCTCTACTCTTTATCCACCTCTGATACCTACAACCATCAACTCATGCATTTAATCTTCTCAATATCTCTTATTTATCAACTCCTCACTAGGTTTGACATCATTATCATGTATGATCCTATAGACTATGATTCTTTGATTTCTCTCACTTAGCCTTTATAATCTCTTAAAAACTCACACTCATCCATTATTTTCATCCCATTCATTCTCAATATCCCTTTCATTCCATCACACACTGATCTTCATATTTAATGCATAGTTTCTATTCTTGTTATCCTTCTATATAGGATTGATGTTACTTGTCTTGACTTGTCCTTTACTGAGTATCCAAACCTCTCCTTTTACATATTATCATCCCAACAATATCATAACCTCATCTCCATACTGTAATCATACTTCCCATGACCCTACTCCTCCCTATGATTACACATCAACTCACACGTACACTACCAACCCTGGTTATCCTACTTTGAGACATTTGTCGCTTGCACAGACCTTTTTTGCATCATATATATATATATATATATATATATATCCCCTAGACATCCCTGACACCTCACTAACCCTTTTGCTCACTGACAGGCCTTCCAAATGCTTCCAGGGGCCCTTTCAGAATCTTGTTGACCACTCAAGATGGGCTTTTGACCCAGGCCATGGCTTAGGGAGAAAACCCATGGCCTAGGACGCACGTTTCCTTCACCAAAGTTGTCTCTTAGGCTATATCCCTGATAGAACACGAGAAAAAGAGCTATATTTGGTCCCAATGACTAGAAATGGGTAATTTTTTGGCTTTTATCATATTAAGGTTGCCATATATGACTGCTTATCACTCATTTTTACCTCTCTCTCCTGAATTTTTTATCTGATATTCCCTCTTGATTATCACTCTATAAGCTCTTTTGCCTTATTGAATATCACCTGGTTCATTCTTGGCAACCTTGATCTTTCATTGTGATAGGGGATGCCCTACTTCCCTACAGTTCATTTTAGTGGTTCACCTTGCTCTCTATACTGTTGTTAAAGCTTGTTGCTTGCTCCTAGCTTCTTTAAGCTCCATTGCACCTATTTTTATGCTCTACAAATTGGCTCTCTCACAATTGGTAGCTTTTCCTTCACCTCCCACATTACTATTAGCTCCTAGTTTGGACTCAACCCACATACAGCTTGGTCTTCCTCCTCCATTGCTTCCTAGCTTAGATACTTGGTTGGTAGAATGTATGCACAATATGTTTAAGCTTGATATGATGTTACTTTGATATACAAAGTGAAATTCCCATTTGTTTGTAGTAGTGTATTTTCTAAGCTTTCATTATTTTAGTGATTTAGTTTGTTTAGAGCATTATCTAGGGTAGTTTAAAAAGATTTTGCATTTGTGTGAAGTTAAGAATATCTTTCTTTACTTGAAAATATCTCTTATTACATGATATGTTTGCTTTTAAAACATCTCTCATTGCATAATATAATCCTAATTGCTTGAAACATTCTATACATCTGCATAAACAATCTCATCTTTTGTTAAAACTAGAAAGTTACATTATTAGGACATAATAGTATTGAGAACAAAGAATTAGCTTAGACTTAGACTAGGAATTCTCTTGCACCCTTGCTTGAAAATGCCTTTGATTCTCGAAACGTCTTTCATTTGGCTTAAAAGTAGCTATCTCTCTCAAGCTTATGCATCATTTGATAATTCTCTCATTTCAACATTGTCATTTCCATAATTTGTATGCAAGTAAATTTCTTATTTCAATTATTTGATTTACTATGGTTATACCCATTAGAGATACCTACATCCTTTGTGTGCTTGATCATGATAGACCTAACCTAGCTTACGAGTCTTTTTATAGGTTGGTGCAAGCTGGCAAACTGGATAGCCTCTATAGATCTTTAGTAGCCTGCGTAACTTGGCAAACTAGATAGCCTATATAGATCTATAGTAGCCCATAGTGTCCCTGAGCCTTTTAGCCTCCTAGGTGTTTGCTTAAGTACTTATTTACCCCCTACCAAACCCTAGTGGCTCTGTTCATATTCTTGGAGCTACATTCTGGCACACCTAATGGGACCTCACATTTGGTCTCATGCTAGTTCTATCCTATTTAGAAATCTCTTAGCCAACTTCCCTTTATTAGATGTTAGGATTTTCTTTTAGTTATGTTTTGGTTCTCACCTTGGTTATTTTATCCTACTTTGGTTGTGTGTCATTCTCCCTACTAGTTTACCATCCATTTGTCTTTTCTATTGTCTTTTGTATATCTCTTGGTTCATTACATCCATGGTCAACCTCCCACCCTTGGGATGCCAATCTCATCAAATTCAAGGCCTTATCCCTAAGCTCACTCATGTGCAATTTGAGGCTGCAATGGAATGCCATAGACACCGTAGGACCTAGGAGGTTCCTTTGACCTAACATAGTGACCTTGACCCTCTCATGTTTTGTAAGGAATAATATTGGCATATTTATAATCGATAGACTCAATCTCCTTTCCACCAGTCCAAACTCTATTCATATGAGGATCATTCCCCTCACACATCATGATTAATTCACTTGTTCAAGGTGATGAGGATCCCTTTTCATGATTGAGTCTTGATGAGATATGTGAGATCATTAATGATTATTGTAGATGACTTCAGGTGAATGAAGTGCACCCTTCTCCCCTTAGGAGTAGGCGACATGCTTCCTCTAGAGATAGAGATCATACCCACTCCATTTTGACTGCCTTGACTAGTTTTCATGTAACCTCCCTACCCCTTTCTTGACATGAGACTCTATAACAAGAACCCCCTTGTGTCCATGTTGTGGGACATAGGCATTCTAATTTTGATGAGGCATCCACATCACATAGAGTCCTCCCATCCTCCTAATCCATCCTTTAGAGTCTTATATGAGTGTGTTGATTTTGATTGCCACTTACAGACTATAGATATATGGGATGCTTCTCTCAAACATCAGTGCCCTCATGCAGACCCTCATCTTTTGACACATGGTTGGCATCATGGAGACCCAGGTCACCATGACCATTTCAATGGGCATGTCACATCATCTCTATAGGGAATGATACCTTACTCATGGTCGTTACCCACCCCATGATAGGGATGATTTCCATTATGAGCATCTCCCACACTAGGAACCACATCAACATCATCTCTTTTGTGATCAGGGTTGTGATGAGGCCTATTGGCATAGGCAACATCATAAATTCCATGAGCCTCCTCAGGAAGCTTGTTATCAACCCACTATCAACCGTGCCTATGAGGATCTCCATAGGAATCCTCTAACCCCTTGGGTATGTGTTATTCCCCTTCCTACTCCTATCTTTGAGCTACCTAAGTTTAATGGGACTCGAGATGCTAGTCCCATGGAGCATATCATGACATTTATGATGGTGTGTATGGATTTGGAATATGATGAAGGCATGATATTAAAGCTCTTCACTCACTCCCTGTGAATTAAAGCTCTTGTTTGGTTCTAGAATCTTCCTCTAGATTCTCTCTCTAGCTTTTAGTTCCTTCTGGATGACTTCATCCAGTAATTCAATATCTCTAGACCATTTAAGCTCAACATCCAATCACTTACCTCTATGGTGAAAGCCAAGGGTGAGTCAAACTTTGATTTTGTACATAAGTAGCATTCAGTCATCCATACATGCCAGATAAGGTTCTCAGATGATCAACTTTAGGATATGCTGACATGAGCATTGAGGCAGGAGGTTCACCTTGAGGTCCTCAAGCATGAACCCACCTCATAAATGAAATTGTTAATGAGTGTTTGAAGATCAAAGTCTTTAAGGTGTATCTAGGCATTTGTCCTGTACTGACCTAAAAGTCATCCTCTTCGTGTGATCACAACTATTAGAGTAAGAGGTCAAATAAAAAGAAAGCCTTTGAAATGAGCACCAAAAAACCATAAATGATGATCCCTTATGACCTTGCTAAGTTTTACAACTTCCATCAGATGAAGGGCCATGATGATGAAAATTGTGCCATCCAAAATTTTGGTGTGCAAGCATCACCTCCACCTCAAATTTCTCCACTTGTGGAACCTAACTAAAAATTGAACATGTTCAAAGAACCTCTGCCTGACCATGACAAGGAAAAGAAGAAGAATAATAATTCCATGGCTAAGGCCCATTATTCCTATTCTTTCTCTTCTACCTCTTCTAACTCCTCTTCCTAGGTTGATCCGAGAGGAAAAGCTAAGAGCGAGAGTAGCAAGGTCAATGTTGTTATCAACATAGCCTTTATTGGGTATGAGTGATTTTTTAACATGGGATTTGGGTTGGGTCACTAACCTCGTTAGAGATGTTAGTGGTGTGGGCCTCCTGCCCAACCCATGAGGGCAGGAAATCCCAAAGTCAAATTTGGCTTTCAACATAACATCCCTCCCAAGGCTCGACAACATCTGTACTCTGTCATAGAGGAATTGTTGGGCCTCTCAGTTGGAATCTCCATTTGGGACCTTCTTCATCTTTGCCCTGGGAAAAATGGTCTTATATTTGATGAGATTGGTCTCTCTTACAAGGGTCTATTGTGGGATGATGTTGAGGTTTTGTTCAACTCTAACATTTTTGACCACCCTCATCCTCCCACATTATCTTTTGACCCTACCTCATTGTTAGATGCTTTGGTTCTTATAAAGAGGGTTAGGTTCCCACTCTACATTGAGACCTTTGTCGATGATTATTGTGTCAAGAGATGTATCATTGAAGAAGGATTCATGTTGAACATCATGACCCTATGTGTTTAATGAGCTTGGGATTAGTCAGAAGGTCTCTGATTCTTACCATAATTATGTTAGTTTCAACAATGACACCGTTGCAATGGTAGGAAATGTGAAGTTCCAAGTCAAGTTCAACCCCAAGATAGTCAAGATAGATTTTTGTGTGTTAGACTTAGACCTCTCATACAACATGATCCTCGACCATCTCTAGACCACCACCATGCAAGCCATTGCTTCAACCACATTTTGCATGGTTCAGTTTATTCATAAAGGTGAAGTTCATACCATGGAGGCTAGCCTAGATCCTTGGGCATTACTTTACACAAAGACAAGTCCCTTAGGTGAGGTGTTAGTTATCTCCTTGCAGGGCTCTATGGATTCCCACATGCCCCACACTTCTAAGTCTCACTTTCTCAAGGATGAACATTGTGATCCAACTGAGTATCGATCAACATTCACTCCTTCAAATTTTGGCATGCATCGGTCAAATCCCTCTCTGACTCTGTAATGCCAGATTGGCTCTTGCTTTTTTGGAGACTTCTTTCAAGACATCACCGCGAACATTGAGTTCCCCTCGTATCGCGCTTCTCCCATTGGATTATTAGATCTCTTAATGTATCTCCCATGGAGGTCAATAGAGTAGTTGAGTTCGATCTTGAGTGTTATTTTATTCATGTTATGGCAAACAACATGTTCAAGGAGAAAAAGGCATACGTCATACTCGTGAAAGCTTATCATAAGCATCACTATCCCTTGCTAGGTTAGGTTTGGAGATTTATCTCTTTGATGGCCCAACCCCTGACATCCCCATAGTGCATGTCACGATGATTGAGTCTAAATATTTAGGCCAACTGCTCCCTCTTACAATTGAATGTTTTGAGGAAGGTAATGTTATGGATGTTGAAGGATTTGTAGATGTCAACTTTGGAACCTTTGCAAGGCCAAAGATCATTAAAATTAGTTTTAGCCTTGGTCTAGAGGATCAGGATGTCTTGGTTACCTTTTTGTGACAATTTTTGGATGTGTTCTCTTAGGAATACACTGATATGAAGGGCATGGACCCCGAAGTCATTGTCCATAGCCTTGTTATGGATGATGGGGCTCATCTTGTTTGCCAAAAGCAATGACCAATGGTGGTCAAAGTCTTTAAGTTAGTAAAGGCTGAAATCAAAAAACTCATTCAAGTAAGTTTCATCATCATCATCATTAACTAACCATGATAGGTTGCCAACATCATCCCCGTTGTCCTCAAAAAATGTCATTCATTTTTGGGACAACCTATGGACTATTTTGACCTTGCACATACCAAAATTGTCCCTTCCCTTTTCAAAATTTGTCCTGAGCATTCAAATTCCTCATTTTTCAAGCTTCTCAGTTTCTACGGACTTCGCAGGAGGAAATCTATGGACTCAACATGCTTGAAATTAACAGGTTCAAAGGGTTCAATGGCTTTAATAGGTAAATTCCTTTGAAAGTGCAAGTTTTCAGCACTTATACATTTCCAGGCTCATTTCGATCAAATGGTTTCAAAGGAACACGCGAAAGAAAAAGATGAGTAGAAGCTGCCAAGTGTCGTTTGCTGAGACACATTATGATTTGCTTCTCAAAGCAGTGGAACATGCCACATGCCCCTTGTAGAGTTTCAAAGAAAGCAACAAGTGGCAGCTATGGAAGGTTTTAATATCTTTTTCTCAAGGCAACAGAACGTGTCGCATGTCATTTGCAAAGCTCGACGGAGGCTATCAAGTGTCAACGATCGCTATATCTTCCTTTGGTTTCATTATCTAGTAAAAATTATGGCAAGCCCCGGACGAGTTGCTAAAAGAATAAGCAAAGTGCTCTAAGTGTCATCTTCTGTGTGATTGTTAAAAGTAGTGGAAGTTGTCACGTGTCCCTGGGAAGACTCGGTGGAGGCTGCCAAGTGTTGACATCCGTAGTGATTGAGTAAGGACTGTGGTGGACCCCGGGTAAGTCGCAGGAACAAATGGAACACGCTAAGTGTCATCATCTGCGTAAATCCAAATGAGTCCCAAATGTTTTTGTAGCATTTCTAGAGCTCAACAGAAGTCGCCATGTGTCATCTCCCACAAGACCCTCAAAGGTTTCTAAAAGCTCTTATAAGTTAGGCAGATGCTACCAAGTGTCCTCGCCTGTTATGTCAGAAGATGACACGTGTCACTTGTTAAAAGTATTGAAATGTGCCATGGCTCAAAAATGGAACAGTCCCAATATAAATACGCAGAGCCAAGGAAAGATTTCCTTCAGACAAATTGTATGAAGGAATTCTTTCAGACATTTTGTCTGAAGGAATTCCTTCAGACATTTTGACTGAAGGAATTAATGGAACCATAGCCCATCGAAGAATGAAAGCTTAGAGGCCACTCGAAGGATCCGAAAGGGTAGATACCCTTGCGGGAGGCTCTCGCTGAAGGAAAATAGGCCTTTCCCAAGACCTCAAAAGGATTATTCCCATTTGGGAAGGACAAAATGAGAATGCCGAAGGAATTTCCAAGGAGATTGATGGGACCACAGACGCCAAATTTGTGGCAATAAAATAGTTGTTGATCCTTGCAGACTTAAAGACAAACCCGAATGCGTTCAAAGGCCTAAAGACTAAAGCCAAAAGGGAAGACCCATTGATGATAGAGATGAAAGAGCTAGCAAAGGGGAAAAAGATAGCCCAAAGGCCCAAATCACAACAAAAAGAGATAAAGAGGGCAATATTTGTAGTAGTTATTTCAGTAGCTGCAATAGTGCGCAAAGATAGATATTTGGGCCTGCAAACATTGAAAGTGCAGCCTGTTGTCTCCCTTGGAGTAAAGGCAAAATGGACAGCTGCGCAGATAGTAGGTGATAGAATAAGTGACTTAGGCTCAGAAGAAGACATTCAAGATGAATCAACATGCCACAGTTAAGGCAGCTACCCTGTTCTAGCATGGCCCTCCTTGACAGAACCAAAAATGCATTCAAGGCATTAATGCACAGCATGGGTTGTTCCATGGGACAAAGCTCCAAGCCTTCCTTGGCCTCTATATATTGTAATATCTTGGTTTGTTTTAAAGGAGACCTCTTTATTATTAGAAGCAAAACTCTACCCAAATTGAAAGCCATTACTGAGACTTTGAGCTCAGATTATTGTTCATATTTCTTTGTTTGAATCAAAAAGCAAGTTACTTTCAGACTTTGTGCTATTATAGCTTGTATCATTCTAGGAGATTGTTCTTATGTCTATTTCCTAAATTTATTCATGTTTATGCAATTTAATAAATAGAGCTAGCGGAAGTGATAAGGAAGGTGTCCTGAAGCTAGCTACTTTCAGACTTTGTGCTGTCATAGTTGTTTTCAGTGTGTGTTTATTTTCTGTTTATGTGTAAAGGACCTTGGGATGACTTTGTGCCCCCATTGTTCTTTGCATCTCACTCTTAGGTAGTCAAGGTCGAGACTTTGTGCTACATCTTAGATTGTTGGTTACTCTGTACTCTGTTACCAGTTACTTATCCTACCTGAAAGAACTGTTGTTCCCTATAAGAACACATTTGAAAGAAGAGAAGTGCCTTCAGTGTTTTCACCATGATTTTATCCTTTATTTATGAACATCATCTCTGAAAGAAGAGAGATGGATGGTGTATCCTACCCATGTGTGTTATTTTCAGCTTATATATATAGTATATAGCACCTGTATATTCATAAGGAACCTCCCCTTGATGAGAGGAGAGATTTATCCCCTGTTGATGTAGTAAACCTGCACACCTGGCCGACCAATCTCCTTATGCTATGGTTGAAGAGACCTCTTTTGCTCACCAATTAGCTGGTTGACAAAATATTCACTCAACAATTCTCGGTGACTCCGCTCGAGATGGACGTGCAGTCTGAAGCCTCAAGTTTTAGATTGAAGCATTCCCTACCCTTATCCATTATAGACTCTGGCGACTTCATTCTATGTCTTACCCACTATCATTATAGCCTTACCATCTTCCTCCACCCCCATGCCAACTGGGGAAGCATGCACAATTTGAAGCCTCAAGTTTCAAATTGAAGCAGTCCCTGTCCTTCTCCATTACTAGGCAAAGCATCCATTTATGCTATTAGCAGAGCTTTGTCAATACATACTCCACCCAAATTTGTTATCCCACTTTTTCATAATCAAATCATGGTAGTTTGAGGCCCCTGGGGTAACTCTTTTAGTCCACTAAATTTGACTCCACCCCTGCATGAACTTCCACCCAACTCAAGAAAGAACTTTCCCAAATTCTTTGGTGATGGGATAATTCACCCCGATGAACACATTACAGACTTCAACATAGCCTGCATTGTGATAGGGGTGGAATTTGAGGATGTGGTAGCCAGGATTTTCATGGAAACGCTACAAAGTGCCACTGCAAACTAGTTTTACCATCTGCAAGCTAGATCAGTGACTGACTGGGACACACTTAAAGCCAAGTTTGAAGCCAAGTTCAAGCTTGCAAAAGATGCACATGCTTTGCTGGCCCAACTTACATAGATGAAGAAGGAACCTCATGAACCCATGAGGGATTTCATAGCAAAGTTTGACAAGTTGAGGAATCGAATTCCTATCATTGCTCAGCCCACACCTAAAAACCTCAAATGCTTCTTCATCAACTCATAGTTGCCTGAAGTGAGTTTTCTATTGAGACATGCTGGCCACATAGACCTTGAGGCTGCTCAAGACTTGGCTATTGAGGTAGAAGATGACCTTATCTTGGCAGGAAAGATAATGAGAGATCCAAATAGAGGTAAACTCCCTTCATCTTCTGAATACTCACCCACAGCCACCACTGATCAAATGGTGCAAAAGCTGGCAAATGAATTACTAGCCTTGAAAAGACAAATGGCACAAGGTATGTCTTCTGCTCCTTCATATAGAGATGTACCAAGGAGGACATTCCCCAATCAGTCATACCATGGCAATGCTGTTAGGAATCAAGGGCAGCCAAATCATCTTCCTCCCCCACAGAGGAACCTTGCCCTTGAAGCATCTCTAACCAACTCAGCAGTCGGATATCTAGAAATAGAACATGATTTCTCTTTCAAACTTGAGTTTGAGCAAGAAAATGACACTGATCTCTTCATAGAGGATCAAAAAGAATCAGCTGGCGACTCTCACATTGGTTTTCTAAATTATCATGATGAACTCAGAAGTGAAGGTAAAGTAGATGAGGGATCATATGCTGTGTTCACCCATTCCAAAAATTAATCACCCCAGCAAGCTAATAAAGAAAAGATAGAGGAGCAACCTCAACTAATAATTTTAATTGCTAAGCATGGAACCACTCTGCGTTTCCAACCAAAGGACCCAGTAGTTGCTAAAAAAGTAAGTACCCTAATCATTTTTACACCTTCAACTTCAAATTCATAGGCCAGTCCTCCCCCTCCCAAAAACCAAAAGGATGAACTCCCATCCTCTTTTCTTAGTCTATTTCAATCATTTGACATAATTGATCATGTCAAGAAATCCAAAATTCAAATGACTGAATTTAAATTCCTGCAAGCCAATCTTGAGTAGTTGGACATTGGTGGAGAACTAAGTATGGACCTGTCTGAGGCAAGGATCCCTGTCAAGGACATAATGAAGATATTGCTCCCTAAAAAAGAGGCAAAATATATGGTCACCCAAACGTCGGCCCCTGCAGCTCAAATTCTATTTGAGTCTTTGGGTAGGGGTAATTATTTCTTAACCACAAAGGATGTTCATGTTTCTACAGATGAAAGTCCTATAGCTGGCAATCTAGGAATTGATCCAAACAAAACATCAAAAGAATTGGTAGGGTGCAATACAAATGAAGAAGTATCTTCCATCTCTAATGAAGAGAAATATGATAAAAAATTAGCTTTTGATGATGCTTGGATCCTGGAATCCGATGGCAACAATTCTTCTACCAATGTTAGAGCCGGGACTGTGTTGATATCTCCTCAAGGAGATATTTTTCCTTTATGCAAGTTGTAGTTCAGCAACACCAACAACATAGCTGAATGTGAATCTCTGTTGCTCGAATTGAAGGTTGCTCAAGACCAGGATGCCAAACTCCACACCAAAAGAGATGCTAAGTTGATGGTTTGTCAGGAGTTTGAGGGGGACAATCAAAACATGTGCTTAACTGAACTAGCAGATCAATGAGTTATGGTAGTGGACCATACTGTTATGCTCCAAAGTCAACAAAAGGAACTCTTCGCCAAGAGAGCAAAGATTTATGGTTTTCAAATTGGAGACCACGTCTTGCCATGGCGCAAGAAGAGAGAACCAAAAGGAGTGCACAAGAAATGTGATTCCTAGTGGAGAGTTCCATTCGCCCGTCATCAATTTTGGGGACAAAATGGTTACCTATTGGTTTATCAAGATGGAACGCCATTTTCATTGTCTCATAATGGGCAACATCTGAATCACTACAATTCTTGAAGTATCAAATAAGTTCACCTGTATATATGTATATTTGTATAGTCTTTTGTTTCTATTTTGGGCTTTTCATTTTCATTTTTTGGAGACTTTCTTTTTGGGTAGCATGACTCCATAGCCCAATGGCATACTTCAAAGGCACTGGAGATTCTGGTTTCTACTCCCCTCAGCTATTTCAAGTTTTCAACTGAAAGAAGTTCCCCAACTAAATCTAACTATTGTCCCAAAAAAATGTCATTTATTTTTGGGACAACATATGGACTATTTTGACCCTGCACAGACCAAAATTATCTCTTCCCTTTTCAAAATTTGTCCAGAGCATTCAAATTCTTCATTTTTCAAGCTTCTCAATTTCTACGGACTTCGAAGGAGGAAATCTACAAACTCAACATGCTTGAAATTAACAAGTTCAAAGGGTTTGATGGCTTTAACAGGTAAATTCCTTTAAAAAAGCAAGTTTCTAGCACTTATACATTTCCAGGCTCATTTTGATCAGACGGTTCAAAGGAGCATGCGAAAGAAAAAGATGAGTGAAAGCTACCAAGTATCGTCTATCGAGACACATTATGATTTGCTTCTCAAAGTAGCAGAACATGCCATGTGTCCCTTGTATAGTTCCATAGAAAGCAATAAGTGACAGCTGCAGAAGGTTTCAATATATTTTTCTCGAGGCAACGAAACATGCTGCATGTCATCTGCAAAGCTTAGGGGATGTTGTCAAGTGTCAATGGTCATTGTATCTTCCTTTAGTTTCATTATCGAGTAAAAATTGTGGTGGGCCCTAGGCGAGTTGCTAAAAGAATAAGCAGAGTGCTCTAAGTGTCATCCTTCGTGTGATTGTTAAAAGCAGCAAAAGTTGCCACGTGTCCCTGGGAAGACTCGATGGAGGTCGCCAAGTGCCGACATCCATAGTGATTAAGGATTGTGGTGGACACTAGGTAAGTCATCGAAACAAATGGAACATGCCAAGTGTCATCATCCGCTTAAATCCAAATGAGTCCCAAATGTTTTTGCATCATTTCTAGAGCTCAGCAGAAGCTACCACGTGTCATCTCCCGTAGGACCCTCAAAGGTTTCTAAAAGCTCCTATAATTTATACGAATGCTGCCAAGTGTCCTTGCTTGTTCTGTCAAAAGATGCCACGTGTCACTTGTTAAAAGTAGTGGAATGTGCCACGAGTCAAAAATGGAACACTCCCAATACAAAGACGCAAAGCTAGGGAAAGATTTCCTTCAAATAAATTGTCTGAAGGAATTCCTTCAGACATTTTGTTTGAAGGAAATAATGGAACCATAGCCCGTCAAAGAATGAAAGCTCGGAGGCCACTCGAAGGATCCCAAAGGGTAGATACCCTTGCGGGAGGCTCTCCCTAGAGGAAAATAGGCCTTTCCCAAGACCTCAAAAGGATTCTTCCCCTTCAGGAAGGACAAAATGAGAATGTTGAGGAGATTGACAGGGCCACAGATGTCAAATTCATGGCAATAAAATAGCCGTTGATCCTTGCAGACTTTAAGGCAAACCTGACTGTTAGGTGACCCCTTATCCAATGGAAGCACAATTGATTACTTTCTTATAAGCAATTAAACATGGAATTATACCAGAATGATAAAGTAACTAGAAACTTGAGACAACAAAGAATTTGAGAGACAATACACACTCTTGTATTAGATATTACTAGAAGAAAATACAATAAGGAAGATGCCACTTCTTCCTCCACCTCAAAGGCTTGCCACACCTCAAGACCTTCTTCCCTCTCTCTCTTGCTCAACACAAACCAACTCTATAACCTGAGTTGTTATCCCTCCTTGGATGCTTCAGCTGATCTCCTTGACCTTACACCTGTAGATCTCCTTGACCTTGCTTGCTTCAATGCTTTTACTTGCCTTCTTGATCATTACAATACATGCCTCATAGGTCTTTAAATAGAATCCCATGGTTACAAAAATAGAAATCTAACTACAATAATTAGACACGCAGCTCGTGACTATAATTAGTCATTTGACATGCAAACACTCGCTTCACTTAACTGACTGTTTGTCAACAGCAGTTCTGGAACACACAAGCGACCGACGTCGGTCCCTGCTTGCCTGGTGCTGCCGACGTCGGCCGACTAGCTGCCATCACTGGTTGCCTTTTGCACTGCATCTGACCGACGTCGGTCATGCTGTCGATGCCGATTTTTCTGGTTCTTCAACATCCTCTTCTTCGTGTCTGCAAATAGTTGAAGCTTTTAGCTCCACACCCTAACAATCTCTCACTTGGAGATAAATAGCTACTACTGTACCTGTACCTGTACACCATCTATTTTGTTCCCTTGGCTCTGTATCCCTCTTCAAAGTCACTCTTGAAGACCAACCACCATAAACCTGTGATGCTATACCTGTCACTTATGCCAAAAGAATTTTGTTGCTCCCAAATTCTTCATGACATACTTCTGAACCAACTCTACCCTTAGCTCAGAAAACTCCCTGTATATGAAACCCTGCAACAAGTAACACAATACAGTAAAAAGATAATGTAGCTAATATTATCCAACCTGGTAAAGATAAATACAATGGTCAAACCTCCATTGTCTGCAGCCTAATCAAGACCATATACCATAGCCTTCTGTCTCACGTGTCCATCCACTCTCTTCTTTAATATGGGAATCCATCCCTCTATCCAGTGCTTTCTTCCAGCTGACAACTCTATCAACAAATACCTATTTGGTTCTTCTCCAAGGACTCACACTCCTCATCCATGCCAAGCTCCCACTATTTTTAGATTCTACCTGCATTGCTTCTTCCATCTTCATAGTTCTTGACTATAAGTAAGCAATATAAAGAAGGTGAACAACGAATATGAGGTTCACTTACCATTTCTGACCTCCATATGGGTGTTTGAGACTCCTTGACAGCTAATTGTCCACCCATCATCCGTTCCAGTGACCGATCTCAGCGATCTCCCAGTCTGCTCCCGACCAATGTCAGTTCCCTACATTGACCCTGACTGCCGACGTCATTTCCCTGGCTGACGTTGGTGTCACTCTTGTCGACGTCGGTCCTGATGACCGACATCGGACTTCTCCTGCCTGACCTACCGACCCTGCTGGTCTACACATGACCGATGTCGATTTTTGTCTGGCCGACGTCGGTGCCATGGAAGCACCGGCGTTGGTACCTGTGTTTTTTTGCAAGTGATGAATTTTTCATCTGCGAGCTCATCTTAGATCAAACCTCTGTCCATACTGTCCTGCTCAGATTTATTCAGCCCCTTTGACTGATCTCTGTCCTTCATCTCCTCCATAAACACCAAGGCTTCTTTGTTCCTGTCAAAAGCATCAAATTTTCTTTTTCTGCAATGAACTCTATCTATGCTTTCTGAATTTGAACACATACCTTTTGAATCAAGAACGTCCATTCCCTTCTTATTCATGTGACCAAGCCTATTAAGCCACATCTTCGAATCTACAGCTGAAGTAGATAAACCAAAAGTAGAATCAGCAATACAAGTAGACAAATAAAGAGTATCTACTTTCTTACCTCTTGCTAGAATAACTGCGCCCTTGGTAACCTTCCAAGAATCCGCTGTGAGGGTTATTGTGCATCCCTCATCACCCAACCTTCTTACAGAAATCAAACTCTGCTTCAGAATTGGAACATGCATGACCTCCTTCAACACCCATATGTTGTCAATCTGCAATCTCAACTGCACTTTCCCTTTGCCAACTATCTGATAAGGCGTACCATCCCCTAAATAAAGCACTCCAAAGTCTCCCTGTTCATACTCATGGAACAAATCTCTATTTGGAGATGCATGAAAAAATGAACCAGAATCTAAAATCCATGATCCCACCTGACTATCCAAAGAAAGTATGAGAGCATCTTGTACCACAATATTTGCATCATTTGCTTCTTCAATACCTGCATGTTGATTCTCTTTATCTCTCAACCAACACTCCTTCTTTATATGTCCTTTCTTTCCACAAAACCAACAGGTAACACCTTTGGACTCGGATCTCCTTCCCGACCTTGATTTCCCTTGCTCAATCTTCTCCCTTTGCCTTCCCCTGCTTTCTACACTTAGAGCATTCCCTGATGATTCACCCGTGCTTCTCCTGCGTATTTCCTCATTCAAGATCACACTCACAACATCATCAACTTTTAAGATTTTAGAAGCAGATGTAGAATTACTTACTGCCATAACCAAACTGTCCCAACTTTCAGGCAAAGAACATAAAATCAAGAGAGCCTTTACCTCATCATCAAAAACAATATTGACTGAAGCTAACTGGTTTACCAAACCATGAAAATCACTGAGATGAGTATGTACCGATCCACCTTCATGCATTTGCAAAGTAAATAGCTGCTTCATAAGATATACCTTATTAGAAGTCGAGGGCTTTTCGTATAAATTCGCCAAGGACTTTATCAACTCTTCCGTTGTCTTGCACTGTGATAAGCTGGAAATCACAGACGATGCAAGGCTCAACCTTATGGAACCGAGAGCCTTTCGATCAAGAACAATCCATTCTTCATCCTTCATATCTGTGAGCTTGCATGCAACCCCACCCAACGGTAAGTACAAATCCTTCTGATACAGATAGTCCTCAATCTGCATCCTCCAATGTTGATAATTTTTGTCGTTAAACTTCTCCATTCGTAGCTTACTTTCTTCTGCCATTGCTGAACTCCCACTCAATCAGAAAACCCTGTGAATGACCTGTAATCAAAAATAATAACCTGCTCCCTGCAAACCGTAGCTCTGATACCAATTATTAGGTGACCCCTTATCCAATGGAAGCACAATTGATTACTTTCTTATAAGCAATTAAACACGGAATTATACCAGAATGATAAAGTAACTAAAAACTTGAGACAACAAAGAATTTGAGAGACAATACACACTCTTGTATTAGATATTACTAGAAGAAAATACAATAAGGAAGATGCCACTTCTTCCTCCACCTCAAAGGCTTGCTACACCTCAAGACCTTCTTCCCTCTCTCTCTTGCTCAACACAAACCAACTCTATAACCTGAGTTGCTATCCCTCCTTGAATGCTTTAGCTGATCTCCTTGACCTTACACCTGTAGATCTCATTGACCTTGCTTGCTTCAACATTGTATTCACCAGGTACCTTGCTAAACATTGATTATGATTGGTGTGTTGTTTGTGAAATTTGTACAAGCATTCTAGAGACCTAATAATAATTTTGGAAGAACACATGCCTCGGAATATATCCTCTATTTCCCCCTAAGGTTTCTAAATGTTTTGTCCTTAGTAAGGTTTTGAAGAAGATTAGTTTCCTATAGATCTGCACATAATTTTGATGAACATGTTCATTAAATAATATTTTGCATATTTTCAATTTCCCAGAAACAAGAAGTGATGTTTATGGGAGATTGCACTAATAATACTTCAAGAGTGTATTAATAGTTATGGGCAGCAGTCTTTGTTTTCTCCTAGTTTGTAAGTTTTATTTGTATCTCTATTTGTACTTGTTTTGCATTGTCTACTTTTACGACTGTATCTAGATTCACAATAAATATCCTTCTGAAACCCCTCTTTTCATTTATTATTACATCAAGTTATCATTTTATGCAAGCAAATCTAATTTTACTTTTTAACATTTGATTAGGCTTATTTGCAATGTTTTATGGGCAAATGAATTGTATTTTGATGTAAAGTCGCTTTCCGTAAAATTTGATTAGACTTATTTGCAAGGTTTTGTGGGCAAATGTATTGTATTTTGATGTAAACTCGCTTTCCGTAAAATTTGATTAGACTTATTTGCAATGTTTTATGGGTAAATGCATTGTATTTGGATGTAAGCTCACTTTCCAATAAAACAAGGGTAAATGATAGGGCATTGGGAGAAGAAATTGTTGTGGGGAGAAGGGATAGTCATCCCATCTTTGTCCTGCCTCCGAATATGAGGATGTAAGCAAAAGGGATGACTTTTTGCCTTACAAATAGTATATCGTACTCCAAGTAGAATGATTTTGAGTGCATAAAGGTCAATATGCATAGGAAGATCTTATAACCTAAGGAGGATAAAAAAAGTGACCATTTCCTGAAACAAATGGCAAGTCAAAACTCTATTCCATTCAGCAATTTGAAGACAAGTGCTTAGCAACTAAAAGAGAGCCTGAATGGAACAGAATAGGAGATGAGATGATAAGCAATAAAAAACGTGTTTACTAAAGTAAACTTGACCAAGATAAATTTGAACATAGTCTTATTGAGATCGACTTGTTAAAACAAGTGTGGTGAAGTGGCTGATCCCTCCCTGTGGCGGTGAGATTTGCAATTGTCAGAAGGTGTTCAATTGGAGAGGCTTACCAAGTAGGTGTTCAATCGATGAGCGGGAATTTCAGCGAATATTTAAAAGCTCAATTCTATCTGGTTAAGCAAATACTCGAGTTTGATTAATATACAACTAAGTGAGTTTTAAAAAGGAGCTTAAGACTGTTCAAGAGAATTTATACAAGCAAAGTGGGACAAGAATGGTGAACCTTTTCATTTGATTACGCACCAATTGGCAGCCTCACCTTGCAGCCGGAGGGCAACCATTCATATTCCAATACAGCTTTATGGCATTGACTCAAATGTATAGCTACAAACATAGCTATTTCATTTGCTCTTGGTCTGGCTCAATAAACTCTAATTTGCTCTCTGTTGAAATCCTCCTAGTCCCTTTATGCTTTAAGCTTAAGACCGGCCCAATAACTATTCAGCTAGTTTTTGTATCTAGCTAGTTTTTCATCCTCAAGAGAAAGGCAAAAAGGCGTACTAAGAGTACTGCAATATAGTTTGTGCCAAACAAACCAAAAAAAAAAAAATCTGCAATCAAAACTCAAAATGAAAAACATTAAGTCGCTGTATGTCTAGTTTTCCAAACAATATAAGAGAGGAGTGAGAATTGTTACATTTTTTGCAAGACGTTTGAACAATTGTGGCAAACTCCTATTCTTTGAAAAGGACCTTTCTCCTAAATTATCAGTTCCCGGCTGGATATATTTTTTGTAAAGAGATGAGTACCCTCTTTTTCTTGGTACACTTATGACATAGAGAAACATTTGAAAGGAAAACCATTGGCAAGCATGACTCAACTTTTGGCCAAGTTCGAGAAAGTTTTTTGTAGATTACCAATTCGACTTACTTGAAGCCTGGAACCAGACTCCTCCATGGAGGATAGTGTAAGTTGGCTTGCCCAGGATTAAGTAAGCAAGGCTTACATGACTAGCTTTAGTACATTGGCATTGCATGAATAGAAAGGCAGGCACAAACCATAATGGTAGTCATGTTTGAGTTGCCTCCTTAGTTAATCTTCTTCTAGTCTTATTTCCCAATGGCGTGCCTGGTGATGACTATATATATGTATATATGTGTTTATCCTCTACCTACCTATTCTGTGATGGCCTTGATCTTAAATGTTTCAGGGTTTTGCGGTGTTCAAGTTTTTGATAGCAAGTTTTTCTAGGATCACCGTATGAGAGCTTTTTCTCCCCAAAGATTTGAATCTACCTCCTGGGAATAAAAAGCAAGCATTTGAACATTTCTTTCCCTGAAGGGGAGTGTGCAAAAGTACTCAAAACGTTGGGAATAAAAAGCTCTCACCGGGTGATCCAAGAAACCCACTATCAAAAATCTTGTGCTTAGTTTTGAACTTTTGATCTATCAGAACTTATTGTGTACAAGTTTAACTCTAATCCTAACAAAAATATTTTAATTCGTTGCTGATTACTTATGGTTACAAATGTAATAGTTTGGCATACATAGATTACCCAGCCTGGTGTACATTTGTTGGACCAATTCTACAATAGTACTGTGAAAGGAAATTTGATGAAAAAATCTGCATTTATAGTGTGACGGAGTTCAAAGAACTGGAAAAAAAAAATGTTAATTTAAAGAGCATGCATATAACAATATACCCAAGCGTCTAACAAAACATAAATAATATAATGAACTCTATCCTATTGCCAATTCACCACCAGCACAAAATGGAGAAATAAAGTACACGGCAAATCCTTAACAATTTTATATCTATGCATCAACATGAAGTACAGGTAATAATGAAATACTTATTGAAAAGTTCAATTCTGTATGCCATTTCTTGCTCTGCCATGCCAAATAATTGCAAACAGACAAAAAGCCATTGCCATTCTCATTTACAAGCAGTGGAAACTATAAGAATGATAAGTTCTCACTCTGAATTTCTACTCAACAGTAACTTCTTCTCAAGTAATGTTAATTAATTTTATTAATTCCTAGATTCATCCGTTGTCGTGTATAGGTATTGAAGCGACATATGAACATCATCCTCTGCAGGATCAAATGCAAATAAAATTTATTATTTTTTCTCCAGATGAGATAGATGCAGAATTATATTGCTAAGCAAAACTCAAAATTTTCGAACTTTCTATAAATGCGGAATTCATGGGTAGGTGCATTGGAAAGGTCGGGTTTATTCTGAGGTCAAAAGCCACGGGCACAAAATTTAAACAATATATAATATATAATAATAATAAAAAATTTAACGTCCACGAGACTGAAAATAGCCTATGTAAGGTAAATGGAAAGAAATCTCCTACCTAGAGGTCTCATACAGCAAATTGGCGTCCATCTTGGCTGTTTGGTAAAAATCAAACTTTATCTTCACCTCTATATCCCCTCATTTTGCACATAACCAAAAACAAAGGTCTTTTTGGTGAAAAGCTAACCTCCATATAACCTTGTATTGCTCTAGCGGGCTAGCTACAGCGAAGCTTTAACATTATATTAAACCATTTACCCATGTTCCAGAATTTCTTTAACTATACCCTAATCAACCAATTCCATTAAATATTTATTTACTACTGGGTAAATATTTTCAGAGCCCTTGAAATTGCTTAAAGCTTTGCTTTTGCAGTCATTTCAAATTTCTGAAATCTATAGGTTTTATGTAAAGGGGGAAGGATTTTAATATACATGCTCTTTGTCAAGTCCAAAGGGAACTTTGGCGGCCATTGCAATGATTAACGGGTAGCTACAAAAACAAAAACAATGATGAAAATCGTTCTTTTGCACAACTATTATAGGGATAAACCCTAAAAATAAAATAGCGCTCTAAAAACCATCCCTAAAATTCAAACCCCAATAGAACTCTGAAAACCATGCAACAATCCAGCATTTTTCAATGATAGAAACGGTCGATGTCGTTTTGCATGCGTAAGAGGAAGCACACAAATATTCCATCCACAAGGGGGAATAAAAATGAAACTAAAAACCCTGGCCCCTTTAAAATACAAGCATCTAGTTGAAAAAGCTTTTTTGTTTTTATTAAGAAATCAAACATACATAATGGCAGCCCAAGCTTGCTTAATTTTCTTAACTGAATTTGAGCCCCAAATGCGACGCTGAGCCGACGGACGGAAAACCCATCAAACCCCCAACTGGAATTCTTCTCAGCGCCAAAGAAGCACCCAAAACAATGGATGTCACTTAAGGAATTTACATGCAATTAAAAACCTAAGTGTAGCCCAGAGCTTTCATCTGGGAAGGACCCTGTGTTTTATTTTTACAAAGCTAAAATGAAAACCGAAATTCTAAAAGACTTGAAAATCCAACTGAGCATTGAATGCTGACCGGACATCCGCTGATGCAACCTGTCGATGCCATTAACAATCATTAATTTCAAGCAAGCTGTACAAAAATTTATTGCAACACCAATAGAGTAAGGGGTCCATGATATTAAAAAACGTTTTCTAATATTTTTGCATAGTAAGACTTTGGATATTCCAAAAATACTAGCATATGATTGGTCAGTAAGAAAAAAAATATGATCCATATGATTTTAATAGTTTTTTGGGCAAGGATTAATTATGTTGATAGGTGTTCTACAATTGTAATTGGGAGGGGTTGTGGAGGGAAATGATAGTGGGTTGTAATATCTGTAAGGGCATAATAATTAATAGGACACCTTAAATTTGATGTCCATTCGATCATCATAAAATAGTGTTTTCTTAAAATTGAGCTATATTAGGCATATGATGAAGTTTGAAGTTTGTTTGTTTCTTCTCAAAAAAGAAATTCGAGTCCAATGTAGTGGTGTAGCGAGATTGAGACTATCAACATTCAACAAAAAAACATACACAGAAAATGATAAAATTAAATTGGTATCTATCAACATTTTTCATATAAATCTATCTCAAATATACGTACTAAAAAAGCTTCATCAAGAAAATATTATTAAATAAATATGATGAGATGAAATGTGATGTTAAATACTATTAAAAATAGATATTTATAGATGTTAATATTTATATAAATATTTAATTAAACATACTTTTAAGTAATGTCTTTACACATGTACATATTATAAATACTTTAGAGCAATGTCATTACACATGTACACATTAAAAATATTTTAAATCAATGTGATGATGAAACCCTAAAACTTTGTTCAAACAAAGAATGTGAAATATGAAGCAAGGATTAAGGCCTATTTGAATTATTGTGTGTTAGTGAACTTATCATTAGTCTTCAAAGGTTAAATGATTGGTTGAACCTTGGTTCAAATCTTCGCTGGGTCTAAATGGAGGACCATCCTTTTCATGAAATGGTGCCATAGGGCTACATATGAGATGAAGACGCTGTCATTGCCATTTGAAAACTTCACAACTTGATATCTCTCTCTATATATATGGAATCATATAATTATGAATGATTCAAGAAATTGAATTGATTTAGTTACAAAGTTTCTCAAAATATGATTTTGTCGTTTACTAGAATTTGGTATTATGTAAGGGTTGTCACAATTAGGGTAAGAAGTTAATACAAGATTTGGTTGATCAATTTTTGGTGTGACCAAATGAAGGCAATAATATAGAAAGTGTTCGGCCTGCTACACATGAAGGTATGATCAAATGAAGACAAAATAATACAGAAAGTGTTAGGTATGCTACACATAAAGTCCCAAGAATATATTAACAATGTTGACATTGAATCAACAAATTATTTATTTTAAGTGTTGTATGCATGCATGACATGACTCGTTCAGAGATTTTTTTTAATTTTTTTTAATGATTTTTTTTCTTATATTATATTACTACGAATCATCAACTCCAAACATGGACATCTACTCTACTCTTATAAGGTGGTGAGTTTCCAAAAGAAAACCATGACTGAAATGAACTAATTCTTATGAACTACTTAGTGAAACTAATAGACACACACTCCCCAAGACACTTTTTGGAAAAAAACATTTGTAAATGTGACTTGCAAGAAATATAAGATGAACTTCCTTCAAGCATGTCTATCATGTAATGATATCAGTTGTGACTACACAACGGTTTGCAATCATTACCTTGGTCATTGAAATCTTAAATTAAGAAAACCAAACAAAACTAAGAAATTTTATTCTAAATCTAAACACATATCACAATTAGCCTAATGTGATCTTAAGAGTTCCCATTTGTTCTAAATTTTGTTGAATCTTAAGTTAATCATTTGTTATCTTGTTTTTTACTCACTACTCCTTTTCGAAGACAATTCAACTCCGAGAAGTACCGATTTGTCATGAAGCGTAAATTTTGAAAAAGTTGATCTAAATCCTTAAAATACGTCTACATGTTACCATCTAAGGCAGCATGAAAAAGCTTAATAGTAAGAAAACTAGTTTCAGATCTCAACCTACTAGTTCTAAATAGTCTATTTTTTAATGCATATTTGGAGGGCCAAATCTCAATAAGTGGACAAACCCTAATAGAAGTCGAAGTGCTGGAGCTCAAGTGTTTGTCCACTTTGGCACCAGTTTATAGATGAAAAATAAGTTGCGAATACATTGGGAAAAAGCTGGAATTCCATTGGTAGCCATTGTTATTACCCCTCTACCAAAACACAAGGTAGTCTTCCTAAAGGTGGTATTTTAGGTTTTACTCAAAGGGTTTTACCTTGGATTTAAATCCTTTCACTTTAGCCACAACTATTTATAAGGATCTAAAATGACTCAATTGCCTCTCCTAAATTTCTTTAAAATGCAAATTGCTATGAATCGTTTTTTAGGTATTTCAAATCATGTTTATTGAAGAATCATTTCAATGAGAATTTTTTAGTATTTTATAAATGCCTTATAACGTTCTCTAATGATGTCTCTGAACACATAGTTCACATACTCGTACTTAAAGAGTACTCGCCTAGCTAAAAAAAAGTTTACTCGATGAATACTCACCAATACTCGACAACAATTTTTTCTCTTTTTTGAAGTGTATTGTGCATGTAAACCTTTTGGGCGAGTATATACACAATACTTGCCAAGTACTTCGCAAGTACTCGCCAATCCTTAGCAAGTACCATGCATATACTCACTGATTTAAAAAAAATAACCCCTGCCAGTTTTTGATGAATATTTGCCCAAGTAATTTCTTGGCGAGTACTCGCTTCCTCGGCAAGTATGCAAACTATGTCTGAACATATCATCCAACCAATTCAATTCTGGGGTTTTAAATACCGGAGATCATAATTTCCTCATGTGCTCAAGTGGTTCGAAATTAATCCTCTCGTCAAATGTGACGAGGTCAAGTGATAATTATTGGGGCTTTCATAGTAGAGACCCATATTCAAATCCCCACGAGACACATTACATGATAAATGTAAAAATGTTGAGTGTTCAAATTGGGTAAACTACCACAACCAATTCTTGGTGTGGCATACCCCCAACAGACAAGGCCAGGTGCAAGTCCTCGGTGAATTTAACGGAAGATATACCCTTCAATTGTGGCAACTAAACCAAAGGGCACACCGTTTGAAGAATTTAACAAATTAAAAATATATATATATCCTTTTCAAACTGATACATTAGTTAATTAACCATCATTCGGATTACAAAATGCCTTCCGGATGTGCAAGACAAACAGCATATTGACCAATTCCAACTGGCAACAATACATTGAGTGACAAACTGGGGAAAAGGGAAATTTCTTTTATGCCAAAGATTTATCAAGCAATGAAGTTCTGATTTCCTCAGAACATAACACTGACTGTATTATCAACTGCAAACTACTTTGTGGTAAATTGGGTTGAGTTAGAAACCTGTTGCAGTCACTTAACACATATACTCTAGTTTAAAAAAATAAAATCTATAACAGTTGACAAATATATTCCTTGTTTAACAAAACTAATCCATAACATTTGACAAATATATTCATTGTTTAGAAAAAAATAATCTATTAACAGTTGACACTAAAAACTTTTAATCATCTTAAGCTGAAAATACAAGGAATGCATTTTCAATTGACACGTTCTCATTGAAAGCTCAATTTTTACTAGGCTTAACTTCCATTTTCAAAAAGCATTTAATTGACACTTTGGAGCAGTCAGTACTATAGGATAGCACTGACATATTTGAAAGAATTAGCTCAAATAGAATCATATGCTGAATGAATTGTTCGAGCATATCTAATAAGCACACATCCAATTAGTGTCTCACTGAACCAAATGTCATGAAAATTTTATATCTAGGACTCATTCTTTTCAATCAGTCAATGACTCCCACACTACACACTTGGAAATTAGAACTGACCATCTTTGTATACTTTCACAATTACTATAGTGACAAAAATATTCAAAGGATATTTTGACAGCTTGTACCTGATGAGTGGCTATTATTATGATATTACTATGACATAAAGAGTGTTGCAGGTCTCAAATTGATAAATAAACATTTTTCAGGCACATTCAACCAATGGTAGAAAATAAAATTGCAAAACATGGTTGAATAAGATGCAACCACCGAAAATGATGCTGCTCCTAAAGAATGCAATCAGTTGTTCAAAGACTACCAGAAATCTTCAGTTCTCAATATAAAAGTTGTTTTGCAGAACTGATTTGCTCTTATCACCGAGTCACTCTATATGCCTGCAAACATGAGATGCAAAAGTTCATCTCACAATATGAAAACCCAAGTTACAGAAGTTTTTAGAGCAACTTGCCTGAATGTTTGGCATCTAGTAACAAGATAATTTAAAGGTATCAGTAAAGGAAGTCTGTCTTTTAGATATAAAAGCTCACCTTGACTCTCTTGAGCAGATCTTTAGCTACTGCATTAGTTTTGAAATGGTCACGCACAGGCTGCAAAGTGGTTAAATATAAGTGATAATGTTGTGTCAATAAACAGTAACGTAAAATCTTGTGTACTCTAAGCACCTACCTGCAAAATTTGGTTCAAAGCCTTTGAGAGAGATGGTTTGACATCAGCTGGATGCAATGCTCCTGCTTCATAATCTGTAGATAACTCTTCCATGGTAGCATATGTCCTTGTAAGAAGATACAATTAGAACAGTGGTCAGTATTAGTTGTTTTCGTCCTAACTCGTCGTACTACATTCAAAAGCTTCAACAAATTTTCCTAAACAAAAATACAAACAAAAAGGCATTGCTTGGGAACAATAATGCACTAAATAGATACCATGCAGAGAGATATGTCCAGAAAGAAAAAACAAACAAATGTAAAAGGGAAAAATGTTACAACTAGCTCAGATATCTTAAATACATATCCGTTAAATGCCGAGAGATATCAACTTAGAGGCACCTATATAATACACAAACCCAACTTATCATACTACATATTCGAAAGATTCAACAAATTTTCCATAAACAAAAACACAAATAACAAAAAGGTATTGCTTGGAAACAAAAATGTACTAAATAGAGACTATGCAGAGAGAGATGTCCAAAAAGAAAAAACAGACAAATGTAACAAGGAAAAATGTTACAATTAGCTCAGCTATCTTAAATAGTATCTGTTAAACGCCAAGAGATATCAACTTCGAGGCACCGATATAATAGACAAACCCAACAGTTTATATAGGCACCTCGAAGTTGATATCTTTCGGTGTTTAATAAATATGTATTTAAGACATCTGAGATAGTAACACTCACTGCCGCATAAGGTAAAAGTAAATATTTATTGCTCATGAAAATACATTTCAGATTTCTTTTTGGTATATTAATTTATATAATGGAATCAATTTAGATTAAAATATATCATTGCAACTAGAACCATTTTTTAAATTCATTTTCATTTCATAAAATGCAATATTAAAATGGAAAATAGAGAATAACACAATATCAATAAAGCATGAATATGCATATATGATATATATGCATTAGAAAAATATTTATGATATCCATGTATGCATTCATTCCAACAGTTGAAGTCTTTGTTCTTCCTCCTTTTTTTCTCTACTCCTTTTCCACTCTACAACCTCTCAAAACAGTCATATGTGAAAGGGCATGAGACCAAGTTGTTGGTGAGTTTGGAATAAAACGACACATTACCATTGACTGTCCATGGGTTAACATAAATAAACACCAAAAAATGTTAAATATGCAAGCAAGTTAACCGTTGACCCCATCAACGTACCATCAAGATAGTGTCTTCCTATGAAAGGAGGTGAGATCCTCAGTCCATGTAATGACTTCACACATGATATAACAACAAAGATCAAACCTTGTCTTTCCGTGCATCCCCTTTCTAGTGGTGTAATTGGAATTTATGTGGAGATGCATCTTCAAATGGTATGTATTTCAAAGTAACTATCAAATTCCATGATACATATGGCGATGGTTGTGGTGGGGCACTCCTGGTTTTGAATATTGTACTTCAAACATATCGTAAAGCTCCATTTATAAGTCTTGTTTCTATCCGTGGATTGGAGCTTAAGATCACCCTTGCATCCTTAGCAATTAATAACTCCACATCAAGTTCATCGTTCTGACCTCCTAATGGATTCATACTCCCTATTTTGGTTGCAATGTCATTCTGACCTATTGATAGAATCATACTCCCTCTTTTGGTTGTGCAATGCTATGTCCAATCAGTTGTTTCAACTAATGCAATTTTTTTTTTTGTTATAGTTACGCACATTATCATTTGTGTGAATAGATGAATAGTATTGTCAAATTCTTCCCTGGTGGTTGGATCTAATGCAACATCAGTTCTTCTCATCAATAATTTACAATCATCAATTGTCGGATCTACATCTCTAAGAGTTTTGATAAATTGGCGAAACCTCTGTTGGTCCTCACTTTCTCATTCATGTCTAAATACCTTATCCAAGGTAACAATTGTTGAGAAAATGCTTGATGAAGACGTGAGTCTATGTTGGAGCATTTTTGTCCTATGAAGTTCATTTTATCAAAATTAATATATGCATCTTATATGTTGAATCTCCTTCTGACAACATGTGAGCTTTGTTTCCACTAATCTATCAAAATTAGAGACAAGTGTTCAAAAAATTGTGTGGGTTGTTGACATAGTTGAATGTGAAAACCCTGATTGGTGTGAGTAATAGACGAGGGCAACATTCCAATGAATTTAATTATCACAATACAAATATATATAAAAACAATTAAACAACGTACCATGCCCTAAAAACATTAATCAAAACTTTTAAAAAAACATATTTAAAATGTAACGTTGGTTGGTTGTATTGGCTGGCTGCATCAACTATTTACGTATATATTAAGGGAAGGAATGGACAGCAACAGTGTTTGTTGTGCCACCGTCTCCCCCATGTTACAAATCAATTAGTTGGGGGGTTACATGTTGTGTGCTCTTTTTCTTTTTGTTATGGTTATGCACATTATCATTTGTTGCGAATAGATGAATAGCATTGTCAAATTCTTCTCTAGTGGCTGGATATAATGCAACATCGGTTCTTCTCATCAATAATTTCCAATCATCAGTGGTTGGATGTACATCTCTAAGATTTTTGATAAATTGATGGAACCTTTGTTGGTTCTCACTTTCTCATTCATGTCTAAATACCTTATACAAAGTAACAATTGTTGAGAAAATACTTGATGAAAACATCAGTCTGTGTTTTAGCATTTTTGCCTATGAAGCTCATTTTATCAATTCATATGCTTCTTATGTGTCATATCTATTTCTGAAAACGTGTGAGCCTTGTTTCCTATAATCTATCAAAATTAGAGATAGGTATTCAAAACATTGTGTGAGTTGTTGACACACAAATGTTGAATGTTTCCTATAATCTATCAAAATTAGAGATAGGTATTCAACACATTGTGTGGGTTGTTGACACACAAATGTTGAATGTGGAAAGTCCTATTGGTGTGAGTAATAGAAGAGAGCAACATTCCAATGAATTTAATTATCACATTACAAATATAAAAAAACAATAATAGTATGTTTTTAATTGAAAGTCATAAAGTATTAATAATATAATTATTTTTTAAAATTAAAGTTTTACTCTGTTATATATTATATTTGCAGTTGGTTTGTGTAATATTTTAAATACTGTTATCGGAAGGGTTGTAGTCCAACTAGTGACAATGATGGTTTGTTAGAGACAATCCACCAAAGTACAAATCCCTCTATATATTTGATAGAGTCAAACGGATAGGGCCAAGATCGTTTCCTGCATGACTTTGACGGGTTAAACACCACCTAGCCACGGCTGCTTAGCCGAAGTAAGGCTCCAATTTAGATTAACACTTACTCATCAATTGTAATCTGCTATATGTAATCCCAAACATGGGCAGAGATAACAATATCCATGTAATTATGGGTTTCTACATCAAAAATAAATAAAAAACTGCAATTAAAGTATCTAATTATAATTTAAAAATTGACACGCATAAATTTATTTTATAAAAAAAATATTTACTGCATAACTTTACATTACTTTATCCTTATGAATAAAGCTGCAATTGCTACTTAAATATGCTATCAAGCTTTGTTTCCGAAATCCTTTGTTCAAACATATTAATATTTTGTTGTAACTCTCAATAATTTTTAAATTAAATAAAACATAAAAAACAGACGCTTAATAGCAACTTCATTTTAAGACAATGTAGATAATTACTATATTACGATTTTTATTTAAAATTATATTCTTATCTTTGAAGAAAACTTTCAGAGAACTTGGACATAGGTTCTTCATCGTGGTCAATTTCTTTGAGAAATTACAAAATTATTACCACATTGGAATTTTCATGGACGGAGGTAGCTTTCCTGAACTTGACTTGCTTGCCCTCAAAGCTCCTTTGGTGTCATTCAGCCCACTGTTGGGGAAAAATATGGCAGAAAAAACTGCTAAGGTGGCTAAATTGTTAGTGAGGATGGCTGGTTCAGATTACCATTAAGAAATAGTAGGCAATATGTTTGAAGGCAGAGGCAACAGGAATGGCCTGAATGGGGATACCAGCAACTCTAGAGGATGGCGGAGCAAAGGTGGACAGGGAAGTTTTGTGGGTGGTCACAGTGGCGTGCGTGGTGCTCTTAGAAGTGGCAGTGGTCGATTGGGTGGTCGGCAAGGCATTTGGAAGAGTTGCGAGGCCCATGGCGGAGACTGTAGCGATGGCAGAGGCAATAGCGATGTCGACATTGATGGGGGCAATGGCAACTTCGGTGGAGGCAGCATGATGGATGTGGACAAGGTTGATATGTTCCAGATTAGTGGCCCTAGCCACATTCTACCAGATGCAATACCTCCAGGGTTCAAGCATGGACGTGGTTCGAAGCTATGTTGCAAGAAACGAGAAATAAAGAAACGTGACAGAAACGTGACAAGAAACGGGATTGGGAGAGGTTGCGTGTAAGAAACAGATTTATATATATATATATATAATTTTTAATTTCTAAAATCGTTAAAAATAAGCTATAAACATAACTAGAACATTTCAATATATATATAATTTTTAATTTCTAAAATCATTAAAAAATAAGCTATAAACATAACTAGAACATTTCAATTTATATAAAATATAATATAAAATTTATATTATTTTAGAAAAATAAATTATATCAAATATTTTAATCCTTATGATATAATGATTTTAATAGTGTTTAAAATAAAATTATATATAATAAATGTCTTGTATAAAATCAAATCTCTTTTATATTAATTAATTGTGTTTTTCAAGATATGATCTTTTTAAATTAACTTTTTTGATTGAATGCATGCAATATTATTTAAAATAAAAAAATTAAATATATTTAATTGTTTTTTTAATAATACATATGACAATAAAGCTTTTCATACAAAATTTTAATATTAAACCTATTTTTAAAAAAACTTTAAAAAAACTACTAAATAAGTTTGATTTGTAAATTCATGCAATGAATTAAAAATAAATGCAACGTTTTTTGAACATGCAATGTAATCAGAAATAAAAAATATGCAGCACTGAATTTTTTAGCATGTTGCAATGAAATGTGGAGCGCAGCTTTTTTTTTAAAAGCATGCAGCGAGTTTTTTTCAACCTAAGAAACCCTTAGATGTGTTTTCACCTCAATCCGTTGCAGACCTGCATTGCAGACAAGCGTGACAAGAGAAATGACATTCAAAACTTGAAAAATGTCGTCGCCATCACGCATCCGTTTCTAACAGTTAAAACGTGAAACGCGTAAGGGTCGTTGCGTTTCTTGCAATAGGGGATCGAAGCGTGGGCGTGGTTTGGATGAGCCCGAGTGTCTGTAGATGCAGCCTTGACCATTCTGGTTAAGCTTAGATTATTATGTATAGGCTAGTATAGTCCTACATATATGTTTGTAAATAGTCATAGTTTTCTCCTTTCGCTGTTGATATGTAATCCTTAAGCATCAAATACTACGAGGGGTATGTCTCCATGTTTTGTAATCTCCTGTAGAAATGACAAATCTAGGCATTGGCCTGTTTTGGACAGTTTGTAGTGGAAGTTTCCCAACAAACTGCCAGTTTTTGTATCGGTTTAATTTTAATAGAAGGGTGAAGGACCCCCCAACCCGCGATTACCTATCAAAAATATATATGTGTAAATTTGGTTTTTATATTTTGCAGTGGATTCTAGAAACTTACAGGAAAGCCAAAGTAATCGCAGTGGGTTTTTTTCAGTCAATAGTGCAGTGCGTGCAAGGAATGGTACTCCATAATTTGTTCCACCCAATTTGCAAGTAGTATAATCTGCAGAGACACTTCATTTAGGATCCTTGTACCCTCATATTTCAGCTCCATTATGTGCCAAAATTCAAATTATATTCTCTACTGTTCATTTTTCACAAAATCGGGGAGAATAATTTCTAAGTTTGCTCTTCCTAATAATTTCGCTCTCCAAGTTCTCTTCCAACTTCTGAATAATTACTACAAAGGATCAGCTGGAAGGATTGTTTTAATGAATTGTAATAATTTACCTTTTGAAAGTCACGGTTCTATATTTTCATTTATGATAAAGAAGGAAGAGTGCACAAGGGTTTGAGAGGAAGAAAAAGTGCTATCCATCTTAACTGGTTATCTGGTTTTTCTCAGCTCTGCTTTCCATTTTTTTGGAATGTGATCTTTTTTTATTCTTTCATTTGTTATGCTTTCTGTTCTCTGGAAGGATTGTTTTAATGAATTGTAATAATTTACCTTTTGAAAGTCACGGTTCTATATTTTCATTTATGATAAAGAAGGAAGAGTGCACAAGGGTTTGAGAGGAAGAAAAAGTGCTATCCATATTAACTGGTTATCTGGTTTTTCTCAGCTCTGCTTTCCATTTTTTTGGAATGTGATCTTTTTTTATTCTTTCATTTGTTATGCTTTCTGTTCTTTACTTTTCGGCTTTCCCTCCTCTGCTCTAATTAATGGTATGTTTTTAATTTTTTAGTTTTTGAAAACTTTACATACATATTTATATATAATTATTTTTTATTGTTTGAATTATTGAGGTCAACTCTTTTCATTTGTTGAATTATAATTGATTTATTGTTTCAATGTCAATTAATTATTTACGCACGAACATTACAGGCCACCGTTGCCACCCCTGCACCCCCCCCGGCTGTCACTGTAGGAACACCTCTCGGTGTAACAGTGAACTAAAAGCCAAATAATTAGTATATGGAAAAAAAATAAGACAGAAAATAGCAGTTGTGGGAAAATTATAGGTATATCGTTGCAAACATATGCTTACTTGTTACCCCCATTTTCCTCAGTGCGATGTACTTCGAACTTTTTAAACCATGGAAAAATAATGTGTTGAATGTACTCCAAGCATGGATTTCCTACAACAATCTTAGGAGGACAAAACGCTTTTTTTATCTTCACATTCACTTCTGCCTGAGAAAACAATTGTATTAAAAACCCATCAGAAAACCGCATAGTTATATTAATGCACTCTTCTTAACGTTGAGGCAAAATTAGAATCTATCCTCTCCACAGCAAGAACTTGCCAGAAAAGAATGTAGGAATTTACACCACCTCTTCGTCCTCCATGAAGATAGCAGAAGTGGGATCGCTCTTTGACATCTTTTCTTGTCCTTGTTGTAGTCCAGACAACATGTCTATAATATTAAATGTAAAGGGAAAAACACGATGAAATGTGAGACTAGATACAAATGGCACAAGGTTAGATATAGAACTTATCAGGATACGATGAGATAATATTATAGGCTTGAATTTTCTTTTTGTATCATCACAAAACTCTCTCGCCAGCATGTTTACTTTACGTTGGTCCATGCCCAGTTGACAGATATCTGCCTGTAACAGCACAGAACAACCATGACTCATTCCAACTAATAGCACACAATTAATGCTTTAGAGAGTGTGCATAAACCTCCAAAAGGATTTGAGGATGAAACGGAAACCTTCAGAAAGAATATGTCAGCACATTGCATGCACGGATAAAATATCTGAGCAGCAGTTAATTCATCTTGTTCACTACGACCCATTATTTGGCAACATCTGCATGTTACAAAAATCATTTGTGAAAAAATAACATATAACAGCATATAAACTGGCATTACTGATTCTGATTTGCAGACACAAAAACTGAAGGAATGTTTCAAATCAAGAGTGTATGCTCGTTCCTTCTTTCTTTTATTATACAATGATTTGAAACTGGCCAACCAAATTCCCTTAATTATGCAAAACTGTTTTTTGTGGGAAAAAATGCACTTATATAATCTCAATTAACCAGCAATTTACATCAGCTGAGCAGAAGGATTACAAGGAAAGTCCCTTCTCATAAAAGCAAGGAATGAAAGCACCTATTTTATGCAAGATTAGTAACTGAATAATCGTAGGTTAGCAAAAAATTAGGCTATGATATATCTTGGGTCATGTGATCCAAATAATATTTTATTAGTATGTTAGGTGTTATAGTTAGTCGGGGCATGCATCTTGTCTGTGAAACACCCCCTTAGCATTAATAAAGTATAGAGTTCTTTACATTTAGGAGTTAGACGTTAGAAATAAGTTAATGTTAAGCAGTAAATTAATGTTAGTCATTAATTTACTTGTGTTAACAATGTAAGGGACATAATTGTATGAGTATGTGGTTGAGTCCTATGCAAATAACGGGTATGGGTTTTAATCTACATTACTGATACAGATACGGGTACGAGAATCGGATAAGTAAATACAGGGATATTTTGGGTGGGGCGAGAGGGACTTGGATACAGCCATACAAAAATATATATAAAAAATTAAAAATATACAATATATAGCCATATAAGCAAAATTAACCACATAATATGCATAGAGGAAACATAATAAGTTAAATAGCCACAAAACATACTAATAATTCAATGCCAAATATCGCAATATTCAATTGTTGAAATTAGATTAGTCTTATTACAAGTACATAGTGCAAATGTTGCAATGTGTGGACAAAAATAAAGACAAAAGAAAATGCACTCTCTGAAGTTTGGTGAAGATTACAATGAGATGACCTGGTGTTAAATCATCTTAAGACTATTGCCTGTTCTCTTCTTTGAGCTTATTCACGAGTTGAGCTTTTGTATTATACCTGTGCAAATGAGCTTACCGTATGTACTGCACAAAAAGAGTCCGGGAGAACCATATTTTTGCAACATAAAGGAGAAGGAAAAAAAGACATTGATTTCAACCTCTCCTTCATCTTGATCATGTTATAGACATTTATTTCCTTTATTTTGGCAAGGCTGAAACACGATCCAATAACTGGAAGACTTGCTGACTTGCTCTGGCAACCTTCATAGCTGTTGTATACAACCCTAATAAAGAAGATACAAATGAATCGACTAAGTCTCACGTTTTGAAAACACAGCCAGCCATTGAATTTACAGAGAGGTTTTCATACTTTATTTTATTTTTTGAAGTCTGTGATTGACTTTTTATTAAGCGAAATTGGAAAAAAAAAAATTGTGCAGGAAACGCCGCAAAAAAGCCAAGGGACGCTCCCCGGGCGTTTCCCCCTGCTCCCATATCCGGGAGCGTTTCCCCGGCATTTCTGCGCCCCCCCCCCCACGGGGGCGTATCCGGTAACATAGGTTTTAATATATAAACTTGCATATGGCAAGTTATGTAACTCGATTGATTTATGTGAACGAAACCTGAACATCATTTCTATGAAATCTTCTTCTAAATAAAATCATGTAGCTTTTCCCTCATAAATCCTATATTAGATTTCAGAACAGTGGTATCAGCTCTGACAACATGGATCCATGAAGAAACATGGAAGAGTCATGAACGAGATCTCATGATGAAGCTGCCTGAATGAGTTTTTAGAAAGTTGTTTAATTTCCTAAAAAGATTTTTGCTTTATCTCTGCATGGAGGCTGGCAAAGCATTTTTTTGGTCCCTGAGGCATGAAGAAGATGTATGAAGCATTGTTTCTTCTAAAAAAGGCACCGAACATTAAAGAAATGTTTTTTTTCTTGTTGAAAAAGGAGCACACAAACACTACTTGGCATTGGAACCTGCCAAAAAGGCATTGATTTGTTGAAAAAGGCGTGGAAAGAATTGCCAGAAGCTGAAAAAAATTCAAGGGTGTGATACTATTTGCCAGGGCGTTGAAAATGATCAAAGGGCCTTCAAAACTCGTGTGGGGTGTGATATTTTGCTATGGGACATTAAAACTCTGCCTGTAGCGCTTATCCTTCCCTGGAAAGCAGTGAAATTCCCTGGGAAGCACTAAAGTTTGTTTGTTTTGTCTGAAAATAGCGTTGGAATAGCTGAAATGGACACTAGCGCTGATTGGGCACTCAAATTTTCATACATGGCATTGGAATCTTCATATGTGGCACCAGAATCGTCTTTAATGCCTGAAACATTCCTTGGGCATGATAAAGTGGGCCCCAAATCTATTGTTTTGCATTAAAAGATTGTCAGGTAGAATTTATTACTGCTGCCATCCACTTACGGGAAATCTTGTTGTGTATTAAGTTTTTTCTTTTTTCTTTTTTTAGCAGACTTTGAAAAGTTGTTGATATAGAAAATTCTAGTGTCGTGTATCCATAGCATGCATAGTTGAGTTGGGTTTAATATGTAGTGAAGACATTGAAAAAGGAGAGGTCACAAGTTCAAGTCCCATCTATTAATATCTGCATATGGTTCATCAATTTCCAAAATTAGCATGCGAAGTTGTCAAATACATGTTTGAAGTTGAAACAAATGCATGTGGTACTTAAGAAGAGATGGACAAGAGTTGTTTTATAAAACATTGAGCTTGTAGGAGGTCAAGTGTTCCATTCCCACAAAATGCAAAGCTATTTTTTAAAATTCTTTATTGCCTATGCATAGGAGATTTTCGGCATATTTGAATTTCAAAAAAAAAAAAATGAGGCATGTGACTACTTGATTTTTACGTTTTAAGATAATCTAAGTCCATCAGAAAAGTTTGTTTTTTATTTGGAAGTCTCCCCTTTTAGTTTTTAGAAAAAATGTATTAAAAAGTGGAGAAATAAGGCGTTTAAAATGTATAACGGGTGCATTTTTGGTTGAATCCAACACGCTTTTGTTACTATGAAATTAAAAATGTGTTGTTTTTATGAGAAAACCATGAATATAACATTGTTTCCTGCCCCCTATGTTGTTAGAGACAACTTTGTTGTATTTTGGAGCTTACAGGGTCATTGGGATCAATCACAGTAACAAATCCAGCGACCCACCCATCTTAAGTTCGTTGCTAGCTTTAAGATCGGGTTTTGTTGTAGTAGCATTTTTCGATAGATAATAGGAGTTTGATATCATTTGTCCAAATTTTGGTTTTTGAGTTATTTGATAATCATTGATGACGAGCATACCAATTATTTCGTGATGTTTTTTGTTGCATAGTTTCTCACCTATCCTCTGATGGGGGAAGATATTGTATTGATTTTCAATTAGTCATCAATTATTGTACAGTTGATTGGGGTTGTTAGCACCAGTAATGTTGTGCATCAGTGTTGTTAGGCATCAAGGTAGATGTGTCATACAGAGAACCGAATTATCACTAAGACAAGGATCGAGGTAGTTGAGTATGCCCATAATAATAGTCATATTACAATACAGGGACGGATGCTCAGAAGGGATGAGTGTGTCCAAGATGATGTTCATCTTTGTGTCAGGATCACGCTTTGTGTAAGCGACGCTAGTTGTGTCAAGATCACAATCTTTGTGTAAGCAACACCGTTTGTGTCAAGATCACAAGGTTTGTGTAAGAAACACCAGTTGATCAATACTAATATGTACAAAGGCCCAATTGGCAGAGTGCAGCAAGTATTGTTGGATGGCTTCATAGTCATTTGCTCTCGATCATCTTTTGGCCCCCTTTGGATCAAGAGAGGATTTGATGGTTCGCGTGAAATATTTTGTTAATAAGTTAGTTGTTATAGTTAGTCAGGGCATGCATCTCGTGTGTGAGACAACCCCTTAGAATTAATAAAGTCTAAAGAATTTTATATTTAGGAATCAAACTTTAGCAATAAGTTAATGTTATGTAGTAAATTAATGTTAGTCATTAATTTACTTGTGTTAGTAATGTTAAGGAGGTAATAGTACAGGTAAGTGGTTGTGTCCCGTAAATAACAGGTTTGGGTATTATTTTATAAACTTACATATGGTCAGTTATGTAACCCGATTGATTTACGTGAATCAAACCTGAACATCATTTCTATGAAAACTTCTTCTAAATAAAATCATATAGCTTTTCCCACATAAACCCTATGTAAGATTTCAAAACAATCTAGTGGTATGTTGGGTATTTTTTCAATAATCATTAACGTACAAAACCTTTTGGGGTTTTGCCTCGTGTTTAAGAATGGTGGCCACGCCCATGTGGCTTCTTGTATGTGGAGGAGTTGACTTTTCACGATGGTTTCCGACGAAGATGGGAAAAGTTGGGTGCCTTCTCAACTAAAATGAAAATTTTATAGTCCAAAGGTCGCTTGTTCATTGAAAATATGCAGCTTTATTCATGTCTATGTGTGTGTATTATGTACATGCATATATACACACATGCACATGTTTCCCAAATGTACCATATCAAATATTTTACAAGACAGCCCTCATAAGGCAACAGTAAGCTGGTAAATAAAGTATAATTGGATGAAACTGATTAGAAGGATACATAATTGTAAAATGACATGGTAAGCCATCTGGTTCAACACCATGACATTGTATTATTTTGATATGGGATGACACATTTTTGGCACATGTCACATAGGATATAAGTTCATCTGCTGGCTTGCTTGTATGTGGTTTTCAGTTGCCTAGGTGTTGCATGGCCTTCGCATCTGAGATTGGATAGGAATTGTCACCCACTTAAGACCATCAGGACTCAGTAATCAACAGATCCACTGACAGACTTCACTATCTTCATGGTTCAATTGATGTGAAGGCAATGCATCATCTGCTGGGAGTCTGATGCATTTGAGGGGTTGAAGGTCATATAATTTTCAAAATCCTGTTGTTGTTACACTGTTTCCAGTTCTTGTGGTCAGGCATCGAGTCAATAGGGGTGCTGTCTATTGTAGATCACTGCCCACTAGCATCAATAATACATCCTACAAGTATGCCAGGTCCCCAACTTCACATATCTAAAAGGTAAATAAGAGGGTGGATGCTTTGGTTTGCACTGTCAGTTTAAGGTTGTCTAAGGTGTCAGAATCAAGGTGTATAATGGATGTGAAAAACGATCTTTCCCATAGGCATGGACATCCACCACATAACCCATGATTTGAGAAGAAACAAACACTAGAAACTCATCATATAAACTTAAGCTATTAAAAACAAGTTCCACAAACAATGAAGAATATGAACCTGCAAACTATATCATAAAATGCCTATGGAAGAAAATTTGCTTTACTACAATATACAGAGAGAACTCTTCCTCCGACATGTCACATTGAGATATTGACTCGTTAATTTCAAGAGTATAGAAAAGTCAAAGAAAAAATGAAAGTGCACAAGGAGATACAAACAAGAATGAGAAAACCCTCATTTATATGGAATTCTGAAGGTTCATGATGCATATCAATAACATGTAAAAAAATGTAGATTTAAAATCCTCGTTTCACCTAGATAAAAAAAAGGATCTGGAAGATGATCAGTTGTTAGAATAGAACTAGGGTAGAAATACATAAGTTTCAAGTTTTAGTTTGATGCAAACTGATATTGCCAATATAAATAGGATATATTTTTGAAGCGCCATTGTTTATCTGTATTTTTAAGGTTGAAGATATACGTACCAAACAAGGACAAAAGTAGAGTTTTTGGATCCTCCTTTCACCTAGATGGTAAAGTAAATCTAGCAAATGAACAATTGTTAGAATACAACAGATAGTCAGGTTTGCACATCAAACATTGGTTGCCTGTGTAAACTATTTTAATGAATCTTGTGGTACTTTTAAACTAAACGCTTGGTTAATGAACTTCAATACCACCAAGGGATTTCATCTATGGTGGGTACCCTTTGGTTTTTATGGACATTGAACTTCCAATTCAAAATTCAAATCATCACATGCCTACCATCAATCCTTGTTTTCTTAGTTTTGTTCAACGTGGGTACGGATAGAAGAGGGCTGTTCCATGCTTACTTTTTGCTGAACGAATACCTGGACATGAAGAGCTTTACACTATCTCTGCCTTAGTATCAAATTTTACTTTCACACACACAAATATTTATAAAAAAAAATGAAATCTGTTTTACTTGAGCTTTCCTTTCCCAATAAAGATTTTCTTTAAGTAAACAGTAGCAAACGACATCTAACTGTATATTCTTACCTTAAAATCCTTGGGAGATTATTGTGTCGGGCAACTTCCATGACAAGTGGCCAATATTCATGTGCTCTCGCATTGATCTCATCCGATGACCAGAGAAATTGCACTCTGTCAAGCTTCATACCAACGGATGTCCATATTTCTATCATGTACTGACCTATGGTCCTAATTTTTTTCAAATCACCTCCCATCTTATTATTTAGCTGGGCAAACCAATCTGCAATCCATATTTTCATAATGCAGCCAGCATCTGTCAATTTGTTTACATTTAGAGCCTTCATGACTCCCTGCAACACAAAATAATTTAACCATAAGAGAGAAATACTATTGGAAACCAAACAACATTAGCTGCAGAAATCATCAGAAATATTTCCAGTCCAGAATCTTTAATATTTCAATCTACAGAGTTTTCTGTTGCATATTGTTAGTTACTTGGATCAATTCCATTTTGAAATATTAATGTTTTACTACTTTTTGTAGTGTTTTATTATTATTTTTTTATTTTAATGATGATTATTGTAGGCAGCATAAAGACTTTTTGGTTGCACTTAGTATATAGTTGAGCACCAAGTACACTAAGTTTGATTAAGTTCACTTAGTTTGATTAAATTGTTTAATTTATTCTAATTAAGTTTAGTTAGTATAGTGAAAAGGTATCATCAAAGGCTGCAACCTTTGATTATAACCTCGTATATAAGTGCACTCATTGCAAGTTAGAAAATAATCAAGCTAAGCAAGTTAGACCAATCAATTGGTTATCTGTTGCTGTTATTTGCATACATAGCTGATTGTGCATTGCTGTTATATTATGTTATTCAATTCTGCTGGCATATTACTATACTGTACTTCCCTAAGCAAGCTGCAACAGAGAACACTTTGGACCCTGTGCATGTTTACATTGGTGAGCACAGCATAGCAGCATAAGGAAAGTTGTATGTCATTATTTGTGAATAGCAGTTTCAATTGTCAAGGCAGTGATAACACAATTAAGAATAGGCAAACAAGCAAGCAGAAGGTAAAACACGTGAGAAGTTTTGTTAGGTTGTGGAGAAAAATGCAAACAATTGTTATCGATATCAATCAATTTCATGGGTCAGAAGCAGCATTTGACTCATTGTCAGCACAAATTGGGCAATTGGAAATTTTTGGAAGTATCGCAGGCTGAACCTGAGGTTGGGAAGGAAGTGGCATCAACTGCCAGGAAGGATTCAGAACTGATTGTCTATGCACGCCACAAGAAACAGCAATTAGTTGGATCACTTATGTCATGTCCCATTTTTCAAATAATGTAAAAATAATAAAGTTAATTTTTTAAGTTGTCTAAGTAACTTACTTTTAAGTGAAAACTTAATATTACTTTATTATTATTAGAAATATTAGAAAAAGGGTGGGAAAAGTAAAAAAAGAAAAGAAACAGGTAAAAGTGAAAAGTGGACCCTTTGTGTTGCACTTAGTGGGTTTCACTATTGCTACTTTTGCTAGTGGAATTTACTATTACACACATGTGCACATTCTTAGTGGAATTCACCATTGCAAGTTTTTTGCTAAATGGAGTTCATTATTGCACCACTTTTTGGCCTCTCATGTTGGAAATGTGCTTTCCTTATTCGACCACATTTTCCATTGATCATGTGGACCCCTTGTATAATGGAGTACTTCCATGGGATATGCCCCACCTTGCTTGGTCTCTCCCTCCTCTCAAAGGCTATAAATATACCTTCTTGTACACAACCAAAATCATCCAAGTTTATGAAAAAATATACTCTTAATTTGTTGAGCTTCATAGTTCTTCATATTTTTCAGCATAAGGACGAAAGCCCTTATTGGTTGAAGACGGTTATAGGGACGAAAACCTCCATCTTTCATAATTCAAAATTCGAAGATAAAACCCTTCTATCCTTCATGGTGATTCCATCCAAAGATCATAATTGTATTGACAGATCAAGTTTAATTTCAGCTTTTAGTTCGCTGGAGGTTGTTATCAGTTTCCAGAATTTTGTAAGGATTTCCTATTATCATAAAGTACTGATTCAACATCATTAGGTTTGGCTGTGATACATTTATCATTCAATAGATAATATCATTAGTTTATATGTGTATTCAAAGTTTACTGAAATAAAATAAATTAGTTGGATATTATATGTTGTTGCCTAGTATGTTTATTAGTTGTTCCTAGGTGAAAAAATCAGAAAATTGCATAGGTTATTGGTTTATTTGAAAGGGATATTACAGTAAAAATCAGAATTTAAAAAATTCCTTAAAAAAGACATTACAATGATATCAAAGTTTTGATCTTGCCAACGTATGAATCAGAAGGAAAATCATGGGAGACAAAAAAGAGTTGAAGAAGCAAGAGTCAGAAAAAAGAAGAATGGCAGCAACAACTCAAACTTGATTATGATGCCTACTATGAAGAATATTATAATCTAAGCCTAAAAGTGCACGCTGCCCTGACCCTCCAAGATTTATGTGACTTAAAAAGGAGGCATGAGCCACGAAGAAGAGGAAAAAGGATCAATCAAAATCACCTAAACAAGCTTCCCACATATGATGAAAAGTCTAAACTTACCTTTGAAGAATTCTTGGCAATGTTCGAAAAAGGCAAAAGTAGGAAACTAAAGAAGCAAGCAGATTCAAATCCGAAAGTGGTTAGTGAGCAGCCCATGAAGAAATCCACCATACAAGAGGAAGTTGAAAGAGATGTTCAAGAAGCACCCATCAATCTTTCAATGATTGAGTCCATGCTACATCGGGATGATTTGCAGATGAGTGAAAAAAACAACCAAGTAGAGTTGCAAGTTTCCATGATGGAACCATTGGACATGGAAGTTGTGAATGCGAGTGCACACAAGGAGATGATTGTGAAGATTCGGTCATGTGAAGAAGCTGAAATCAGAGATATGACGGAGGAGAAAACAGCCATGAGCATTGTGAAGAATGGGCCACTGGCAGACCCTAGTGAGAGAAAATCATGAGCAGCATGCTAGAAGCATAGAGGAGTTGGACAACATGTCTTTGGGGTGTGGTGGAGCGATTGATGAGTTGCTTGAGGGAGATTTTATTTCCCATAATGTGTTTGTGCAATGAATAGGTCAAGCCATGGATAAGTTAGCAAAATCAAGGACTAAGTGTGGTGCAATCCAGGATGTTCGCTTGTGTGCAAAGATAGTTGTAGACTCATGTCAGCAGCTTGTGCTTGAGAAATTCAGAACATGGGATTGCAAGTTCCCAGAGATGATTTGGGATCCTAGTATTTGGAATCATGAGGTGAACCAATATTGCTTTAGGACAAGCAATCTTTGGGAAGGGCTGACTGTCAGGTCCCATTTTTCAAATAATGTAAAAATAATAATATTAATTTTTTAAGTTGTCTAAGTAACTTTTAAGTGACAATGTTACTTTATTATTATTAGAAATATTAGGAAAGGGATGAGAAAAATTGAAAAGAAAAGAAAAGAGTAAAAGTAAAAAGTGACCCCCTTTGTGTTGCACTTAGTGGGTTTCACTATTGCACACTTTTGTTAGTGGAATTTACTATTACACACGCGTGCACATTCTTAGTAGAGTTCACTATTGCAAGTTTTTTGCTAAGTGGAGTTCATTATTGTACCACTTTCTGGCCCCTCATGTTGGAAATGTTCTTTCCTTATTGGACCACATTTTCCATTGACTATGTGATACACCTCACCCTCCTTGGTCTCTCCCTCCTCTCAAAGGCTATAAATATACCTTCTTGTACACAACCAAAATCATCCAAGTTTATGAAAAAATATATTCTCTCAATTTGCTGAGCTTCATAGTTTTTTAAGTTTTTCAACATAAGGACAAAAACCCTTATTGGTTGAAGACGATTGTGGAGACGTAAACCTCCATCTTTCATAATTCAAGATCTGAAAATGAAAACCCTCCTATCATTTGTGGTGATTCCATCCGGAGATCATAATTGTGCTGACAGATCGAGTTTAATTTCAGCTTTCAGTTGGCTGGGGTTTGTTATCAGTTTCCAAAATTTTGTTTGTTAAGGATTTTCTATTATCATAAATTATTGATTCAGCATCATTAGGTTTGGCTGTGATGCATTTTTTATTCAATAGATAATCTCATCAGTTTATATGTGTATTCGGTTTATTGAAATAAAATAAATCAGTTGGGTATTGTATGTTGCTGCCTAGTATGTTTATTAGCTGTTCCGAAGTGCAAAAAACAGAAAATTGAATAGGTTATTGGTTTATTTTGAAAGGGATATTACAATAAAAAACAGAATTCAGAAAATTCCTTAAAAGGGACATTACAAGTTAATTGTCCACGAATTAGGAAAAACCATACAGCTAAGCCAAAAACCGTACAACTAAGCCAAAAACCCAATGACACATTACCTAAATTATAAGTACTGTTGGAAAGCCAATAGCATTACAGAAGATAAGGCAAAATTAGAGTATTTCCCAAGAACAAAACCATACAATTAAATGGTTCAATAAGCTAAAAACCGACGAGAAAAACATGTGCCAGAAAGATAAAACAGTACTTACCATGGAATTCAAAATGTGGCATATGTATGCTCAAATACTTAACAAACTACCTGGTATAAAACAAGGGAAGGATGAATCCATTAAAGATTACAATAGGAGAATGTAGAATTCGGTACAAATGCTAGGTAATGCAATAGGGGATGACTTAAAACAACAATACTTTGAAAATAGATTGAGGAAATAAAGAGAAAGTCTAAGAGAAGTGCCCACATCAAAACACCAAAACACATATCAAAGAATGCTGGATATATAACAACATAAGTACTTACAGAAACAAAATAAAGAGGAAGATGACAATGAATCCAAATTGGAAGAAACTATAGAACTTTTAAATAAAAAAGATGACACAAAAGTACAAATCAGGAAAAAGCAATAATTTGAGGCTTAAAATGCAAAACTTAAGGAAACAAAGAAATCAAATGTCATGTCGTACACTGTGGATTCTGCAATGTAAGAACTCGCGATATAAGTGAGTACTCGTTTAATCTAAACAGCAATAGCGTTGATAAACAATGCATGATGGTGCAGCATACACCATCAAGCGCATGTTATAGGAACTGAAGAAATCACTGGTCCCCGAGTGATAGCCGTACTGAATGTCAAGGGCCAAGAACCCCAATATTGAGGGACAAAAAGGTTAGACTTGTTATATTGTGCCAAATATGTTATAAATGGGGGCGATTTGCTCATGGCTGCCGAACCATTGCAGGGCAAGTCTCAAAATTATGCACTGAATCAGTCATAGTGACCATGATGATAATGACCATCCTAAAATGAAATCAACCAACATGGCTGAAAATTGAAATAGAAAAGGAGTAAGAAGATAAGTGTCTATTGGCTGTAACTAAAGTAGCAAAGAAAGGAGAATTTGACATGCAAGTAAAAAAACAATGAATGCAAGACACAATACAAGCTGTAAAATATATTAGTGATCAAGCAGATAATGTGGGGTGGGTTTACACAACTACACCTCCACCAAAAACAACTTGGAAACCATGCATAAGACAAGAAGAATGAGCTATACAAATCTATTATTATCGATTGCTATTATTTGGATACCTAGCTGATTGTGTATTGCTGTTATATTCTGTTACTCAGTTATGTTGCCATATTGCTATACTGTACTTTCCTAACTAAACTGTAGAATAACAAACTTTGGACCCTGTGCATCCTTCCAATTATGCACATAACATTGATATTACAGTTATTTTTCTCTAAATTTTCATATTTTATATTTTATGTCTGGATGTTTCCATGACGACAAACTATTCCCATGCTCCCAAAAAAAATCAGTGTATCCCATACCCATATCCATTCCCTGGTATCTTAGAGAATAGAAACATCTGAACATGCAGTCATAAGAAACAAAAGAAATCAGATGCAGATATGGAAGGAAAAGTTTCAAGGATGTTGCCTGGGCTCTGCCAAAGAAACGAATTGCCTCTATAACTCAGACCCCAAAGATTATCCCAATGATTAAAGACAATTTACAAGTCCCTTAAGAAGACAATGAGTTAGATCCGATTGCTGGTGATTTGGAATCTAGGGCCTTAATCTGCCGCTTCTGCAAATATTACTGAATTTCTTTGGTCTAGGATGGTGGATCTCTATCAAATGAAAACTAAAGGCTGATTGTGAACTGCAAACTTGCCTTAAGGCCAATGGTAATTCTTGAAGGACTTTGTGATGGGAAGACATCTTTTAGAGGTGCTTGGTTCTTTCGAAGACCTGGACTGTATGTCAAGTGCTGATCAGAAGGTTTCAATCCATACAATGAAACCCTTGCAAACGTGCTAGGTCCGCCCCTATAGCCTTCGCCAAGAATATTGGAAGGAATGTGTTTCAGCAGATTGGCAACACCTTGCCTGGATACATTATCTGCTAGGGTCACCAAGCCTCAAACCCTTGCTATATGTGCATGTATCTGTGTCTGTTTCTATTTGAATAAAGTATTGCCAAATGCGCTCACAATGAAATCAGTTGAGCAGTGGAATCAGTTAATTGAGTATGAAAACACCATCTTCCAGTGTCAGGCTTGCCACAACAATGGTCACTTGAATACAGATTGCCCTATAAAGGCAAACCCTCCTCCAGTGTCAGGCTTGCCACAACAATGGTCACTTGAATACAGATTGCCCTATAAAGGCAAAGATAACTGCTAGCCATCAACGGGATTGAGATGATAAGGGTTTAAAATCCCTAAGAAGGAAGCAAGGAAATCACAAATAGAATAGAGACCAAAGGAGAAGCAGGAATGGAAAATGCGTGGTATTGGAAAGAACTCAGCTTTTACAGTTTCCCAAGAGGACAAAGAGTCAGAAGCAAATCATGTCATTGAGCCAACTGAAAAATTCTGGGATTTTTTGAGGAAGAGCAAGTCAACCAGAGCTCAAAAAAATCAAACTGCAAATTGCCTGTCCTCAGAGGCTGGTGAATATGACCCTGACCCTGCAAAAGAAATGTACACAAATGAAATAAAGAAGGCAGGAGAAGAAATCAATGATAATGTCATATGCAAAGCAGAAGGAAGATAGGGAGAACAAAGCTTCTAAATACATTAAGAGGAATACAGAAGAGAAGGATCATACAGACGAAGAATTTGACCCCACTACTCATTTAGAGCATGACAAAGGGGCAGCGCAGTTTGATCTAACCAAGTAGGATCTAAACTCACTGAAGGACATCAAAGAGTTATGTGATGGGGAGGACATTACTAAGATAAAACTTCTGATATGGAGAAAGCATTTGATAACAATGGGAAAAGGAAATTGGGAAGGAAACCGAAGGGAAGAAGCATCGACCAAATTGGTGTGGGAAGTCAGGGACCAATTTCAAGCATGCTGCACAAAGTGGGGGATAAACCCTCCAACAGATCAAAGATGTGATAAAAATCCCATGGAATGTTAGGAATCTAAATGCCCCTAACAAAGAGAGATTGCCAAAGCAACAACTCGTTGATGATAACCCTCATATCTTGCTCTTACAGGAAACAGATTGAAACTTATACATGTCTTTCAGCAGAATCTGCAAAAATAAGCAATAAAGAAATTGCCAGTGCCAATGGAGCCTCTGAAGGAACTGCAATTTGGCAGAAACTAAGAGTTATCCACTTCCAAACATAATATTCCATCAGCTCTTATATCATGCAGCTGACTGGCCCCAGTGACATTAAAATGTTTGCAAAAACATTTTGCTCTTTCCCGGGTCTCCGTGACTGCTTACCAACCACAATGACAACTTCTATGGAGTGCCTGCGGTCTTAGGTTAAAAAACATTCCAAAATTGTGCCACAATTCTATATTCTCTTGGCTTATTAAGAAGAACAATGATCCTTTAAAAAAATATTTGGATTAGTGTTCTAACACAGATTTCCCTTTGGTATTTACATGTCACTTAGTCTTATAGACATCCATTTTTCTGCCATGGATATTCTCAAACTTGCCCATAGTGTCCATGTCTCTTGCAGTTTGAACCACCAAAGAGTAGTAGGTTCCTCACCTTGTATGTTTCTTTCGTGATTGTCTTTTCCTCCTATGAACATGTTGCACAGGAAATGCAGAGGTTTTGATCGGCTAGCCAAACGTTAAACTATTTATGGATCCAGGCTTTGTTCTTCTTTCCCAAGCATTGGATATCACTCCTTATTGCCCTGAAGATGGATCCAGTAGTGAGATCTGAAGCACCAAACAAAAACATTTTTATGCAGATGAATCCAGAAGAATATCATTCATTAAAACTATTTATGGTTCTTTTTTCCTTGTACCTTCTGTTCCAGCCACAAAGGTCCAACTAAATCATCAAAGCAGCCCATGACATCGCACCAGTTGCGAGAAACCACAGACCAGGCAGACCCAGTAGCTTGGTGAAATGGGGATTACCCTCATGGCAATAGTAATAACCCGGAAGTGCAAACACTAACAGGAAAAGCCAATAGTTCAACCTAAGCATACCTGAAAAGGGAGTTTGCTCCATCCAACTGGGCATTGGCTTCAAATATCTAAGATCAATTGTGTAGGGCAAATTATCAGTTTTAACTGTTCCCTCGATCAACCCAAGTTCTTCTATTGTTAACTGTTCAGGGGGTTAACACGTAGGACCTTTTAGCCGTTATCTATGCCAAAGGTAAGTAAGTTTGTCTGTTGATCAGTTAGTCAAAATGCTTTCCCAATTTAACCAAAAACATGTGGGTTAAAAACCATTGGAAGTGGGGCACATATTGGGCTTATTTGACTCTGTGCTGGCAGAAACCATTAAACATATGACTCAGTTTAATGACCAATAACACCTTCTGGACTAATAAAAGGTGAAAATTGTTTTGTAGGTCACGGCCAAGCCAGAGAACGAGTTTCGAATTAGAGACCTTCACTTTATGGATTCTCTTTCCATCTACCCTATATTGTTCAAATTTTGTACCCCTGGGTTTCCACCTCATGACCAAGGTCAGGTCAGGCGTAAACCTAACCTTGTCAATCCAGCTACACCCCCTACTACGCATGGTTTATTTTATGAACATCAGCTCAGAAAACATTGGTATCTCTAGCATTTCCATAAGTTATTGTTGCTAGTGGGTAAAAAGTGCTCAAATCCCTCTACCACTTAAACAACGTTAAAGCAGAACCCATAAACCAAAAATATATCTTAAGAAACGAAAAAAGCATACCTGAGCAATATGCATCCGGCCAGAGGGCTCAAAGCCATCATAGCAGATGGGCTCCTTCTTTTTTTCCAAGAGAGCCAACAGCTCGCTTTCTTGAATGCATTCTTCACCAACACTGCGTACGAGCTTGAACCTCTCATCCAAGCTAAGCCTGACCCAGATGCAAAAAAAATATAAAAAATAAAAAACTGTTAATCACGCATTGCATAACAGAAAACATGTTTAAAATATCGATAGCAAAATCATTACTCTGTTGTTGACGCAGAAGGACCAGAAGGTGATGAAGCTTCCTGTGCGTTCGAAGCCGCAATCTCAGCAATTTCTAAAGGCGCGTCCTGCACTAGAGGAGGGCCGTTGTTATGAGATTCATCTGCCATTGAAGCCGACGCTGCCCAGTTAATGTTTTAACGGCAAGGTCTGCTTATCTAAATCCAAAAGTTTATTTGCAGCGCAAGGCTCTTTCTTTTATTTTATATTAGTTCTATGACGCTGATCCAAGATAGTTTATACTATAGCAGTTGTTCCAAGGGTGTAAGGAACGTCGGAAGGAGTTTAGAAGTTTTTGTTTTTCTTTTTTTTTAAGAATTTATTGTTTGTAGGATGTGGCACTTTTTTATGATTGAAATTTAAATTTACAAATTCTTTTTATTCTTGGGATCAATTTTTTTAAGCTTGTGATTCTTCTAATAATGATATTCATAACATATCATGATTTATGATTTTTTATATATTCATGTAGCATGTATTTTGGAGCTTTGACCTATCAAAAATGTAAGCGATTGCATAGAAAAAACCTTTCTGAAAAGAAGGCATAATTATTTTATTTTCATTACTTGAGTATATTCTTTTTTTAAGTGAAGAATGTGGGCACCCCCTGATATCTAAACCTACCAAGTCTCTCTATTTTTTGGGATCGATTCTCTCAACCAGTAACTCTTATACTATGACATTCACATTTTATCACGAGTTATGTCACCTTATGCATCCATGTGGCATGCACTTTGTAGCTTTGACATAGTGATTAAGTAATGAGACTCTGTATTTCCATAAAGAATGTAAGAAATCACATAGATAAAATATTTGCATGGCGAATTTGACCCTAATCGGTATGTCGTCCATTTTTTGGTAGTGGGATTATAAATGTAATAGATGTTGAAGGAGTTGAATTCATGCCTTTATGTTGTACAACCAGTTTTCAAGTTGATAATTGCCAACATGGGAGTGGTGATTGCACTTATGAGAATATGCTCTTGACAATGTTTGATAGCATGAGAAGTGAATATCCAAAATTATAAATTGTAGTTATATGTTGATAAAACATAAGTAAAGCTTACGTGGTCAAGGTTTATTCTATTTACTTCATTAGTTCAAAGAGTTTGAGAGCATCGTTGCAAAAGTCATTTTATGCATATCGTGCAATCTGAACACTATGGGTCCCTGTTTTAATACAATCATATCTCATGAGCTCCTCATCCATCCTTGACAATAGAAAATTGCTAATTGAAGGAATCAAGATGCCACCACCATGTGTAATTAGTGCACTTCTTTATAATATGTGCAAATCATGTAAAGTTAGTGATCATGATTTCAAATGACGTATGCTTGTTGATTTACACTCAATCACTTTACAAAACCATTCTACTGAATCTGAAAAAATTAACAAGAATAATTTTATGAAATATTTATACATAATGATTTTATAATACTATTTTGATATATATAATAATAATATATTAATTTATGATACAATATATAGTATGTATTATTATTATATATAACTAAAATATGTATATAATATATATTAATTGAAAAAATATATAATACAATATGTATTTTATTTTAAGCTAGTGAATCCCGGTTCTAAATTAAAATATATAAAGGCAATAAAAGAAATTACAAAATTATCAAACATTTAATTGGTTGGCTAAGGAGATGTTACATGTTTAATTCCTCTTACCAAACATGACGTTGATAAACATTAGCTTAATTACATGGGAGTAATGTGGCTTAAAGGAATATTTAAAAGAATAATGTGCATTGTGTTGGCACTAAATGCAACCAACAGGTGTCTCATGGGACCAACTCACCTTGCTAGTATGTTTTTTGTAGTGTGAGATTGAACGAAAGGAAGATGTCATTTTGGAGTAGAGAAACAAATCGTAGCAGAAGGAAGGCATTATCCGGGATCATATTTCTCGGCATTTAAGCTACAAATTGATTTACAGATCAATAGCTCTACATCCCACAATTGCTTTCATTTTTGCTTTTGTGTCAGAAACATACACAAAATCTAGCTGAAGAAAGAAATAGACTTGTTAGAAATGATGGTTGCATCCATGTTAATTAAGCTCACATTCATTGTCGTTATGTCAGTTATAAGCCTAAAAAATGTATTAGGTATATTTGTGTGTACTAGTTTCAATTTTATTTCAGATGTAGTATGGAAATTTTACAGGTGCCCTAGCTTGTGAGGAGTTGCCAAAGGAGATGGGGGTTTCAAATCTTTCAAAATTTATTTATTGTAATGGAAATTTTACAGGTGCCCTAACTTACGAGGAGTGCCAATGAAGATGTGTCCATTTTTTGTCTCATCGTCAGGAGCACGTTGTGTTATTGAGAAGTCTATCTTGAGGGATAACACTACCCAATACGAGTGTATGGTATGTCATCGACTTTTTTAAACAATTGGACTGTATTTTTTTTTTTTTAAACATATGCAAAATACTTGGTTTAAAGAACACATTGTTAAATTAGATAGCTAAAGCACTTGTAATTAAATGTGCAGACATCAGAGGTCATGGCATAAAAGATATATGAATGGATTGAAATAGAGGAATGCATAAACGCTTGTGGGCTTGAGATAATGGTAATAGGAATCGCTAGTGATGGTCTAATGAATACCAGTTTTGTCACCAAATTGTGTTCTCCACAATGTTATAACAATTGCCACAACATCGTTAATATCTATTTCAATCTTGCTGCTAGAGAAGGTGATTAATTTATAGATTTCAGGTTATTTTGGCAATAAAAAAATTTGGGTATGATTGCGAACAAGTTTTTAGATCCTCTATTGGCGGATCCATCATCAGCTAAGCAAGAAAACCCTAAGAACTTGTACGTAGTGATATATAGAAAACTCTTCCACAATCTTAATTGTGTTTTTGTTCTAGCTACTTCTCTATGCATAGATTCGCTAAATAGTTTACCATGTATATATTGTTTCGGGTTTATATTTGCCTTGCTTGTGCCAAGCTCACAGAAGTAGATCCCACTGCATGATAGTAGAATTTTTGACATATGCACAAACAAGACGCTTCAAATAAAACTACAAAATTCTTTTAGGGGTTAAATGACATAATCATTGGCCTAACGCTTTACCAATATAACCTAATACATATGCAACTATTAACAACTACCACTGATAGTATACATGGATTAATGCTAATTGTTTTGATGTGCCCAGAAAGGCATCTGGGAAGATTTGAGGATGAATCTAAGGTTTGTTTCCCCCAATATAAATGCCTCCAACATAAATATATGAGACTGCATTTATATTTTGTGTATAAAATGAATGAATGAAAGATTTTAATCATGTCCACAGACCGAGTAGTCTATGGGACCAAGCGTTGTAATAGAATTGTCATATGTTAATATAATTTCCTGACACAAGGGTTGTCCTTTTGATCATGTAAAAATTTATATCCCTTTTCTTTGCTAACTCTTTTATTATGGATCTTGATTAGAAAACTTGATGTACTAACCTTTCCTATAAAGTTGTTGACCCTCAAGTTGTCTTTATACTTAGCTCATATGTCATTATAGACTTTGCATTTTATAATAAAGTGTCATTTTGTCTCCACTACCACCTTGTCACAAAAGTGTTTCAAATATTAAACATACATACCCTACTTATTACAAGGTTTGAACTTGTAACTTAAATAAGAGGGATTGTATACTAAAATGTGTGTTATCAATTAATTTTCCTTATAAAATGCGTCTGCCAAATATGGAAATTGGTAAAGTAAAATGATAAGTGCATGCCTCTTTATTTGATTGTTGTGCCCTGATGCTCATGTAATGATGTTTGGCAAGGAATTGTTCATGGTAACTATTATGATGTGGCCACTGCAAATATTTGGTCTTGTGGGGTCATTCTTTTTTAAATGCTATCAGGGTTATTTCCCTTTGAAGATGTTAATAGTCAACCAATATCACAATATACTATTGTGAAATTGGGGTTCATTGTTAATGCATGAACAAACAAGTTTTTGGTGTTAACGAGTAAACATTTTAAGTAATTTTTCTAAAAAAAATAAAAAATATACATGAGAATGCACCTGACATTTCGGTTTCTACTTTTATATTTTCTAAGATATTGGATCCTAGACCAAAGACAATAACTTATAAATTCTCTACAAATATATTCTATAACATGTAAAATGCAAATACTTTTTATTTGATTCATTCTATAAAAATCTTGATAAAATAAAAATATGTTTTTTTTTGTTGCAAAGGATGTCAATAGCATACATTTACAAGTTATTTTTAAGTAGATAACATCCATTATAGATTAATTTCTATATACCACTCTTACCCCAAAAATATAGTTCACAATAATCCAAAAAACTCAAAGATGTTTCATGTGGATTATTGGATATATAGAAGCATCTAGTGACAAAGGAGAAGCCCTTGTTTTTGTCAATGCCTTTCAATTGATAGCAATATCCAATTATCTTGACTTATTTAGAGTCTTTAATAATGAGGCACCTTCCAAATTTCGTACATTTTTTAAAACATGTCAAGAAACACACAAAATCCAAGGGGAAATTATTGTCAAACTTTTAAAATTAACAAATTAAAGCAATAGAGGATAAATAAGTGAGGAAGCCAAACTCATTGTTTCTTTGCTTGACACTACTAAGAGGGTCAAATAATTTGCAAATTTTAATCATCTTATAAATCTATTTTCTAAGTAATTTTTAAGTTTTCATAGTAAAATGCCACTTAACAACTCACAAAGACAATTGGCATTCATATTGACAACCTTTGTGAACGCAGTGTACCACATTGGAGATGGATCTTAGGTCTCATTTTAAGATGGGCAATTGGGCACAAATTTATTAGCAAATTTTATCCTAGCTTTACATAGTAACAAACAAAGTTGTGTGCATTACAATAAAACCCTAAATTGGCATTTCATTGATGGTCTTAGGAAGCTTTGCACCGATGACTTCTACGCTTATAAACAATACTTTCCTTTATCCAAGATTCTCAAACAAAAACAAGTGCATTCTAATGTCAGAAATGGAGGGGTATAGATAGGCCTTAATGCACGCATCTTTTGTGCCGGATACGTATGGATGCAACGTGCCAAAGAGTATAATTTTTTTTATTTTTGCGCATAATAATGATTTACAACCTAGTGAGGCATTACCATAGGCCAAGTGCCATCTATCACCCACAACTTTGATAATCATCTTTTCTTATGTTTACTTTTTTAGGAAGGCTTTTCTGTAGAATAAGGTGTAATAAAAACGAGGCTTCTCAAACCATCGGTTAAAAATATAATGACTTCTATAAAAAAATTCAAGTTGTCGGTTAATTGTTTTGGCAATCAAATGAGTTGAAGTTTTGATTAAAATTGGGTCTAGTGGGCAATAAGGACCTCCTTTGAACTCACCCATGAACAAAAACACTAATGGTGCATACATATTTTGATTTTTGAGGTTAAAAACAATCTACATAGGATTTTATCATTGGAATTTATGAATATGTCGTGACATCTAATTAGATTTTTTAAGGGACTAATTTGTGAGTGAGTTTTAAATGAAGCAAGAGATTGAAGAACAAAATTATACTCTTGGCACTTTGAATTAAAGTCAAAAACATAGTAGGAAAGATGATTTGATAGGTTGTTACTGTAATATTGATGCAAGAAGCAATAATATAATATAATTGTAGGTCAGGAAATAATGTGGGTGGATTGTTGTGCTCTTAAACCCATAGTTCATGTTGGCTACTTTGTAACCTCCATATGGATCATAATACTATGGGTCTTGGGGATGTAATATGCTACCTTATTTCCTAATAGAAGACCATGCAAAAGTTTAGCATTTGTGCATTGATTCTTCAATTTGTGGGAAGTTTGAAGATTAAATTTGTTCACTTGAGCATATTTATTTATCCCTGTAAGATGTAAAAGATTTGATATATTCTAAAAAACAATTTTAGATGAGTATTTAATCATGCTTGATTTTCCTTTCTGGGTGATGGTAAAAAGTGTTTTAGTGTGGTAGAAAATGTGTGAAATGGGTGCAAGTCACTGATATTTGTGTTAGAATAGACAAATAAAATGACAATTATCATCGCTCTATTATAGGTGCTAGTTTCAGAGCTCATACTCAAGATTGATGACCTATATTTTTCTGGTCATTGGTGCCCCCCATACTATGCATTAAGGCAAGAGCTATGATTAAAACTTTTAACTAACAAAGTAAACCAAAGGTATGGAGGTGGATAATTGACAGATGATTACAACATCTATGAATCAAAATAACCTTGGATGAATAGTTGGGAGATTAGTGTCTATAATTTTCTAACGTTTAATAAGGGAATAAACAATTGTGAGGTAAAAAGTCAAAATAACCATGTGCAATTAAAAGGTTGTAATTAGATTGGCAAAGATGATTATATGTTATAATTATTACCTTTGTCCTTGATATTTAAAATTAAACATTTTATTTTGAGCAAAACAAGGGCAAAATTTGATGGTCATATGATTGTACTTATACCTTCTTCATGTAAATTACAATAATCCTTTTGATAGGTTGAAAATTTCGATAGAAATTTAAAAACTATAACAAATTATGATAAATATATATTATCTTTAATGTTTATGTCTTTAATTATGAGTTGTACTAGCACATAAAATACGTGGATGTGTTTGTTATAGAAGTAATGACAAACCCCTATAGGTTGTCCAATCAACCATTTATAACAATTGTAAATGTTTAAGAATGACCTGTTATAATCATTTCCATTCTTTTTTTAGAATTATGGGGGCTTCTTCAAAAGTCTCTAGTTTTGTTTTTTCATGCACTTGTATTAAAATGCATTGCTTTTAATTATGCCTTAAAAAAGCAAATATCAGCTTGAATATGATTTAAGAATAAATTGTATGGAAAAAAATCTAGATGGCTTATATATCACTCACAAAAACTCAATTGCCATTTCCATTATATCTATCTCTACAAAATGCAAACTATTGTTATCTTTTCATCTTTCTTTTATACTTCTCTTGTTAGGTTGTGGAGCTAAAAGCTTCACTGTATGCAGACATGGAGGAGGTTGCTGAGGTGCAGAGCAACCGACGTCAGTCAGGCCAACCGACATCGGTCATATTCAAAGCACAGGGCTGCTAACATTGGTTAGGGATTGGCTGATGTCGGTCACCTCCAGACAGACAAGGACCGACGTCGGTCGCCTATGCATTCCAGAACTAGTTGTTGACGAATAGTTAGTTTGTTGAACGGGTTGTTTGCATGTAAAGACTAATTTTAGTCTTGAGCTGCGGATCTAATTATTGTAATTGGATGTCTAATTATTGTTTGCATGGGATCTATATAATAGACTCATGGGTTGTATTGTAAAGTGTGCTAGTTTGAGAGTTGAGCTTTGTTAGCTCCTTCAGTGTGAAGAGAGCAAGGGTAGCTCCTCCTAGTTCCACAGGGGTGCTGAGTGTGTATGATCAAGTAGATCTACGGGATAGCAAGATCTGGTAGAAGATCCATCGGGGTACTAGTTTGGAGAATCATAAGGACTTGGTGAGGTAAGGACAAGGGTTCTTTAGGATGTAGAGAGATCTACATGTGTAAGTAAGATCATTGATTTGCAGGTGTGTGTGTGTGTGGTCTAGGTTTGCAGGTGTTGCAAAACCAAGTTGATCTACAGTTGGCAGCAAGATCAGGGAGATCAACAACACAACAGGTAGCAAGATCAGAAGAGATCTACTTGGAGTACAATGTGTACTCGATCGTGGAGTACGTGGAGTACTTGTGTACTGGCAGTAGTGATACTGACTGGTGGTACTGGCAGTAGTGATACTGACTGGTTGGAGGTGAACACTAACTCTGTGTTTGAGTTGTGTGTTGGGACCGTAATTGAGAGAGTGAACTCTTGAAGGTGAATTACTGTACACTTGGTGTGAGAAGCCTGTAAGGTGTGGAAGAGTGTGGCATCTCTTCATTGTAATTTCTTTCTGGAAGAGTATTAATACAATTGGGTATTGTCTCTCATATTTTGTGTTATTTCTAAATTCTAGTTACTTGTTACTTCTGGTTAAATTCTGCATTTAGTTGCTTGTACATGGTAATCAATTGTGCTTTCGGGTCCTAACAAAGTGGTATCAGAGCCAAGTTTGTGGTTCTAGATTCCTGACAAGTGGTATCAGAGCTAAGGTTGCAGGGAGCAGGTTTGTGTTTGATTATAGGTCACTCTCAGGGGTTTTTGATTGAGTGGGATTATAGCAATGGCAGAAGAAAGTACACTAAGAATGGAGGAACTCAAAGGCACAAATGGTCAATTACGGTGTTATGGAAAGAAAGAGCAGGTATAGAAAGATTGTTGGTTGATAGCGGATCAACAAAAAGGGAATGAAGAAGCATGTGTTGCAGGTATTGTTGCATGGATTGCTCTTGTATGTTCCTTGGATAAAGTAGAATCTTGGTTTATAGATTATGTTGCCTCTTTCCATGTAGCTCCAAATAGAGTATTTTCCCATGTTAAGGTCCATGGAGACTTTGGAAAAATTTATTTAGGGGTTGGTGAGCCTTGTCAAAGTATTGGCAAAGGGGAAGTGCGGCTGAAATTATAGACGGCCAACACATGGGTGTTGAAGGATGTTATGCAGGTCCCAATTCTGAAGATGAGGCTAATTTCTTCAGGAAAGTTGGGTGATGAGAGATGCACAGGAACCCTCACAACGGATGCACTTGAATTAACTGGTGGTAAGAAAGCAGGTACTCTTTATCTACCTGCTTATATTATTTATTCTTCTTCTATTGCAAAGACGTGGCTTTGTAGGCTTGGTCACATGAGCAAGAAGGAGATGCATGTTCTTAAGAGGAAGTCAGATATGTTTGACAAACTTAAGAACTGGAAAGCCTTGGTGTTTATGGCAGAGATGATGGATAGAGATCAGTGGATGGGACTAGATATCTCTGAGTAGGGCAGTTTGGACAGGGTTTTGATCCAAAGTGAGCTCACGAGTAAAAAGCCATCACTCACAGGCGAACACAGTTACCGGTGTCGGTCAGGAGGAACCAGCGTCGAACAGATAGGTGCCGATGTCGGTCATGTGCAGACTAGAGCTGGTGGTATCGGGCAGGGTAAGACCGACGTCAGTGATAGGTAGACACTGATGTCAGTCAAAAAACCGGTGTTGGTAGTCACGACAGTCACATGGAACTGATGTCAGTCAGATGCAAACTATGTGGTGATCGAGGTCGATCACTGGAATGGATTTTGGGTAGACAGCAAGCTGTCAAGGAGTCTCAAACACCCATATGGAGGACTGAAAGGGTAAGTAAGCCTCAAATTTATTATTCCTCTTCTTTATACTCGTTGCTCACTGCAGAGTAGGAAGGATCCAGGAAACAGTGGGAGCATGGCATGAATGAGGAATTTGATTCCTAGGATGCAAAACCAAACGGGAGATTTGGTAAGGTTGCCAGCCGAAAGAAAACACTGAAAGACGAATGGATACCTTGGTTAAAGAGTAGAGAGAATGGACACGTGAGATGGAAGGCCAGGTCATATGGTCTTGAGCAAGCTCCAGGACAGTGGTACAAGTTTGACAGGTGGATGACAAAGTACAGCTTTAGTCAATGTCATTGTAACCATTATGGTTTCTTTACCAGGTTGGATAATGGTCGCTACATTATCCTGTTACTGTATGTGGATGATGTGCTTGTTGTAGGTGCATACATACAGGGATTTGTTGAGCTAAGGGTAAAGTTAGTTCAGTGGTATGTCATGAAGAATTTAGGAGCAACGAAATTCTTTGGCATGAGTAATCCTAGAGACAGGGAAGATCACAAGTTGATGTTGTCACAGGATGATTGTGTGAAGGTAATGCAGGATGCAGAACCGGGCAGCACACCTATGGATGGACAGTTCACAGAACAGGGTCCTCAATCACATGATGAGGTTAAGTACATGTGTACTCCCTGATATTGCCCTAGTAGTGGGAGCTGTCAGCAAGTTTGGAGCCAATCTGGGAAAGAAGCACTAGAGGGCAGTTCAGTGGATTCTCAGGTATCTGAGAGCGACCAGTAGCAGGGATTCATGCTATGTAGGGTCATGCACTTCAGATATGGTAGGTTACTTGGATGACAGGAGTTGCACGACAGGTTTTGTGGTGGGTGGTCTTTAGGATTGATCTTGAAGAGGGATACAAGCCAAGAAACAAATAAGATGATGTACAGGTACAGGTATAGGTACAGGTGTAGCTATTTATCTCCAAGTGGGAGATTGTTAGGTTGTGGAGCTAAAACCTTCACTGTATGCAAACATGGAGGAGGTTGTTAAGGTGCAGAGCAACCGACATCCATCAGGCCAACTGACGTCAGTCATATTCAGAGCATAGGGCTATCGACATCGGTCAGGGATCGGTCGACGTCGGTCACCTCCAGACAGACAGGGACCGACGTCAGTCGCCTGTGCATTCCAGAACTGGTTATTGATGAACAATTAGTTTGTTGAACGGGTTGTTTGCATGTAAAGACTAATTTTAGTCTTGAGCTGCGGATCTAATTATTGTAATTGGATGTCTAATTATTGTTTGCATGGAATCTATATAATAGACTCATGGGCTGTATTGTAAAGTGTGCTAGTTTGAGAGTTGAGCTTTGTTAGCTCCTTCAATGTGAAGAGAGCAAGGGTAGCTCCTCCTAGTTCCACAAGGGTGCTGAGTGTGTATGATCAGGTAGATCTGCAAGATAGCAAGATCTGGTAGAAGATCCATCAGGGTACTGGTTTGGAGAATCATAAGGACTTGGTGAGGCAAGGACAAAGGTTCTTCAGGGTGTAGAGAGATCTACATGTGTAAGTAAGATCATTGATTTGCAGGTGTGTGTGTGTGTGTGCGTGGTCTAGTTTTGCAGGTGTTGCAAAACCAAGTTGATCTGTAGGTGGCAGCAAGATCAGGGAGATCAGCAACACAACAGGTAGCAAGATCAGGGGAGATCTACTTGGAGTACGGCGTGTACTCAGTCGTGGAGTACGTGGAGTACTTGTGTACTGGCAGTAGTGATACTGACTAGTGGTACTGGCAGTAGTGATACTGACTGGTTGGAGGTGAACACCAACTCTGTGTTTGAGTTGTGTGTTGGGACCGTAATTGAGAGAGTGAACTCTTGAAGGTGAATTATTGTACAATTGGTGTGGGAAGCCTGTAAGGTGTGGAAGAGTGTGGCATCTCTTCATTGTAATTTCTTTCTGGAAGAGTATTAATACAATTGGGTATTGTCTCTCATATTTTGTGTTATGTTTGACTTCTAGTTACTTGTTACTTCTGGTTAAATTTTGCATTTAGTTGCTTGTACATGGTAATCAATTGTGCTTTCGGGTCTTAACATCTCTCACTTACCAAATTACCCATATACTCAACCCTAATGAAATTTAAATATTGCTCCTAACAGCAAGTACTAAATTCAAACGACACTTGTTTTATTTTGGTTTCATTTTTTTATACTTATATAAGTTGTTATTTTTTTAATTGTTTTTTTTAGATCAAGGTATTCCCGAGTTTGCATAATGGTGAAGAACTTATACTTCTGAAAGAGAAGCCACAAGTTAAAATTATGCAAGGGATAAGGTGTGTATGCCTTTTATTTTAAGCACAATTACATGCCACCTAAATACCGAGAGTACGATGGTTTCATATATTGTAAGCTACCTTGAAAACCCTAATCAAGGCCCATGGGATTGCAAACCTTAAAATTACCTTCCTTTTCTTTCATTTCTTTGTTGAAAATAGTGGTTGCCTAATAAATTACTCTAGACACTTAAAAATGGTCCCTGAGCATTAACTAGTCACTAAATTACATGATTTTAGGATGTTTGTATATTTGATGATTTTACATGAACATGTTGAAATCTTGGTGCTAGCAAAGCACTCTTTTAATTTTAAGCACCACACATGTGTAGAATATGCCATATTAATTGTGAAGGTAGACTATTGGATGGAACACAAAGTATGAGAGGCACTTGAAATAGAAAAGACTCCTCACAATTAAAAAAAGCACAATGACTTATTATAAGTAATTATTGGAAACCTTTAATTTCTTTAATGAATAAATATATAAAGTAAGTTTCTTGGAATGTGGAAGGTCATGCATCAATCAAGATCTTATTTATATTTTATCAAACTCAGATTTTTTAAAATAGAATTCATTCTCTCTAGACAAACTTGAAATGTTGAGGTTTTGTTTTTCATTGACGGTGTCTCCATAAATCTCTCCTCCATTAGGCATTAGTGCCATGTTTTGTAATCTTATGATGATCATTGACCCTTCTCCTAATTCCATCCAGTTGACATATTCTCTCCTTGTATGGAATGTGCCCTAACATTCCAAACAGTCTAGAACATTATTGCATGGTCATGTGAACTTTGCATGACCCTTCTAGGTAGAGTGTAATCACTTTCTTTGGCATGCCTTGTGACCATTTGATTTTGATTTTCATCCCGATAGGGTCTTAATTTGAATTCAATTTGTCTATAAATATGCAAGCATTGTAGTTCATTTATGATATACATAATCTATCATTTGATAATATCTATTGAGCACTTACAAATAATCATTAGAGCATTTATTGAAGCACGTAATCTCATGTTGAACACATCATGATACACTAGTTTGCATGTCGATCATTGAGGTTTGTTGTTTTCATATTATTATTATTTAGGGGTTTGATAAATATTAAGATAGTTTGACTATTAATAGGTTAACATATGCCCCAAAACATATATTATTTTTATTGATTTTTCAAATGTTGTTGCCCACTTAGGGCAAGAAGAATATTTATATGTTATAGGGGATCTAAGTGAAAGATCGAGAAACTAAATGAGGTTTTTGGAGACCATAACCAAGGGAACAAAGTCATCAAATGTTTTTAGGCTTGTCTGCCTTTTTGTCTAGAATAACACTGTATTGTCTGGGTTGTTCATAATGTAAGTGTACGACCCAAACATGCTTATTTAATCATCTTCGATTTTTTGGGTTAGATTCATGTCACTTAAAAGAGTGTATTTCCATTATCAACTTCTGATGATTGTCACCAAATCATAAAATAAAATAAAATAAGCCTATCCCCTACGTGTTTACCCTACATTTGGGTTTATAATTAATTAATTATATATATTTTTGTTTTATGCACTTTACTTAGCTTCGCTAAAAGTAATTGGGTATTTGTGTTATAATTTAGTGTAAAAAGATTTATCCATATTACATTTTGGTGAATTTGTGATCTTTTACACCCTCGTAGAGGTTAGACATTTATTATATTGTGTTAGATCTATAGATTCTAACATTTTTAAATGTTTATTGTGCTAGATCTCAAATGGCCTAACCCTTATTGCATTTGATTTTCTTGATCCCAAGCTTTGGTATATTTATTTCTAAAAAAATTCAAACTCTAGTGTGCATGTATGGTGTGTACTTTTCATATTTTCATTTTATGCCACCTAAATTTTCTAGATGTGTGATTGCTATTGGGAAGAGTGTTAGGATTAATCAAGGACCAATCGGTTTTATTAAAAAATTCCTTTGGTTAATTCTATATTTTTCTTGAAAAAGAAAGTATAATTTGAAAAATATGGTGTTGCTTCCAAAATTGTTTTGTCTATTAAAATCGATGGGAATGATAATAAGAGAAATAATATAGAATTAATTTGAATTAGTTAGTTAGTCACTAGTAATCCATGCACGCATAATTCTAAAAAATAAACAAATAAATAAATCATTATCCACCTCATCAACCCACTTTAACTAACTAATTTAATTCATTTAGCCATCATGCTTACCTATTTAACCCTCTCATTTACTCATTCAACCTAGTCAACCATGTCATCAACTAACTTCCTTAATTTCCTCGTCCACCTTATTAATTCCCATAACTTCCTCAACCAACTTATATATTCCTAACTTCCTCGTGGATTAGACCCATAGAGCAATTATCCACCATCCAATATTGAATATTTCAAATAAATCCAGATTTATCCTTTCCATCCTTTCTCCATCCAAGAAATCTATAAATTGACTCTTCCTATTCCATTCAACAACCACACTTTTAGAAGGTAGGGAGATCATGTGAATTTGAGATAATCAATCAATCAAACGTCACATTGTCGAAACACTACTAGAATTTTTGCATTGGATTCTTGTGAGCAACCACAATCCAAAGATCAAGAGTTAATCCACATCAACAAAGGAGAATTGTGTATCCTTGGCAAGTGAAGGTATGTTTGTGTTTTATCTCTTTTATTTAGCTTAATCAAAGGGTATGTTAGTCTAGAATAGGAATTTTGGTTTGTTTATAAGTTTTTATTTGTGAGCTATAATATTTTCAAATTATATTTTGGCACGTCTATGGGGCACTTGCTCCCTTTCATTTCTAGCACTTTTTTACTTGTTTTGAAGGAGTGTTTTAACTATTTTTGTTGTCTAATTGGTTCTATCATAGTTCTGGTTCAAGATAATAACTATTTGAGTTGAATCCAACCATTTTTTTCATTTTTAACTTCCATTTGTCATTCTCTATCAAACAACATTTTTGCACTATTAAAAAGTGTTTCCATCATTGGGAACAACATTTGCATACTGATCTTTGACGTTTACGTGGCTTTCTCTATGTGTTATGTACAGGTCTAATAATCAACATTTCTACCCTACTAAATAGTGTTTGTGTACATAATTTTGGTGTTTACATCTAATTTGAGCTTTGACATTTACATCTCAAATATCACCTATCTATTTTTCGATATTTTATGACCTTTGGAATTTATGCCTTGTTAAATAAAGTTTATGTGCTGTGAATCAACATTTGTTTCTACTAATCTACATTTACGTTTTGTGTCCTAATTTTTCTATTTGCTAGTTTTTTATTTTGCTTAACATGCAGGTTCTACTTGACAAAGACAACATTATAACTACTAACATGTGTGTTTGCAACACCACTAGTCAAATATTTATATTTTAAAATATTTAATTAGTAAAAAACAAATTTATTTACTCACATTTTAGTTTGTTTGTGTTTTCCTAGTTGAGTTGTGTATTCTCTTCTCTTATATTAAAAGGTGATCTTAAGAATTAGAAACAACTTAGTTGCTTGTGTCTCCCAAGAACAAACTACATATGTTCTTTCTTCACATCGTAAGGCAATCCTGGAAACCATAAATAGTTCACACCTTTATTTTTCTTTTATAGGGTCTTGCAACTTGGATTTCTTCACCAAGAATTGAGACCCAACCCATGTTCTAGTAGGCCATATAAATTCATGAGTTGTCATTATTAGTTAAGTGGTCACCTATTTTACCAATATTGTAAAGTGAGGTGGTTCCATTCACCAATACCTAGGCCCAATACAATACCCTTACATGGATTTATGACTCACATACCAAAAGGTATATAAAGGACTCCCCTATATAATTTTTTTAAACCTAGATTAAGAAGCTTTAGACCATAATTGCATAGTGGTGCTAAGAACACAACATTCCCCAAGATCACCCACCACATACCTTTCAAGTATTATCAGTGGGCCAGTATCTGGTTACACACCTACTTGAATATGGTAGGCTTGTATTTGTATGTGTGTACTTGTTTACTTGTGTGAAATGAGTTTTCATACCAAGTCAATCTCAAAATAAAACCAAGTGTACTAAAACAACAAACTTGAACTTAACCTATGACACCAACCACTAGGTCTCGGATAAAAATGAATCAAAACTTTGATACAAAAACCCCCTTTGAATGAAACCCTTTTGACATTGATCGATTATAAATCCATAATTATGGTATTGATAGCCTTGCTGATCAAAGTGAATAAAACATTGAAGCCAATAATGATTTATTTAAATCAAATAAAGGTCGTACCCAAGTTATCCAATACCTATTTGATAGCAAGGATGATATCTTATTACAACTAATAGAGATATAGGCTAGGCTTCCTCCAAATTTTAATCCCAAAAATTTAAGCCATATTAATAGTAGGAGCCCCTCCCAATCAAGACTAATTCATATATAGCAACATTATTGGTAAAAATAAGGGTAATTTAGAGTCAACCAATGAGAATCCCCATGTCTCACATGTCTATGTAAATATAGAAAGATTGATTTTATTTTAATAAATCCATTGGGACCAACAACAAGTTGTGTTTGACTAAATCCAACAAATAATCTATAATTGGAAAAATTGAAATCCTACGTAAATCCTCCTATAACAAATCCTTCATCCAACAATCAAACATCAAATAATTGGCAAATAATTGCCAATCAGACCCCTGTGTCACCCAAATCAAATATTATGCAATCACCATCCACACCATCCAAGGGTACATCTTTTACCCAAGAATGGTAAACCATGAAGGATGTCATCCAAGGATTTTAGGATGCAAATCAAAACCAAACCATAAAATATAGCATCAAAGAATTGTGCCCTTACCCCTTTGATAGAAACATGTTAAAAGTCCCTTTTCCCTCTTACTTCAAACCTCTAAAGTTTGAAATGTATAAAGGAAAGGGAAACCCTATATATCATATCAAAGAATTATTTATGTCATATAAAGAGGTTGCTTATAGTGACATGTACTTGTTTTGACTTTTCCCTCGAAGCTTGGGTGACTAAGCCCTGTAGTGGTTGTTGTGTCTACCCAAAGGGTCCATCACTACCTTTATAGATCTTTCTGAGAGATTTGTAAAGATATTTTCCTATAACATATAACATGAACTCATGACGATGGAATTGTATAATGCCAAACAAAGAAATGGAGAAAGCTTTTCCTCCTCCTTGCAATGATGGTGAGGCTTAGCTAGTAGATTTCTTTAGACCATTCTCAATAAGCAATTGATTAGTATTTTCAAAATTGATATCAATCAAGAGATAGCCTTCTATTTTCAAGTCCATTGTGACAAATCCTTTGTAAAAATCATTGATAAGGGAGTCCAAATAGAAAAATTACTTATAGCCAAAGGACTTGTAAAAATCTTCCACAAAGATCACCAGAGTCAAAATCAATTCAAAAGGCCCAATTTATTTACCAATAATAAAAATGTAGTGGTAGATGGGTAAGTAATTCTAAGTATATTCAGAACATTCAAAATTCCCCAAACATTACCATCCCTAGAGGCCAACTTAAGTAGGACATAAATGATGAAGTTATACTCCTCTAGGGGAACCACTTGAAGCAAATTTTCATAAACTGGAAGCTACAAATATGATAGTATTTCCTCAAACTAAATGATTTGATGAGAACCAACCAAATCCTACATAGTATAGAGAACATAAGTACTGTGACTTCCATAAAATCAAGGGTCATTCCACAAATTGATTCATGAAAATTAAAAACTATGTCTAAAACATAATTAATTATGGAGACATAAAAGTATAAGGAAGTGCATCTACTTCCAAAAATCAACACTTGGGGATATACCAAGATACATTTTCAAAGCATAACCAACCTCGTTCACTAACAAATCAAGTTTAAAATCAAATGAACAACATCAAATCCAAAAAATATCCCCATCCATTTGATTTAGTAGTCAACCACATCATGGACAACCATATTACAACCATTGAGGTTAAAGCCCAAGATTGTGTAGTTACAACTAGGTACAATAAAACACTATCCAAAGGCCTCCTTTACCTACTCTTAAAGGTATATACAACATCATCAAGTAGTTTGAGAAAAAACTTACCCAAATATCTATTTTGGACCTTCTCAAGACATCCACTGCTTATAAAGATATCTTGTATAAAACTCTTTAGGAGTCAAGAGTTTCCAGTAATATTGATTTATCATAGTTTGAATCACTCATTGGGCACTTATCCTCAAACCGTCAACATACCTTCAATCAAACTGATATATCCCCAATTGGTCCATCACATAACTTGCACTTGTAGACTGAGGCCTACATCTCTAGACATAAAGCAAAAAGGGTACTTATAGACAATGGGTATGATTTGAACATTTGTACTTTAACCTTGATTAAGCATATTGGTTACCCGATGACATCATTAGATCTTAATAAAATCATATCAACACATATGACAATGTAGAATGAGAGCCAAATGGTACCATACATCTTCCCATAATGGTTGGGCATGTCACACGTCAAACATTATTACATGTCATTGATATTGGTATTCCCTATAACATTCTCCTTAGCTGACTATGGATTCATGCCATGTAATTCATTCCATCCACCCTTTACTAATGCATCAAATTTCCACATTATGGCATGGAATTTACTATCCCTAGTGACCCACAACCCTTTTAATATTGCAAAATGTTGGAAGGAAGATATCATAAAATAACTTATTGTCCTATTACCAAACATGCTTATGAAGCAAATAGGCCCATGGCACCAGATGATCCAAAATAAATTATATCCATCCAGATGATCTACTATCCACATCTAAGAACCCACCTTCTTAATCCACATCCACAGCTCCATCTTCCAAATCCAAGTTCAAGATCATTGATAAAGGCATGGGAGAATATACAATTTGGGATGCCTTTCATTTAAGCAAACTTCCCGTTTCTCCCAAAAGCCATGGTAGGCCTAACCTAAACAAGAATAAAGTATCTCATCAGTTTGGAAAAACCTATTTTGTTAAAAGAGGAGTTATTTTATATGTGAAGACCAAAAGTTACAATGATTATTGGTTGTATAATGATAGTCTAGCTACTTGTTTTCGAAAGAATGAGTATCCCATGGCACAATCAATTCTATGTAACATTAAAAATTACAAAGGTAAAGTATTGGGTATTCATGAATAAGTAATCATAGAACCCATACCTTACAATACAAACAAGGAATATCATTTCATTGGCTATAAACCCCCTAGAGGTGATCGATATGCATACATCAATGTTTTTTCCATGATTTTTAAGGAATCCTCTTCTGACATTAAAACCAGTTCCATCCATAGCCTTTATGAATACCTTGCATTACTAACCTCTTCAATGACATAATTGTTCTCACCGTTGACCTAAAATATCTTGAACTCGTCGATTGGAACCAACAAGATCTTATACCACTCGACCTCTTTCAAAATGATGAGACAATTGCAAAATTCATGAGAATCAGGGACACATTCCATTGGGAGATCATAAAAAAGGATTTGAAATCAATTTGGACACATTAGTATAATTTTGGGACCATGAAGAGTTTCTTAGTCACCAATAGATTTTAAAAAATCCAAATCCCCTAGTGAAAACCTCTCTAAGGTGCTATCAGATGAACAAAATGAAAATCAAGAAATAAAATTTGAGTCTATTAGTGAAAACCTCTTTGAGGTGCCAATAGATGAGGAACTCAACCTTCCCCATACAATATCACAATTACATGATGGATCCACATTGCTCATTGAAGAAACCATTGATGTCAACATTAGGATAGAGGAAAATCCCAAAATCATTAAGCTTGCAACAACCCTCAATCTTAAAGAGTGGAAAATCCTTATTATTATTTTAACAAAATTTGCATGTATATTCACTTGGTCATATGCATATATGTTACTGATGTAAAGACTCCTTCATTCTCTACTCTTTATCCACCTCTGATACCTACAACCATCAACTCATGCATTTAATCTTCTCAATATCTCTTATTTATCAACTCCTCACTAGGTTTGACATCATTATCATGTATGATCCTATAGACTATGATTCTTTGATTTCTCTCACTTAGCCTTTATAATCTCTTAAAAACTCACACTCATCCATTATTTTCATCCCATTCATTCTCAATATCCCTTTCATTCCATCACACACTGATCTTCATATTTAATGCATAGTTTCTATTCTTGTTATCCTTCTATATAGGATTGATGTTACTTGTCTTGACTTGTCCTTTATTGAGTATCCAAACCTCTCCTTTTACATATTATCATCCCAACAATATCATAACCTCATCTCCATACTGTAATCATACTTCCCATGACCCTACTCCTCCCTATGATTACACATCAACTCACATGTACACTACCAACCCTGGTTATCCTACTTTGAGACATTTGTCGCTTGCACAGACCTTTTTTGCATCATATATATATATATATTATATCCCCTAGACATCCCTGACACCTCACTAACCCTTTTGCTCACTGACAGGCCTTCCAAATGCTTCCAGGGGCCCTTTCAGAATCTTGTTGACCACTCAAGATGGGCTTTTGACCCAGGCCATGGCTTAGGGAGAAAACCCATGGCCTAGGACGCACGTTTCCTTCACCAAAGTTGTCTCTTAGGCTATATCCCTGATAGAACACGAGAAAAAGAGCTATATTTGGTCCCAATGACTAGAAATGGGTAATTTTTTGGCTTTTATCATATTAAGATTGCCATATATGACTGCTTATCACTCATTTTTACCTCTCTCTCCTGAATTTTTTATCTGATATTCCCTCTTGATTATCACTCTATAAGCTCTTTTGCCTTCTTGAATATCACCTGGTTCATTCTTGGCAACCTTGATCTTTCATTGTGATAGGGGATGCCCTACTTCCCTATAGTTCATTTTAGTGGTTCACCTTGCTCTCTATACTGTTCTGAAAGCTTGTTGCTTGCTCCTAGCTTCTTTAAGCTCCATTGCACCTATTTTTATGCTCTACAAATTGGCTCTCTCACAATTGGTAGCTTTTCCTTCACCTCCCACATTACTATTAGCTCCTAGTTTGGACTCAACCCACATACAGCTTGGTCTTCCTCCTCCATTGCTTCCTAGCTTAGATACCTGGTTGGTAGAATGTATGCACAATATGTTTAAGCTTGATATGATGTTACTTTGATATACAAAGTGAAATTCCCATTTGTTTGTAGTAGTGTATTTTCTAAGCTTTCATTATTTTAGTGATTTAGTTTGTTTAGAGCATTATCTAGGGTAGTTTAAAAAGATTTTGCATTTGTGTGAAGTTAAGAATATCTTTCTTTACTTGAAAATATCTCTTATTACATGATATGTTTGCTTTTAAAACATCTCTCATTGCATAATATAATCCTAATTGCTTGAAACATTCTATACATTTGCATAAACAATCTCATCTTTTGTTAAAACTAGAAAGTTACATTATTAGGACATAATAGTATTGAGAACAAAGAATTAGCTTAGACTTAGACTAGGAATTCTCTTGCACCCTTGCTTGAAAATGCCTTTGATTCTTGAAACGTCTTTCATTTGGCTTAAAAGTAGCTATCTCTCTCAAGCTTATGCATCATTTGATAATTCTCTCATTTCAACATTGTCATTTCCATAATTTGTATGCAAGTAAATTTCTTATTTCAATTATTTGATTTACTATGGTTATACCCATTAGAGATACCTACATCCTTTGTGTGCTTGATCATGATAGACCTAACCTAGCTTACGAGTCTTTTTATAGGTTGGTGCAAGCTGGCAAACTGGATAGCCTCTATAGATCTTTAGTAGCCTGTGTAACTTGGCAAACTAGATAGCCTATATAGATCTATAGTAGCCCATAGTGTCTTTGAGCCTTTTAGCCTCCTAGGTGTTTGCTTAAGTACTTATTTACCCCCTACCAAACCCTAGTGGCTCTGTTCATATTCTTGGAGCTACATTCTGGCACACCTAATGGGACCTCACATTTGGTCTCATGCTAGTTCTATCCTATTTAGAAATCTCTTAGCCAACTTCCCTTTATTAGATGTTAGGATTTTCTTTTAGTTATGTTTTGGTTCTCACCTTGGTTATTTTATCCTACTTTGGTTGTGTGTCATTCTCCCTACTAGTTTACCATCCATTTGTCTTTTCTATTGTCTTTTGTATATCTCTTGGTTCATTACATCCATGGTCAACCTCCCACCCTTGGGATGCCAATCTCATCAAATTCAAGGCCTTATCCCTAAGCTCACTCATGAGCAATTTGAGGCTGCAATGGAATGCCATAGACACCGTAGGACCTAGGAGGTTCCTTTGACCTAACATAGTGACCTTGACCCTCTCATGTTTTGTAAGGAATAATATTGGCATATTTATAATCGATAGACTCAATCTCCTTTCCACCAGTCCAAACTCTATTCATATGAGGATCATTCCCCTCACACATCATGATTAATTCACTTGTTCAAGGTGATGAGGATCCCTTTTCATGATTGAGTCTTGATGAGATATGTGAGATCATTAATGATTATTGTAGATGACTTCAGGTGAATGAAGTGCACCCTTCTCCCCTTAGGAGTAGGCGACATGCTTCCTCTAGAGATAGAGATCATACCCACTCCATTTTGACTGCCTTGACTAGTTTTCATGTAACCTCCCTACCCCTTTCTTGACATGAGACTCTATAACAAGAACCCCCTTGTGTCCATGTTGTGGGACATAGGCATTCTAATTTTGATGAGGCATCCACATCACATAGAGTCCTCCCATCCTCCTAATCCATCCTTTAGAGTCTTATATGAGTGTGTTGATTTTGATTGCCACTTACAGACTATAGATATATGGGATGCTTCTCTCAAACATCAGTGCCCTCATGCAGACCCTCATCTTTTGACACATGGTTGGCATCATGGAGACCCAGGTCACCATGACCATTTCAATGGGCATGTCACATCATCTCTATAGGGAATGATACCTTACTCATGGTCGTTACCCACCCCATGATAGGGATGATTTCCATTATGAGCATCTCCCACACTAGGAACCACATCAACATCATCTCTTTTGTGATCAGGGTTGTGATGAGGCCTATTGGCATAGGCAACATCATAAATTCCATGAGCCTCCTCAGGAAGCTTGTTATCAACCCACTATCAACCGTGCCTATGAGGATCTCCATAGGAATCCTCTAACCCCTTGGGTATGTGTTATTCCCCTTCCTACTCCTATCTTTGAGCTACCTAAGTTTAATGGGACTCGAGATGCTAGTCCCATGGAGCATATCATGACATTTATGATGGTGTGTATGGATTTGGAATATGATGAAGGCATGATATTAAAGCTCTTCACTCACTCCCTGTGAATTAAAGCTCTTGTTTGGTTCTAGAATCTTCCTCTAGATTCTCTCTCTAGCTTTTAGTTCCTTCTGGATGACTTCATCCAGTAATTCAATATCTCTAGACCATTTAAGCTCAACATCCAATCACTTACCTCTATGGTGAAAGCCAAGGGTGAGTCAAACTTTGATTTTGTACATAAGTAGCATTCAGTCATCCATACATGCCAGATAAGGTTCTCAGATGATCAACTTTAGGATATGCTGACATGAGCATTGAGGCAGGAGGTTCACCTTGAGGTCCTCAAGCATGAACCCACCTCATAAATGAAATTGTTAATGAGTGTTTGAAGATCAAAGTCTTTAAGGTGTATCTAGGCATTTGTCCTGTACTGACCTAAAAGTCATCCTCTTCGTGTGATCACAACTATTAGAGTAAGAGGTCAAATAAAAAGAAAGCCTTTGAAATGAGCACCAAAAAACCATAAATGATGATCCCTTATGACCTTGCTAAGTTTTACAACTTCCATCAGATGAAGGGCCATGATGATGAAAATTGTGCCATCCAAAATTTTGGTGTGCAAGCATCACCTCCACCTCAAATTTCTCCACTTGTGGAACCTAACTAAAAATTGAACATGTTCAAAGAACCTCTGCCTGACCATGACAAGGAAAAGAAGAAGAATAATAATTCCATGGCTAAGGCCCATTATTCCTATTCTTTCTCTTCTACCTCTTCTAACTCCTCTTCATAGGTTGATCCGAGAGGAAAAGCTAAGAGCGAGAGTAGCAAGGTCAATGTTGTTATCAACATAGCCTTTATTGGGTATGAGTGATTTTTTAACATGGGATTTGGGTTGGGTCACTAACCTCGTTAGAGATGTTAGTGGTGTGGGCCTCCTGCCCAACCCATGAGGGCAGGAAATCCCAAAGTCAAATTTGGCTTTCAACATAACATCCCTCCCAAGGCTCGACAACATCTGTACTCTGTCATAGAGGAATTGTTGGGCCTCTCAGTTGGAATCTCCATTTGGGACCTTCTTCATCTTTGCCCTGGGAAAAATGGTCTTATATTTGATGAGATTGGTCTCTCTTACAAGGGTCTATTGTGGGATGATGTTGAGGTTTTGTTCAACTCTAACATTTTTGACCACCCTCATCCTCCCACATTATCTTTTGACCCTACCTCATTGTTAGATGCTTTGGTTCTTATAAAGAGGGTTAGGTTCCCACTCTACATTGAGACCTTTGTCGATGATTATTGTGTCAAGAGATGTATCATTGAAGAAGGATTCATGTTGAACATCATGACCCTATGTGTTTAATGAGCTTGGGATTAGTCAGAAGGTCTCTGATTCTTACCATAATTATGTTAGTTTCAACAATGACACAGTTGCAATGGTAGGAAATGTGAAGTTCCAAGTCAAGTTCAACCCCAAGATAGTCAAGATAGATTTTTGTGTGTTAGACTTAGACCTCTCATACAACATGATCCTCGACCATCTCTAGACCACCACCATGCAAGCCATTGCTTCAACCACATTTTGCATGGTTCAGTTTATTCATAAAGGTGAAGTTCATACCATGGAGGCTAGCCTAGATCCTTGGGCATTACTTTACACAAAGACAAGTCCCTTAGGTGAGGTGTTAGTTATCTCCTTGCAGGGCTCTATGGATTCCCACATGCCCCACACTTCTAAGTCTCACTTTCTCAAGGATGAACATTGTGATCCAACTGAGTATCGATCAACATTCACTCCTTCAAAGTTTGGCATGCATCGGTCAAATCCCTCTCTGACTCTGTAATGCCAGATTGGCTCTTGCTTTTTTGGAGACTTCTTTCAAGACATCACCTCGAACATTGAGTTCCCCTCGTATCGCGCTTCTCCCATTGGATTATTAGATCTCTTAATGTATCTCCCATGGAGGTCAATAGAGTAGTTGAGTTCGATCTTGAGTGTTATTTTATTCATGTTATGGCAAACAACATGTTCAAGGAGAAAAAGGCATACGTCATACTCGTGAAAGCTTATCATAAGCATCACTATCCCTTGCTAGGTTAGGTTTGGAGATTTATCTCTTTGATGGCCCAACCCCTGACATCCCCATAGTGCATGTCACGATGATTGAGTCTAAATATTTAGGCCAACTGCTCCCTCTTACAATTGAATGTTTTGAGGAAGGTAATGTTATGGATGTTGAAGGATTTGTAGATGTCAACTTTGGAACCTTTGCAAGGCCAAAGATCATTAAAATTAGTTTTAGCCTTGGTCTAGAGGATCAGGATGTCTTGGTTACCTTTTTGTGACAATTTTTGGATGTGTTCTCTTAGGAATACACTGATATGAAGGGCATGGACCCCGAAGTCATTGTCCATAGCCTTGTTATGGATGATGGGGCTCATCTTGTTTGCCAAAAGCAATGACCAATGGTGGTCAAAGTCTTTAAGTTAGTAAAGGCTGAAATCAAAAAACTCATTCAAGTAAGTTTCATCATCATCATCATTAACTAACCATGATAGGTTGCCAACATCATCTCCGTTGTCCTCAAAAAATGTCATTCATTTTTGGGACAACCTATGGACTATTTTGACCTTGCACATACCAAAATTGTCCCTTCCCTTTTCAAAATTTGTCCTGAGCATTCAAATTCCTCATTTTTCAAGCTTCTCAGTTTCTACGGACTTCACAGGAGGAAATCTATGGACTCAACATGCTTGAAATTAACAGGTTCAAAGGGTTCAATGGCTTTAATAGGTAAATTCCTTTGAAAGTGCAAGTTTTCAGCACTTATACATTTCCAGGCTCATTTCGATCAAATGGTTCAAAGGAACACGCGAAAGAAAAAGATGAGTAGAAGCTGCCAAGTGTCGTTTGCTGAGACACATTATGATTTGCTTCTCAAAGCAGTGGAACATGCCACATGCCCCTTGTAGAGTTTCAAAGAAAGCAACAAGTGGCAGCTATGGAAGGTTTTAATATCTTTTTCTCAAGGCAACAGAACGTGTCGCATGTCATTTGCAAAGCTCGACGGAGGCTATCAAGTGTCAACGATCGCTATATCTTCCTTTGGTTTCATTATCTAGTAAAAATTATGGCAAGCCCCGGACGAGTTGCTAAAAGAATAAGCAAAGTGCTCTAAGTGTCATCTTCTGTGTGATTGTTAAAAGTAGTGGAAGTTGTCACGTGTCCCTGGGAAGACTCGGTGGAGGCTGCCAAGTGTTGACATCCGTAGTGATTGAGTAAGGACTGTGGTGGACCCCGGGTAAGTCGCAGGAACAAATGGAACACGCTAAGTATCATCATATGCGTAAATCCAAATGAGTCCCAAATGTTTTTGTAGCATTTCTAGAGCTCAACAGAAGTCGCCATGTGTCATCTCCCACAAGACCCTCAAAGGTTTCTAAAAGCTCTTATAAGTTAGGCAGATGCTACCAAGTGTCCTCGCCTGTTATGTCAGAAGATGACACGTGTCACTTGTTAAAAGTATTGAAATGTGCCATGGCTCAAAAATGGAACAGTCCCAATATAAATACGCAGAGCCAAGGAAAGATTTCCTTCAGACAAATTGTATGAAGGAATTCTTTCAGACATTTTGTCTGAAGGAATTCCTTCAGACATTTTGACTGAAGGAATTAATGGAACCATAGCCCATCAAAGAATGAAAGCTTGGAGGCCACTCGAAGGATCCGAAAGGGTAGATACCCTTGCGGGAGGCTCTTGCTGAAGGAAAATAGGCCTTTCCCAAGACCTCAAAAGGATTATTCCCATTTGGGAAGGACAAAATGAGAATGCCGAAGGAATTTCCAAGGAGATTGATGGGACCGCAAACGCCAAATTTGTGGCAATAAAATAGTTGTTGATCCTTGCAGACTTAAAGGCAAACCCGAATGCGTTCAAAGGCCTAAAGACTAAAGCCAAAAGGGAAGACCCATTGATGATAGAGCTAAAAGAGCTAGCAAAGGGGAAAAAGATAGCCCAAAGGCCCAAATCACAACAAAAAGAGATAAAGAGGGCAATATTTGTAGTAGTTATTTCAGTAGCTGCAATAGTGCGCAAAGATAGATATTTGGGCCTGCAAACATTGAAAGTGCAGCCTGTTTGTCTCCCTTGGAGTAAAGGCAAAATGGACAGCTGCGTAGATAGTAGGTGATAAAATAAGTGACTTAGGCTCAGAAGAAGACATTCAAGATGAATCAACATGCCACAGTTAAGGCAGCTACCCTGTTCTAGCATGGCCCTCCTTGACAGAACCAAAAATGCATTCAAGGCATTAATGCACAGCATGGGTTGTTCCATGGGACAAAGCTCCAAGCCTTCCTTGGCCTCTATATATTGTAATATCTTGGTTTGTTTTAAAGGAGACCTCTTTATTATTAGAAGCAAAACTCTACCCAAATTGAAAGCAATTACTGAGACTTTGAGCTCAGATTATTGTTCATATTTCTTTGTTTGAATCAAAAAGCAAGTTACTTTCAGACTTTGTGCTATTATAGCTTGTATCATTCTAGGAGATTGTTCTTATGTCTATTTCCTAAATTTATTCATGTTTATGCAATTTAATAAATAGAGCTAGCGGAAGTGATAAGGAAGGTGTCCTGAAGCCAGCTACTTTCAGACTTTGTGCTGTCATAGTTGTTTTCAGTGTGTGTTTATTTTTTGTTTATGTGTAAAGGACCTTGGGATGACTTTGTGCCCCCATTGTTCTTTGTATCTCACTCTTAGGTAGTCAAGGTCGAGACTTTGTGCTACATCTTAGATTGTTGGTTACTCTGTACTCTGTTACCAGTTACTTATCCTACCTGAAAGAACTGTTGTTCCCTATAAGAACACATTTGAAAGAAGAGAAGTGCCTTCAGTGTTTTCACCATGATTTTATCCTTTGTTTGTGAACATCATCTTACCCCTGTGTGTTATTTTCAGCTTATATATATAGTATATAGCTCCTGTATATTCATAAGCAACCTCCCCTTGATGAGAGGAGAGATTTATCCCCTGTTGATGTAGTAAACCTGCACACCTGGCCGACCAATCTCCTTATGCTATGGTTGAAGAGACCTCTTTTGCTCACCAGTTAGCTGGTTGACAAAATATTCACTCAACAATTCTCGGTGACTCCGCTCGAGATGGACGTGCAGTCTGAAGCCTCAAGTTTTAGATTGAAGCATTCCCTACCCTTATCCATTATAGACTCTGGCGACTTCATTCTATGTCTTACCCACTATCATTATAGCCTTACCATCTTCCTCCACCCCCATGCCAACTGGGGAAGCATGCACAATTTGAAGCCTCAAGTTTCAAATTGAAGCAGTCCCTGTCCTTCTCCATTACTAGGCAAAGCATCCATTTATGCTATTAGCAGAGCTTTGTCAATACATACTCCACCCAAATTTGTTATCCCACTTTTTCATAATCAAATCATGGTAGTTTGAGGCCCCTGGGGTAACTCTTTTAGTCCACTAAATTTGACTCCACCCCTGCATGAACTTCCACCCAACTCAAGAAAGAACTTTCCCAAATTCTTTGGTGATGGGATAATTCACCCCGATGAACACATTACAGCCTTCAACATAGCCTGCATTGTGATAGGGGTGGAATTTGAGGATGTGGTAGCCAGGATTTTCATGGAAACGCTACAAAGTGCCACTACAAACTAGTTTTACCATCTGCAAGCTAGATCAGTGACTGACTGGGACACACTTAAAGCCAAGTTTGAAGCCAAGTTCAAGCTTGCAAAAGATGCACATGCTTTGCTGGCCCAACTTACATAGATGAAGAAGGAACCTCATGAACCCATGAGGGATTTCATAGCAAAGTTTGACAAGTTGAGGAATCGAATTCCTATCATTGCTCAGCCCACACCTAAAAACCTCAAATGCTTCTTCATCAACTCACAGTTGCCTGAAGTGAGTTTTCTATTGAGACATGCTGGCCACATAGACCTTGAGGCTGCTCAAGACTTGGCTATTGAGGTAGAAGATGACCTTATCTTGGCAGGAAAGATAATGAGAGATCCAAATAGAGGTAAACTCCCTTCATCTTCTGAATACTCACCCACAGCCACCACTGATCAAATGGTGCAAAAGCTGGCAAATGAATTACTAGCCTTGAAAAGACAAATGGCACAAGGTATGTCTTTTGCTCCTTCATATAGAGATGTACCAAGGAGGACATTCCCCAATCAGTCATACCATGGCAATGCTGTTAGGAATCAAGGGCAGCCAAATCATCTTCCTCCCCCACAGAGGAACCTTGCCCTTGAAGCATCTCTAACCAACTCAGCAGTCGGATATCTAGAAATAGAACATGATTTCTCTTTCAAACTTGAGTTTGAGCAAGAAAATGACACTGATCTCTTCACAGAGGATCAAAAAGAATCAGCTGGCGACTCTCACATTGGTTTTGTAAATTATCAGGATGAACTCAGAAGTGAAGGTAAAGTAGATGAGGGATCATATGCTGTGTTCACCCATTCCAAAAATTAATCAGCCCAGCAAGCTAATAAAGAAAAGATAGAGGAGCAACCTCAACCAATAATTTTAATTGCTAAGCATGGAACCACTCTGCCTTTCCAACCAAAGGACCCAGTAGTTGCTAAAAAAGTAAGTACCCTAATCATTTTTACACCTTCAACTTCAAATTCATAGGCCAGTCCTCCCCCTCCCAAAAACCAAAAGGATGAACTCCCATCCTCTTTTCTTAGTCTATTTCAATCATTTGACATAATTGATCATGTCAAGAAATCCAAAATTCAAATGACTGAATTTAAATTCCTGCAGCCAATCTTGAGTAGTTGGACATTGGTGGAGAACTAAGTATGGACCTGTCTGAGGCAAGGATCCCTGTCAAGGACATAATGAAGATATTGCTCCCTAAAAAAGAGGCAAAATATATGGTCACCCAAACGTCGGCCCCTGCAGCTCAAATTCTATTTGAGTCTTTGGGTAGGGGTAATTATTTCTTAACCACAAAGGATGTTCATGTTTCTACAGATGAAAGTCATGTAGCTGGCAATCCAGGAATTGATCCAAACAAGACATCAAAAGAATTGGTAGGGTGCAATACAAATGAAGAAGTATCTTCCATCTCTAATGAAGAGAAATATGATAAAAAATTAGCTTTTGATGATGCTTGGATCCTGGAATCCGATGGCAACAATTCTTCTACCAATGTTAGAGCCGGGACTGTGTTGATATCTCCTCAAGGAGATATTTTTCCTTTATGCAAGTTGTAGTTCAGCAACACCAACAACATAGCTGAATGTGAATCTCTGTTGCTCGAATTGAAGGTTGCTCAAGACCAGGATGCCAAACTCCACACCAAAGGAGATGCTAAGTTGATGGTTTGTCAGGAGTTTGAGGGGGACAATTAAAACATGTGCTTAACTGAACTAGCAGATCAATGAGTTATGGTAGTGGACCATACTGTTACGCTCCAAAGTCAACAAAAGGAACTCTTCGCCAAGAGAGCAAAGATTTATGGTTTTCAAATTGGAGACCACGTCTTGCCATGGCGCAAGAAGAGAGAACCAAAAGGAGTGCACAAGAAATGTGATTCCTAGTGGAGAGTTCCATTCACCCGTCATCAATTTTGGGGACAAAATGGTTACCTATTGGTTTATCAAGATGGAACGCCATTTTCATTGTCTCATAATGGGCAACATCTGAATCACTACAATTCTTGAAGTATCAAATAAGTTCACCTGTATATATGTATATTTGTATAGTCTTTTGTTTCTATTTTGGGCTTTTCATTTTCATTTTTTGGAGACTTTCTTTTTGGGTAGCATGACTCCATAGCCCAATGGCATACTTCAAAGGCACTGGAGATTCTGGTTTCTACTCCCCTCAGCTATTTCAAGTTTTCAACTGAAGGAAGTTCCCCAACTAAATCTAACTATTGTCCCAAAAAAATGTCATTTATTTTTGGGACAACATATGGACTATTTTGACCCTGCACAGACCAAAATTATCTCTTCCCTTTTCAAAATTTGTCCAGAGCATTCAAATTCTTCATTTTTCAAGCTTCTCAATTTCTACGGACTTCGAAGGAGGAAATCTACAAACTCAACATGCTTAAAATTAACAAGTTCAAAGGGTTTGATGGCTTTAACAGGTAAATTCCTTTAAAAAAGCAAGTTTCTAGCACTTATACATTTCCAGGCTCATTTTGATCTGACGGTTCAAAGGAGCATGCGAAAGAAAAAGATGAGTGAAAGCTACCAAGTATCGTCTATCGAGACACATTATGATTTGCTTCTCAAAGTAGCAGAACATGCCATGTGTCCCTTGTATAGTTCCATAGAAAGTAATAAGTGGCAGCTGCAGAAGGTTTCAATATATTTTTCTCGAGGCAACGGAACATGTTGCATGTCATCTGCAAAGCTTAGGGGATGTTGTCAAGTGTCAATGGTCATTGTATCTTCCTTTAGTTTCATTATCGAGTAAAAATTGTGGTGGGCCCTAGGCGAGTTGCTAAAAGAATAAGCAGAGTGCTCTAAGTGTCATCCTTCGTGTGATTGTTAAAAGCAGCAAAAGTTGCCACGTGTCCCTGGGAAGACTCGATGGAGGTCGCCAAGTGCCGACATCCATAGTGATTAAGGATTGTGGTGGACACTAGGTAAGTCATCAGAACAAATGGAACATGCCAAGTGTCATCATCCGCTTAAATCCAAATGAGTCCCAAATGTTTTTGCATCATTTCTAGAGCTCAGCAGAAGCTACCACGTGTCATCTCCCGTAGGACCCTCAAAGGTTTCTAAAAGCTCCTATAATTTATACGAATGCTGCCAAGTGTCCTTGCTTGTTCTGTCAAAAGATGCCACGTGTCACTTGTTAAAAGTAGTGGAATGTGCCACGAGTCAAAAATGGAACACTCCCAATACAAAGACGCAAAGCTAGGGAAAGATTTCCTTCAAATAAATTGTCTGAAGGAATTCCTTCAAACATTTTGTTTGAAGGAAATAATGGAACCATAGCCCGTCAAAGAATGAAAGCTCGGAGGCCACTCGAAGGATCCCAAAGGGTAGATACCCTTGCGGGAGGCTCTCCCTAGAGGAAAATAGGCCTTTCCCAAGACCTCAAAAGGATTCTTCCCCTTCAGGAAGGACAAAATGAGAATGTTGAGGAGATTGACAGGCCCACAGATGTCAAATTCATGGCAATAAAATAGCCGTTGATCCTTGCAGACTTTAAGGCAAACCTGACTGTTAGGTGACCCCTTATCCAATGGAAGCACAATTGATTACTTTCTTATAAGCAATTAAACATGGAATTATACCAGAATGATAAAGTAACTAGAAACTTGAGACAACAAAGAATTTGAGAGACAATACACACTCTTGTATTAGATATTACTAGAAGAAAATACAATAAGGCTTTTGCACTGCATCTGACCGACGTTGGTTATGCTGTCGATGCCGGTTCTTCTGGATCCTCTTCTTCGTGTCTACAAACAGTTGAAGCTTTTAGCTCCACACCCTAACAATCTCCCACTTGGAGATAAATAGCTACTACTGTACCTGTACCTGTACACCATCTATTTTGTTCCCTTGGCTCTGTATCCCTCTTCAAAGTCACTCTTGAAGACCAACCACCACAAACCTGTGATGCTATACCTGTCACTTATGCCAAAAGAATTTTGTTGCTCCCAAATTCTTCATGACATACTTCTGAACCAACTCTACCCTTAGCTCAGAAAACTCCCTGTATATGAAACCCTGCAACAAGTAACATAATATAGTAAAAGGATAATGTAGCTAATATTATCCAACCTGGTAAAGATAAATACAATGGTCAAACCTCCATTGTCTGCAGCCTAATCAAGACCATATACCATAGCCTTCTGTCTCACGTGTCCATCCACTCTCTTCTTTAATATGGGAATCCATCCCTCTATCCAGTGCTTTCTTCCAGCTGACAACTCTACCAACAAATACCTATTTGGTTCTTCTCCAAGGACTCACACTCCTCATCCATGCCAAGCTCCCACTATTTTTAGATTCTACCTGCATTGCTTCTTCCATCTTCATAGTTCTTGACTATCAGTAAGCAATATAAAGAAGGTGAACAACGAATATGAGGTTCACTTACCATTTCTGACCTCCATATGGGTGTTTGAGACTCCTTGACAGCTAATTGTCCACCCATCATCCGTTCCAGTGACCGATCTCAGCCATCTCCCAGTCTGCTCCCGACCAATGTCAGTTCCCTACACTGACCCTGACTGCTGACGTCATTTCCCTGGCTGACGTTGGTGTCACTCTTGTCGACGTCGGTCCTAATGACCGACATCGGACTTCTCCTGCCTGACCTACCGACCCTGCTGGTCTACACATGACCGATGTCGATTTTTGTCTGGCCGATGTCGGTGCCATGGGAGCACCGGCGTCGGTACCTGTGTTTTTTTGCAAGTGATGAATTTTTCATCTGCGAGCTCATCTTAGATCAAACCTCTGTCCATACTGTCCTGCTCAGATTTATTCAGCCCCTGTGACTGATCTCTGTCCTTCATCTCCTCCATAAACACCAAGGCTTCTTTGTTCCTGTCAAAAGCATCAAATTTCCTTTTTCTGCAATGAACTCTATCTATGCTTTCTGAATTTGAACACATACCTTTTGAATCAAGAACGTCCATTCCCTTCTTATTCATGTGACCAAGCCTATTAAGCCACATCTTCGAATCTACAGCTGAAGTAGATAAACCAAAAGTAGAATCAGCAATACAAGTAGACAGATAAAGAGTATCTACTTTCTTACCTCTTGCTAGAACAACTGCGCCCTTGGTAACCTTCCAAGAATCCGCTGTGAGGGTTATTGTGCATCCCTCATCACCCAACCTTCCTACAGAAATCAAACTCTGCTTCAGAATTGGAACATGCATGACCTCCTTCAACACCCATATGTTGTCAATCTGTAATCTCAGCTGCACTTTCCCTTTGCCAACTATCTGATAAGGCGTACCATCCCCTAAATAAAGCACTCCAAAGTCTCCCTGTTCATACTCATGGAACAAATCTCTATTTGGGGATGCATGAAAAAATGAACCAGAATCTAAAATCCATGATCCCACCTGACTATCCAAAGAAAGTATGAGAGCATCCTGTACCACAATATTTGCATCCTTTGCTTCTTCAATACCTGCATGTTGATTCTCTTTATCTCTCAACCAACACTCCTTCTTTATATGTCCTTTCTTTCCACAAAACCAACAGGTAACACCTTTGGACTCGGATCTCCTTCCCGACCTTGATTTCCCTTGCTCAATCTTCTCCCTTTGCCTTCCCCTGCTTTCTACACTTAGAGCATTCCCTGATGATTCACCCGTGCTTCTCCTGCGTATTTCCTCATTCAAGATCACACTCACAACATCATCAACTTTTAAGATTTTAGAAGCAGATGCATAATTACTTACTGCCATAACCAAACTGTCCCAACTTTCAGGCAAAGAACATAAAATTAAGAGAGCCTTTACCTCATCATCAAAAACAATATTGACTGAAGCTAACTGGTTTACCAAACCATGGAAATCACTGAGATGAGTATGTACCGATCCACCTTCATGCATTTGCAAAGTAAATAGCTGCTTCATAAGATATACCTTATTAGAAGTCGAGGGCTTTTCGTATAAATTCGCCAAGGACTTTATCAACTCTTCCGTTGTCTTGCACTGTGATAAGCTGGAAATCACAGACGATGCAAGGCTCAACCTTATGGAACCGAGAGCCTTCCGATCAAGAACACTCCATTCTTCATCCTTCATATCTGTGGGCTTGCATGCAACCCCACCCAACGGTAAGTACAAATCCTTCTGATACAGATAGTCCTCAATCTGCATCCTCCAATGTTGATAATTCTTGTCGTTAAACTTCTCCATTCGTAGCTTACTTTCTTCTGCCATTGCTGAACTCCCACTCAATCAGAAAACCCTGTGAATGACTTGTAATCAAAAATAATAACTTGCTCCCTGCATATCGTAGCTCTGATACCAACTATTAGGTGACCCCTTATCCAATGGAAGCACAATTGATTACTTTCTTATAAGCAATTAAACACAGAATTATACCAGAATGATAAAGTAACTAAAAACTTGAGACAACAAAGAATTTGAGAGACAATACACACTCTTGTATTAGATATTACTAGAAGAAAATACAATAAGGAAGATGCCACTTCTTCCTCCACCTCAAAGGCTTGCTACACCTCAAGACCTTCTTCCCTCTCTCTCTTGCTCAACACAAACCAACTCTATAACCTGAGTTGTTATCCCTCCTTGAATGCTTTAGCTGATCTCCTTGACCTTACACCTGTAGATCTCATTGACCTTGCTTGCTTCAATGCTTTTACTTGCCTTCTTGATCATTACAATACATGCCTCATGGGTCTTTAAACAGAATCCCATGGTTACAAAAATAGAAATCTAACTACAATAATTAGACACACACCTCGTGACTATAATTAGTCATTTGACATGCAAACACTCGCTTCACTTAACTGATTGTTCATCAACAGTAGTTCTGGAACACACAGGCGACCGACGCTGGTCCCTACTTGCCTGGTGCTGCCGACGTCGGCTGACTAGCTGCCGTTGCCGGTTGCCTTTTGCACTGCGTTTGACCGACGTCAGTCATGCTGCCAACGCCAGTTCTTTTGGTTCTTCAGCATCCTCTTCTTCGTGTCTGCAAACAGTTGAAGCTTTTAGCTCCACACCCTAACAAATAAATTGTCTGAAGGAATTCCTTCAGACATTTTATTTGAAGGAAATAATGGAACCATAGCCCGTCAAAGAATGAAAGCTCGGAGGCCACCCGAAGGATCCCAAAGGGTAGATACCCTTGCGGGAGGCTCTCCCTAGAGGAAAATAGGCCTTTCTCAAGACCTCAAAAGGATTCTTCCCCTTCAGGAAGGACAAAATGAGAATGTTAAGGAGATTGACAGGCCCACAGACGTCAAATTCATGGCAATAAAATAGCCGTTGATCCTTGCAGACTTTAAGGCAGACCTGAATGCGTTCAAAGGCTTGAAGACCAAAGCCAAAAGGGAAGACCCGTTGATGATAGAGCTGAAAGAGCCAACAAAGGGGAAAAAGACAACCTCAGGGCCCAAATCACAACAAGAAGAGTCAAAGAGTGTTATATCTGTAGTAGTTATTTCAGTAGCTAGAACAATGCACAAAGATAGATATTTGGGCCTACAAATATTGAAAGTGCAGCCTGTTTGTCTCCCTTGGAGTAAAGGCAAATTGGACAGCTGCACAGATAGTAGGTGATAAAATAAGTGACTCAGGATCAGGAGAAGACATCATTCGCATAAATCCAAATGAGTCTTGAATGTTTTTGTAGCATTTCTAGAGCTCAGCGGAAGCCACCACGTGTCATCTCCTGCAGGACCCTCAAAGGTTTCTAAAAGCTCCTATAAGTTAGGCAGATGCTGCTAAGTGTCCTCACCTATTCTGTTGGAAGATGCCACGTGTCACTTGTTAAAAGCAATGGAATGTGCCACGGGTCAAAAACATAACACTCCCAATACAAAGACGCAGAGCCAAGGAAAGATTTCCTTCAGACAAATTATCTGAAGGAACTCCTTCAGACATTTTGTCTAAAGGAAATAATGGAACCATATCCTGCCAAAGAATGAAAGATCAGAGGCCACTTGAAGGATCCCAAAGGGTAGATACCCTTGCGGGAGGCTCTCACCGAAGGAAAATAAGCCTTTCCCAAGACCTCGAAAGGATTCTTCCCCTTCGATAAGAACAAAATGAGAATGCTGAAGGAATTGTTGAAGAGATTGACAGGCCCACATATGTCAAATTCGTGGCAATAAAATAGACGTTGATCCTTGTAGACTTAAAGGGAAACTCGAATGCATTCAAAGGCCTGAAGACCAAAGCCAAAAGGGAAGACCCACTGATGATAGAACCAAAAGAGCCAGCAAAGGGGAAAAAGATAGCCTGAGGGCCCAAATTGCAGTAGGAAGAGACAAAGAGGGCAATATCTGTAGTAATTATTTTAGTAGCTAGAACAATGCGCAAAGATAGATATTTGGGCCTGTGAGCATTGAAAGTGCAAACTGTTTGTCTCCCTTGGAGTAAAGACAAAATGGACAGCTATGCAAATAGTAGGTGATAAAATAATTTACTCAAGCTTATAAGACATTTAAGATGAATCAACATGCCACAATTAAGGTAGCCACCCTGTTCTAGCATGGCCCCCCCTGACAGAACCAAAAATGCATTCAAGGCATTAATGCACATCATGGGCTGCTCCATGGGACAAAGTGCCAAGCCTTCCTTAGCCTCTATATATTGTAATCTCTTGGTTTGTTTTAAAGGAGACCTCTTTATTATTAGAAGCAAAACTTTTCCCAAATTGAAAGGCATTACTAAGACTTTGAGCTTAGATTGTTGTTCATATTTCTTTGTTTGAATCAGAAAGCAAGTTACTTTTAGACTTTGTGTTGTTATAGTTTGTATCATTCTAGGAGATTGTTCTTATGTATATTTCCTAAATGTATTCTTGTTTATGTAATTTAACAAACAGAGCTAGCAGAAGTGATAAGGAAGGTGTCTTGAAGCCAACTACTTTCAAAATTTGTGCTGTCATAGTTGTCTTCAGTGTGTGTTTATTTTCTGTTTCTGTGTAAAGGACCTTGGGACAACTTTGTGCCCCCATTGTTCTTCATATCTCACTCTTGAGAAGTCAAGGTGGAGACTTTGTGCTACATCTTAGATTACTGGTTACTCTATACTCTATTACCAGTTACTTATCCTACCTGAAAGAACTCGTATTGTTCCCTATAAGAGCACTTCTGAAAGAAGAGAAGTGCCTTCAGTGTTTTCACCAAGATTTTCTCCTTTGTTTGTGAACATCATCTCTAAAAGAAGAGAGATGGATGGTGTATCCTACCCCTGTGTGTTATTTTCAGCTTTTATATATAGTATATAGCTCCTACATATTCATAGGGAACCTCCCCTTGATGAGAGGATAGATTTGTCTCCTGTTGATGTAGTAAACCTGCACACCTGGCTGACCAATCTCCCTATGTTGTGGTTGAAGAGACCTATTTTTCTCACCAGTTAGCTGGTTGACAAAATATTCACCCAACAATCCCTATTTTCAAAAATAATGTAGTCATTTTCATATGCATTGACTTTCAAGACCTCAATTTGGTTTACCCAAAGGATAATTTTCCCACTCCTTTGATTGACCAAATTGTGGACTCCACAACTGATTTTGAGATCATGTCCCTCATGGAATGATTTTTATGGTACAATCAAATCCATATTGCACTTGAAGACCAATATAAGATTACATTCACTACCCCATGGGGTACCTTCTATTATACCATCATGCCTTTTGGTCTAAAGAATGTTGGGGCCACATATCGACATGCCATGACCCATGCTTTTCATGACCTCATCCACGAGATTATGGAATTCTATGTTGATGACCTCCTCGACAAATCTTGCAAGTAGGATGAGCATGTGCAAGACCTCAAGATCATCTTTGAGCGTTTCAAAGAGTATCACATCAGACTCAACCTTGAGAAGTGTATTTTCAGTGTCTCAATTAGAAATATTTTTGGCTTCCTTGTCTCACAACAAGGCATCGAGGTGGATATTGAGAAGATCAAAGTGATCTTAGAGATGTCTCCCCCATGCAATCTCATATAGCTACAGTCCTTCTTTGAGAGACTCAACTTCCTTAAACATTTCCTTGAGGAGTATGCACATAAATTCATACCCCTCATGTATCTCTTATGTAAGAATATGCCATTCTTATGGACCCTTAAATTCCAGGTAGATTTTGAGGAATTGAAGTGCATGCTTCATAACCCTCTCATCTTGATGACACCCATCGAGGATCACAAGTTCATCTTGTACACCTCTATTACTAATCTTTCCATTAGGGGCATGCTATGTCAAAAGGATGATATTGATAGAGAGAGTTGTCTACTACATCTCTCACACACTAGTTGGCCCTAAGCTCAACTACTCTACTATTGAGAGGTAATGCCTTACCCTCATCTTTGCCATGAAGATGTTGCAACACTATATGTTGGGTCAATCTACTAATGTGATTGTCAAGTCTAATCCACTCCATTATTTGCTTGACAAGACACATCTTGCTGGTCGAACTGCAAGGTGGATCATGATTCTTCAGGATTTTGACGTCTGCATCATTAACCAAAATACCACCAAGAGTTTACTTATAGTTGAGTAACTCACTAAATACTTGCTACCCAACCCTGCCATGGAGTTGTTTGATGATGCTTTTTTTGATGAGATGGTTTAATTGGTTGATGAAATTAAGGTCTTTGAGTATGATTGGTATCAGGACATTATCCATTACCTTGAGACCTAATCTTATCCCATCAATGCCCCTTCATAAGAACACTATTAGATATGCAAGTTCGCTACCCACTATGTTATTATAGGTGGTGTCTAGTTCAAGAGAAGTCTGGATGGTGTGTTGATGCAATGTCTAGCCCCTGAATACATCTCTCTGACACTAGAGGAGTCTCATGGGAGTGTTTATGTTGGCCACCTGGGAGGGCAAGCCACCGCTCAGTGTATTATCATGATGGGTTACTGTTGGCCCACTCTTGTTAAGGATGCCATCCAATATGCCAAGAAATGCAATATGTGCCAATTCACTAAGGATGTAATTAGTGCCATTATAGGCCTCTTGTATTCTATTTTATCCCCTTGGCATTTCTTAGTTTAGGCTCTCAACTTTGTTAGTGAGTTTAAACCCACCTCTTATAATGGCCATCACTAGTTCATCACTACCACTGATTATTTCACAAAGTGGGTTGAGGCCATGCCCCTTAGTGGCATGTGCAAGAAGACTATGACCAAGTTTATCATAAACTAACTCATTTGTAGGTTTGGGGTCCCCACTATGATCATGGTCGATAATGACCTGGGATTTTAAATCCTTGAGATACATGAGCTCACTGAACACTTCAACTTCAAGCTCTGTTTCTCCTCTACCCATTACCCCCATGGAAATGGGCAAGCTAAATCTTCAAACAAGACTTTAAATAAGATGTTTCTCTATATTATTGCCCAATCCAAGCATGACTGACACCTCATGCTCCATCCTACCCTTTGGGCCTACTGGACTAGCTTTTAGATGACCACGGGGGCAAACCCGTATGCACTCCTATATGGGTTTGAGACCATTCTTCCTATAAAGGTCTTAATCCCTTCATTATGGGTTAAGATGTTTGGATCACTATCTGATGAAGAAAAATGAACCACTCACTTTGTCGAGCTTAAACAATTAGATGAATGCTGCATTGATGCTCTCGACCACCACCATGCTTACCAATGCCACCAATTCAAGAAATTGGTGAGTCTGCATTCGTTCAAGGTAAGCAATATGCTTCTCATCTTTGATAAGGAGCACCACAAGAAGGTCAACTCATGTACAAGTGTTTTGGTCCCTATTGTAGGTTAAAATTATACCCTTGTGGGAGAGTTTTTTTTAGGCTCTCTCACTCTCAGCTACAATATTGGATCAACCTCAGGTTGTGGGTATCCTGTAGTGAGGTTGAACCTCTGGAGAAGGTCGACTTCCTCTTGGTAGATCAACTAGACTAATGTTTTTACTTAGAAAAGAGGTAGAGAGGGGGTATAGGGTAACTCAGAGAGCTAAATGGGTGTACACCAAATTTATTGACACTCATATAATCATGAAATAAACACTAATTCAACATAAGTTATTTTTTGCTCACACAACCTCACAAACTAGTTAATTTGCATACATGTTTCATAAACTAGGCTCACCAAACAATATATGAAGCAAAGAGGAATTTCAAAATTCACACCAAGCATCCAGTAATGTCAAAAAGAGATTAAGTTTAGACCTATAACTAAATTCAAAACACCTAAAAATAGGAAAGAAATAAGGACAATGGTCATGGAAGAACACTTCTTCACAAGGCCATCATGCACAAGCTTGCTAAGCACAATTTAGAGGCAAAAGATAGGTAAAATTTGATCTTTATTGCTTCAAAAGGTCTTTCTTACAAATTTTGATAGGGTTTCTCCTTGTCAAACGAAGATGTATTTTTTTATGGGGTAGAAAATGGAGATATAGGAAAAAAGGGGAAGAGAAAAGAGATGAGGCAAGCATATAGAATTTAATAAATGAGATCCAACCACCCTCCATAAATTCTCACCCACATTTGGGTTAATTAGAACTAATCCTTCTTTAAAAAATTAACCACCATTAGCTCCAATAGTCTTCAAGCCCTCTCATTGATTGAGAAACACACTAGAAGATAAGAACTTATTGAGGATGATGATGTCATGATCCACTAAAAAAGAAAAGTCTAGGAACATTTTTAATGCTCGATCTACCTTTTCTAATCACCTAATCTTCATCTTTTACTTCATTGCCATCCTTCACTTGTCTTTCACGTATAAGGATAAAATCCCCATAACTTTGAATCTAAACTGAGCCATGTTGCCTCTGAGTTGAGCAACTATTTGTCAAAGATGATGGCCATGTTGAAGGATGAGAGCCTCTCCATTAATTTGCATACACCAGATCCTACTTTGAAACATGGGCCAAATATTTTCTATAGATAGAAAACCAATCTAAGGACATTGGTTTTCTTGTATCCATTTATGTCGATACAAATCTATAGATTACGTAGCTTCTTTTGATCTTTCTAAATGCCAATGGCTACTTACAGGGGTTTATATTTTGACATTTGTGGGCCCACCTTAAATTCCTTCAGACAACTTATTTCGGCCATTTTCTTCAAACATTTTCCCTTCCAAAGGAAATCCTTTGGCATTTTGAAAATGTACTTTATTCCTTCAGTCACTATTCCTTCAGGGCCCCTTTTTCCAATCTTATTCCTTCGAATAAATCTTCCAAACTTATTTCTTCAAGCAAATTTCTTTGAGTTTTATTAAGTGTCCTTTCTGAAGGGAAAGTACCCTTTGAAAATCTTGAAAATGCCCCTCAAATGATTTTGTTTTGATCACTTTCCCCAAAGAAAAGGTCTTGAAGACTTTTTCAAAGGTCCATTTCCTTTGTAGATACCCTTCATAATGTTGCATAATGTAACACTTTGGCATGGAAATGACCCTTCAAAAGAATTGAAAATGCCCTTTGGAAGAGTTGAAAATGCCCTTCGACTTTGATAAAGTGACCTCCCAAAAGGAAAGTGGACTATTCGACAATCATGAAAATGTCTTTTTCGAAAGGAAAAGTACCCTTCGACTTTTTTGTTTGTTTCACTTTTTGTTGAATAACCCTTCAAAAATTTTGTAAGTGCCCTTAGGAAGAATTGTTTCGCACAAAATGTCTAAAACAATTCCTGAAAATTAGTTAAATGAAGTAACTTACCCTTTGAAACTTTTCTTTCGGACAAAATGTCTGAAGAAATTCCAACACTTAGCCTGAACAAAACTCTAAAAGAAAATACTTAGTGAAAAAGAGTTTTGAAAGAAATGAACCTTTATACTTCTGCTTCTTCTAGTCCTCCACTTCTTCTTGATCATGTCCATCTCTTTAAACCAGTCAAAATTTTGGTATGTGGGCCAAAAATTGGCCAATAGTCCCTTCATAATCACCACCTCATTACAAAATGGGCCCTATCATCTCTCGACTCTTGTATGTGAGCCCCTACAACATCTGATTAATGGGTTCTACCTCAAAGCATTATATGTCTAGGGCCTGCATGGCCCTCCTAAAAAGCCACCTATGGTAGTAGAATGGACCTTTCCCCTCTTCTACCACCACTAACCTCCATTTTGCTTATATATGTGTGTGCACATGGTTTATTTATTAGCAGTTCTTACTGTCTAATCATATGTATCTAGTAGTCTATCTTAGATGAACCATACACATCACACACAAAATCATACACACATGTGCTAATAATGAGAAATGCCTATATATATTGTTGTTCCCAAAGTCTGTCACTCATTTTTGGGACAACACATGAACTATTTTTGGTCCTGCAAGCCGGAAATTTCTCTCTTCCCTTTGTAGAGTAAAATACTCTGCGTTTTATTTTGAGTTTCAATTGTGCACTCCAAGTTTTGACCCTGCATGTTTTAGTTTCAAGGCCATAAGGGTTATGACACAGGGTGCGGGTTTTTATTTCTGCACGGGTTTTTATTTTTGTCTAAAGTTTTGTCTAAGTCTCAAAGTCGAGCAGAAGCTACCAAGTGTCATCTATCGAGACACATTATAATTTGTTTCTAAAAATAGTAGAACGTGCCACGTGTCCCTTGTAAAACTCGGTGGAAGCCACCAAGTGTCAACGACCACAGTTTATTCCTTGGGTTTCATTAGTGAGCAAGGATTGTGGTGGGACCCAAGTGAGTTGTTAAAAGTGAGTAGAGCACGACAAGTGTCTGCATCCACGTTTCAATATTCTTTTAATAAACTTTTCTCAGAGTTCCACGGAGGGCACTAAGTGGCAACGGTGGAAGGTTTTAATATGTTTATTCTAAAAATAGTGAAACGTGCCACATGTCCCTTGTAAAGCTCGACAAAAGCTGCCAAGTGTCAACATCCACAGTTTCTTCCTTTTGTTTTGATATTGAGTAAAGATTGTGGTGGGCCCCGAGTGAGTCGCTAAAATGAGCGGAAGTTGCCAAGTGTCATGCTGAGACACATTACAACTTATTTCTAAAAAATATCAAAACGCACCATGTGTCTCGTTATAACTTAGTGGAGTATGACAAGTGTCTGTATTTGCGTGAATCCAAATGAGTCCCGAATGTTTCTACAGTGTTTTTAAATCTCAGCGGAAGCCACCATGTGTCATTTTCTGCAAGACTCTCAGAAGGTATCTAAAGCTTTTATAAGTAAAGCGGATGCTGCCAAGTGTCCTCGCCTATTTCACAGCAAAAAATGCCATGTGTCACTTGTTAAGATCAGTGAAAAGTGGCCAAAGTAAGTGGGAAAGACACGAAGGGATTGGTAAGGAGGATGACAGGCCCGCAACTATCAAATTCAGGGCAGCGAACTAGCCGTTAGCTTTCAAACGATGACGGACCCAAAGATGTCAAATTTATGGCAATAAATTATCCATTGATCTTTGTAGGCTTGAAACGCAGACCTGAAGGCATTCAAAGACCTTCAAGCTGAAAGGAAGAACCACCAAGAGGAAGAAGCAAAAGAACCAGAAAGGGGAAAATATAGCTCGAGGGCTCAAATTGTAGCAAGAAAGAGGAAAGACTAGAAATATCTATGCTGTAGTTATTCCAGTATGTGGAACAATCCACCAAGTAGATATTTGAGTCTGCAAATATTGAAGGCACAGCCTATTTGTTTCCTTTGGGGTAAAGGCGAGGTGGACAGCTACGCAGACATGAGGAAAAGGACCAAATGACTTAGACCTAGGTGAAGACATTTGAGATAAATCAACATGCCACAGTTAAGGCGGCCACCCTGTTCTAGCATGGCCGTCCTGATAGAATTGAAAATGCATTCAAGGCATTGAATGCACAACATGGGCCATTCCATGAAATAAAGTGCCAAGTATTTCTTGGCTGCTATATATTGCAATCTCTTATTTGATGAGAAAGGAGATCTTCTTCATCATAGAAGCAAAAACTCTGCCTAAATTGAAAGGCGAATATTGAGACTTTGAGCTCAGATTATTGTTCATATTATTTTATCTAAATGAGAAAGCAAGTTACTTACAAAATTTGTGTTGTTATAGCCTGTGCCATTTTATGAGATTGTTTTTATGTCTATCTTCTAGATGCATTTTTGTTTATTTAATCTAACAAGCAGAACTAGTGGAAGTGATAAGGAAGATGTCCTGAAGTCAGTTACTTTCAGACTTTGTGCTGTCATAGTTGTCTTTAATGTGTGTTTTTAGTTTCTTTTTGTGTTAAGGATTTTGGGATGACTTTGTGCCCCCATTATCCTTTGTGTTTCACTCTTTGGGCAGTTGAGGTGGAAACTTTGTGTTCCATTTCATCCTGCTGGTTACAGCCCTTTTGTTACCAGTTTCTTATCATTACCTGAAAGAACTCCTGCTGTTTGCTGCAAGACCACTTTTGAAAGAAGAGAAGTGCCTTTAGTGTCTTCACCAAGATTTATCCTTTATTTGTGAGCATCATTTCTGAAAGAAGAGAGATGGATGGTGTTTCCCTACCCCTGAGTGTTATTTTCTGCTTATAGCTATAGTATATAGCCCCCCTCATATTTAACAGGGAACCTCCCCTTGATGAGAGGAGCGATTTGTCCACCTCTGATGTAGTAAACCTGCACACTGGGCTGACCAATCTCCCTTGACGTGGATGATAAGACCTATTTTGCTCATTATTTAGCTGACTGACAAAATATTCACCCAACAGTCTTTTTGGTGACTTTGTTGGGGATCGAACAAGTAGTTTGAAGCCTCAAGCTTCAAGCTGAAGCAAGACCAGTCCTTTTCCATTTTTAGTTCACAATCTAGTAACGTCATGAACCTATGAGGGATTTCATATTACAGTTTGACAAGCTCAGGAATTGGATTCCTACAATTGCTCAGCCAACACCTAAAAACCTCAAATGCTTCTTCATCAACTCACAACTGCTTGAAGTGAATTTTCTGCTAAGATGTGCTGACCACATAGACCTTAAGGCTACTCAAGACTTGGCTACAGAGGTAAGAGATGACCTTATCTTGGCAGGAAAGATAAGGAGAGATCCAAACAGAGGTAAATCTTCTTCTTCCTCTGAATACTCACCTTCAGCCACCACTGATCTAATAATGCAAAAGCTAGCAAATGAATTAATTGCCCTCAAAAAACAAATGGCACAAGGGATGTCATCTACTCCTTCATATAGAGATGCACCAAGGAGGACATTCCCTAATCAGTCATACCAATGTAATGCTACCAGGAACCAAGGGCAAGTAAATCATCTCTCTCCCCCTCAGAGGAATAACCTTGCCATTGAAGCACCTCCAACCAACTCAACGGTTGGATATCTTGAAGCTGAATCAGATTTCTCATTCCAACCTGAGTTGAATCTTGAAGATGATGCTAATCTCTTCACTGAGGAAGAAGAAGAATTAGCTGGTGACTCCAACATTTGTTTTCTGAATTATCAAGATGAACCTAGAAGTGAAGGTAATGCAGCTTGTTGTCCCTGAAAAATGACTTCTCATTTTTGGGACATGTGAACTATTTTGGTTTAAAAGACCAAAATTTCTCTCTTCCCTTCTCAAAATTTGTTTTGAGCTTTCAAATTCCTCATTTTTCAAGCTTTTTCAGTAAAGGGATTAGCAGGTTCAACAGGGGCAAAGGCTTCTGCAGGTGAGTCCAATCAAAAGAACTAGTTTCCAACACTTAGTCATTTTTAGGATTGGTTCAGGACCTTGGTTCAATTAAAAATGTCCATCGATAGGCATCTAAGCAAGGATTGAATCGTTGAACCTTGAACCAATTTGGTTCAATGAGTTTAATGGGTTCAAAGGTTCATCATCATCAGCAAGAACTAAGCACATTTGTCAGAGATTCAAATTTCAACCGTTTCAAAGGTTCCACGGCTCCGAGCACTTAATGAGTTTCAAAGGCTTGAATTGTTGAATCATTGAACCTTGAACCATTTTGGTTCATCGGTTCAATAGGTTCAACATCTAAACAGTTCAACACGCTTGGTTCAAAGATATCAAAAGGACTCAACCAAATCAGAAGAATGAACTGACCGAATCGTTGAACCTTGATCCACTTCATAGGTTCAATGAGTTCATTTGTTCAAAATTTCAAAGGCAACCTCAGTCAAGGAAAAGAATGCACAAAAGAAAAGAATCATCAGAAGCCTCCAAGTGTTAATGGTGAAGGGTTTCAATACGATGTAGTGAAAGATGCCACATGTCCTTGGTGAGAATCGACAAAAGCTGACAAGTGTCATCATCCACGTGATTGCTAAAATGAGTCTTGACTGTTTTTGTAAGTGTTTCTATCATTTGACAAAAGCTGCCACATGTCTTCTCCCATGAGACTCTCAAAGGCTTCTAAGAGTTCCTCTGAATTAGGTGGATGCTTCCACATATCTTGGACTATTTTGGTGGAAGATGCCACGTGTCACTTGTTAAAAGAAGTGGAAGCTGCCACGTGTCTTGTTCCGCTAAACTCTCAAAGGTTTCTAAGAGCTCCTATGAATTATGCATATGATTCCATGTGTCCTCGCCTATTCTAGTGGAAGATGCCATGTGTCACTTGTTTGAAGTAGCAGAACGTGCCCCGTGTCAAAGACGGAGCACCCTCAAATGTAGAGACACAAAGCCAAGGAAAGGTTTCCTTTAGTCAAATTATTTGAAGGAATTTCTTCAGACTTTTTGTTCGAAGGAAATAAAAGAGACAACAGTCTTTCAAAAGAATCAAAGCTCGAAAGCCACCCAAATGATCCCAAAGGGTAGGTACCCTTGCGGGGGGACACTCGACACTCAGAAATGGACCCTATTCAAGACCTCGAAGGGCAAGTTCCCTTCAAGAAGGGTCGAGCCTCAAAGGGCAGCGGAAGCTGCCAAGTGTCACAAGTTGAGACACAGTCTCTACCAACTTCAAGGCTGCATATGCCACCATGTGTCCTCACCCACATCACAGTAGAATGACATACTCACGAAGATCAAATTTGTTATAATGAAGTGTCTGTTGATCTTTGCAGGCTTAAAATGTGGACCTAATGCATTTAAAGAACCTAAGGCCAGGGCTAAGAGAAAGAAGAGACAAAGAGGGAAACTTAGTAGGAGTTAATTCTAGTAGGTGAAGCAATTTGCTAGGTAGATATTTGGGGCCTACAAACATTGAAAGCGCAGCCTGTTTGTCCCCTTTGGAATAAAGGCAGAGTAGACAGTTGCGTGGCTAGCAGGTGATGGAATGAGTGATTCAGGCTTGGGAGTAGACACTAAAGATGAACAAACATGCCACCGTTAAGGCAACCACCCTGCTCCAGCATGGCCCTCCCTGACAGAATCAAAAATGCATCCAAGGCATTAATTGTGCAACATGGGTCACTCAATAGGACAAAGTGCCAAGTCTCTCCTGGCCTCTATATAATGTAATCTCTCATTTGATGCAAAGGAGATCTTCCTGTTACCTGAAGCAAAACTCTACCCAAATTGAAAGGCATTACCAAGACTTTGATCTCAAATTGTTGTTCATATTATTTTATCTGAATGAGAAAGCAAGTTGTTTGTAGACTTTGTGCTATCATATCTTGTATCATTTTAAGAGATTGTTCTTATGTCTGTCTTCTGATTATGTTCTTTTTTATTTAGTCTAAAAAATAGAATTAGTGGAAGAGATAAGGAAGGTGTCCTGAAGCCAGTTATTTTCAGACTATGTGTTGTCATAGTTGTCTTCAGTGTGTGTTTATTTTTTGTTTCTATGTAAAAAACCTTGGGATGACTTTGTGCCCCCATTGTTCTTCGTATTTCACTCTTGGGCAGTCAAGGTGGAGACTTTGTGCTACATCTTAGATTGTTGGTTACTCTGTACTCTGTTACCAATTACTTATCCTACCTAAAAGATTCTTATTGTTTGCAAGAATAAACACTTCTAAAAGAAGAGAGGTGCCTTATGTCATTTCACCAAGATTTCTACTATTTAAGAAGGGATCTAGCTCTTGGTTGAATGTTACTTCTGAAAGAAGAGAAGTACCTTCACCAATCACTCATAATTTCTCCTTTGATCTATGAGCATCATCTCTAAAAAAAGAGAGATGGATGGTTTATCCTACCCCTAAGTGTTATTTTTAGCTTATATATATAGTATATAACACCTTTATACCTGTAGGGAACCTCCCCTTGATGAGATGAGATATTTGTCCTCTTTGGATGTGGTAAACCTGCAATTTTGGATGACCAATCTCCCTATGTTGTGGTTGAAGAGACCTATTTTGCTCACCAATTAGCTGGTTGACAAAATATTCACCCAATAGTTTTTGGTGACTCCACTGGGGAAGGACAAGCAGTTTGAAGCCTCAAGCTTCAAATTGAAGTAAGACCAGTCCTTTTTTATTTTTATTTCACAATCTAAAAACTCCATGTTATACTAGAAGCCAAAAATCTCAAGGTGTTGTTGACTCTGCTTTTGAGTTGGTGCAGCAAAGCAATTTTGAGTTGTTTCCTCCACAAGCTCACCTTCAACAAACTAGGAGTCTTCCTCCTAGCCCTACCAAGTTACCAACACAAGGCAGAACTTCTTTTTCTGCTATTAGCAGAGCTTTGCCCATACATATTCCACCCAAATTTGTTATCCCACTTTTACATAATCAAACCATGGCTCAAGGCCTCTGGGGTAACTCATTTGGCCCACTTAATTTGACTCCACCTCTACATGAGCTTCCACGTAGTTCAAGGAAGAATTTTTCCAAATTTTTTGGTGATGAGAAATTTCACCCTGATGAACATATTGCTACCTTCAGCATAGCCTGTGGTGTGATAGGGATGGAATTTGAAGATGTGGCAGTCATGCTTTTTGTGGAGACCCTACAAGGTGCTACTATAGAGTGGTTCTACCATCTGCAGGCTCGATTAGTGACATACTAGAATACCCTAAAAGCCAAGTTCAAAGCAAGGTTCAAGCTAGTTCAAGCCAGCAGAGTATGCCCATGACTTGCTGGCCCAGCTCACCTAGATGAAGAAGGAGCCTCATGAGCCTATGAGGGATTTCATTGCCCAGTTTGACAAGCTGAGAAATAGGATTCCTACAATTGCTCAACCAACACCTGAAAACCTCAAATGCTTTTTCATCTGAGGCATGTTGGCCACATAGACCTTACTACTGCTCAAGACTTGGCTACTGAGGTTAAAGATGACCTTATCTTGTTAGGAAAGATAAAGAGAGATCTTAACAGAGGTAAACCCTCTTTATTTTCTGAATACTCACCCATAGCCACCACTGATCAAATGGTACAAAAGTTGGTGACTCCCACATTAGTTTCTTAAATTACCAGGATGAATCTAGAAGTGAAGATGAAGCAGTCGAAGGATCATACGCAATATTCACCTGGTCCAAGAATCAGTCAGCCCAATAGGCCGATAAATAAAAGATAGAGGAGCGACCCCAACCAATAATTTCAATTGCTAAGCAGAGAACCCATCTTCCTTTCCAGTCAAAGGACCTTGTGATTGCCAAAAAGGTAAGTACATCAAACATTTCTGCACCTTCTACTTCAAATTTGCAGACCAGTCCTCCCCCTCCCAAAAACCAAAAGGATGAACTCCCATCCCCTCTTCCAAGTCCATTTTAGTCATCTATCATAATTGATCATGTCAAGAAATCTAAAATTTAAATGACTAAATTTGAATTCCTTCAAGCCAATCTTGAGCAGTTAAACATTGGTGGAGAACTAAGTGTGGACCTGTCTGAGGCAAAAATTGTGGTCACCCAAACATCAGCCCCTGCAGCTCAAATTTTGTTTGAGCCTTCAAGTAGAGGTATTTACTTCTTGACCACTGAGGATTCTCATGTCTCAATTGATGAAAGTCTCGTAACTGGCAATCCAAGATTTTGATCCAAACAAGGCATCAGAAGAATTGGTAGGGCATAGTACAAATCAAGAAGGATCTTCCATCTCTAATAAAGAGAAATCTGATAGAAGATCAGCTTCTGATGATGCTTGGATCCTGGAATCTAATGGCAGTGATTATTCCACTAATGCTGGAGCTAAGATTGTATTGATATCTCCTAAAGGAGATATTTTTCCTTCATACAAGTTGTAGTTTAGCAACACCAACAACATAGCTGGATGCAAATTTCTGTTGCTCAAATTGAAAACTACCCAAGATGAAGATACCAAACTCCTTCACACCAAAAGAGATGATGAGCTGATAGTTTGTCAAGAGTTTGGTGCTGACAATCAAAGCATGTGCTAGACTAGACCAACAAAACAACAAGCTATGGTGGTGGACCATATTGCTGTACTCCAAAGTCAGGAAAAAGAACTCTTTGCCAAGAGAGCAAGGAGTTATGGTTTTCAGATTGAAGACTGCGTCCTGCCATGGGGCAAGAAGAAGAAAGAGCCAAGAGGAAGATGCAAAAAATTAGTTTCTTGGTGGAGAGTTCCATTCGCCCGTCACCAATTTTGGGGACAAAATGGTTTTCTACTGGTTTATCAAGATGGAACGCCATCTTCATTGTCTCACAATGGGCGGCATCTGAAGCGCTTCAAATCCTGAGGCATCAAATAAGATCATTTGTACATATGTATATTTGTATAGTCTTTAGTTCTATTTTGTGCTTTTCATTTTCATTTTTGGCGCTTTTTTTTTTGGGTGGCACGACTCCATAGCCCAATGGCATACTTCAAGGCACTAGAGATTCTAGTTTTTACTCCCCTCAGTTGTGTTTCAAGTTTCCAACTAAAGGTAGTTCCCTAACTAGAGCCAGTTGTTGTCTCCAAAAAATGACTTCTTATTTTTGGGACAACATGTGAACTATTTTGGTTCAAAATACCAAAATTTCTCTCTTCCCTTCTCAAAATTTGTTCTGAGCTTTCAAATTCCTCATTTTTCAAGCTTTTTTAGTAAAGTGATTAGCAGGGCAACAGGGGCAAAGGCTTCTGCAGGTGAGTCCAATCAAAAAAACCAGTTTCCAACACTTAGTCATTTTCAAGATTGGTTCAGGGCCTTGGTTTGATAAAAAATATCCATCAATAGGCATCTAAGCAAGGATCGAACCATTGAACCGTTGAACCATTTTGGTTCAACGGGTTCAATGGGTTCAAAAGTTCAATGTCATCAGCAAGAGCTAAGCGCATTTGTCAGAGGTTTAAAGTTCAACCATTTCAAAGGTTCCACGACTCTGAGCACTTAATGAGTTCCAAAGGCTTGAACCGTTGAACCTTGAACCATTTTGGTTCATCAGTTCAATGGGTTCAACATCCAAATAGTTTAATGAGCTTGGTTCAAAGATATCAAAAGGACTCAGCCAAATCAAAAGAATGAACCGATCGAACCGTTGAACCTTGAACTGCTTCATAGGTTCAATGAGATCACGGGTTCAAAGGTTCAAAGGCAGCCTTTGTGAAGGAAAGGAATGTGCAAAAGAAAAGAATCATTGAAAGCCTCCAAGTTTCAACGGTGAAGGGTTTAAATATGATGCAGTGAAAGATGCCATGTGTCCTTAGTGAGAATCGACATAAGCCAACAAGTGTCATCGTCTGCGTGATTGCTAAAATGAGTCCCGACTATTTTTGTAAGTGTTTCTAGAGTTCTATGGAAGCCACCACATGTCTTCTCCCACGAGACTCTCAAAGGTTTCTAAGAGCTCCTCTGAATTAGGTGAATTCTTCTACGTATCCTCAACTATTTTAGTGGAAGATGCCACGTGTCTTCTTCTGCTAGACTCTCAAAGGTTTCTAAGAACTCTTATGAATTAGGCGAATGCTTCCACGTGTCCTTGCCTGTTCTGATAGAAGATGCCACATGTCACTTGTTCGAAGTAGCGAAACATGCCATGTGTCAAAGACGGAGCATCCTCAAATGCAGAGACACAAAGCTAAGGAAAGGCTTCCTTCAGACAAATTGTCTGAAGGAATTTCTTTAAACTTTTTGTCTGAATGAAATAAAAGAGACAACAATATTCTGAAAGAATCAAAGCCTGAAGGCCACTCAGATGATCTCGAAGGGTAGGTACCCTTGCAGGGGGACACTCGACACTCATAAATGGACCCTATTCAAGACCCTAAAGGGCAAGTTCCCTTCAGGAAGGGTCGAGCCTCAAAGGGTAGCAGAAGCTACCAAGTGTCACAAGCTGAGACATATTCTCTACCAACTTCAAGGCCGCAGATGCTGCCACGTGTCCTCACCCACATCACAGCAGAATGATAGACCCGTGAATGTCAAATTTGCTGTAATGAAGTATCTGTTGATATTTTCAGGCTTAAAATGTGGACCCAATGCATTCAAAGACCTTAAGGCCAGGGCCAAGAGAAAGAAGAGACAAAGAGAGAAACTCAACAGGAGTTAATTCTAGTAGGTGAAGCAGTTCATCGGGTAGATATTTGGGGCCTGAAAACATTGAAAGCATAACCTGTTTGTCTCCTTTGGAATAAAGGTAGAGTAGATAGTTGCACAGCTAGTAGGTGATGGAATTAGTGATTTAGGCTCAGGAGTAGACACTAGAGATGAACAAACATGCCACAGTCAAGGTAGCCACCCTGCTCTAGCATGGCCCTCCCTGATAGAATCAAAAATGCATCCAAGGCATTAATTACACAGTATGGGTCACTCCATAGGACAAAGTGCCAAGTCTCTCCTGGCCTCTATATAATGTAATCTCTCATTCGATGCAAAGGAGATCTTCCCATTACCAGAAGCAAAACTCTGCCCAAATTGAAAGGCATTACTGAGACTTTGAGCTCAGATTGTTGTTCATATTATTTTATCTGAATGAGAAAGCAAGTTGTTTGTAGACTTTGTGCTGTCATATCTTGTATCATTTTAGGAGATTGTTCTTATGTCTATCTTCTGAATGTGTTCTTGTTTATTTAATCTAACAAGCAGAATTAGTGGAAGTGATAAGGAAGGTGTCCTGAAGCTAGCTACTTTCAGACTTTGTGCTGTAATAGCTGTCTTCAGTGTGTGTTTATTTTTTGTTTTTGTGTAAAAGACCTTGGGATGACTTTGTGCCCCCATTGTTCTTCGTATTTCACTCTTGGGTAGTTAAGGTGGAGACTTTGTGCTACATCTTAGATTGTTGGTTACTCTGTATTCGATTACCAGTTACTTATCCTACCTGAAAGATTCTTGTTGTTGTAAGAACAAACACTTTTGAAAGAAGAGAAGTGCCTTCTGTCATTTCACTAGGATTTCTACTATCCAAAAAGGGATCTGGCTCTTGGTTGAATGTTACTTCTGAAAGAAGATAAGTACCTTCACCAATCACCCAGGATTTCTCCTTTGATTTCTGAGCATCATCTCTAAAAAAAGAGAGATGGATGGTTTATCCTACCCTTGAGTGTTATTTTTAGCTTATATATATAGTATATAGCGTCTTTATACCTATAGGGAACCTCCCCTTGATGAGAGGAGAGATTTGTCTCCTTTGGATGTGGTAAACCTGCAACTTTGGATGACCAATCTCCCTATGTTATGGTTGAAGAGACCTTTTTTGCTCACCAATTAGTTGGTTGACAAAATATTCACCCAACGCAGCTGAGGGATCATATGCTGTATTCACCTGGTCCAAGAATCAATTAGCCGAGCAAGCTGATAAAGAAAAGATACAGGAGCAAAATCAACCGGTAATTTCAATTGTTAAGTGGGGAACCACTCTTCCTTTCCAGTCGAAGGACCCGGTGGTTGCAAGAAAGGTGAGTACATCAAACACCCCTACGCCTTATACTTCAAATTCGTAGGCCAATTTTCCCCCTCCCAAAACTCAAAAAGATGAACTTGCATCCTTTGTGCTTAGTTCATTTCAAGCATTTGACATTATTGATCATATAAATAAAACCAAAATTCAAATGTCTGAATTTAAATTTCTGTAGTCCAATCCTGAATAATTAGACAAACTAGTTCAATGTGTTAAAAACCAAGCCATCTCTATAGGACAAGCAATTCCCAAGGTGACTCATGATTCCCCCAATAATGCACCCACCAGGAATAACCTTGTCATTACTCCTCCTGCTGCTCCTGGTAGGACTGAACCTTTCTATGTCTCATTGTTGATAAATGGTCATCAGTTGAATAACTGCATCATTGATTCTAGAGCTTTGGACAATGTCATGCCTGCCAAAGTAGCTGAATCCCTTGGCCTTACACTGACCAAGACATTTGGTAGATGTTTCTCCATGGAAAACAAGTGAGTACCACTGCTGGGGCAAATCAAGGATGCCCAATTTGCATTTGCAGCATTCTCAGACAAAAGAATCGAGATGACTGTCTTGGTGGCCGACGTCCCAGCACCATATGGCATCCTTCTTGGGTAAAATTTCTGTAAAGATGTTGGTGGTGAATTAAGCATGGACTTATTCGAAGCAAGGATTCTAGTCAAAGACATTATGAAAAGATTGCTTTCTGAAGAAGAAGTAAAATACGTGGTCACCCAGACATCAACACCTGAGAGTCTTCAGGCATGGGTAACTACTTTCTATCTACAAACGAAGCCATGAGGCATCTGATGAAGCTTCTAAAGGTGACAACCTGAAGCTTAGTTTAACTAGAATAGTAGAAGAATTGGTGGAGTGCAATGCAAGTCTGAAAGAATCTTCCCCTCTAAATGAAGAAGAATCCAAAGAAAAATTAGTATCAAATGAGGTATGGATTCTATAATTTGATGGCAACTACTCCTCTATCAGTTCAGGAGCTTGGGTGGTGCTGATATCCCCTCAAGGAGATATTTTTTCTTCATCCTACAAATTATAGTTTAGCAACACTAATAACATAGATGAGTATGAATCTCTATTGCTTGGATTGAGGGCTGCCTAAGACAAAGGCATCAAACTCCATGCCAAAGGAGATGTTGAACTAGTGGTTTGTCAGGTGAGAGATTTGTATCAAACCAAAAATGAGAGATTGTGTCACTACCGTAATCTATTCTGAGATCAACTTGAAAGCTTTGATGCTTTCAACATCTCTACCATACCAAGGGAATTAAATGACAGAGCTGATGCACTGGCTGTTTTAGCTACTCTCTTGGTCCCCCAGCTAGACTTCAAAGGAGATAGGTACACTATTGAGTTGGTCTTTTGACCAAGTGTGCTTGATAATGCCAGTCATTGGTAGGTGTTTAACAATGACAATCAAATAATTGCCTTCTTGGAACAAAAATATGGCTTTCAACAGATTCACTTTGAAGGTAATGAGCCTCAACAACTTGAACCAGCCCATGGGTCAAGTGCAATTGCAGGTGAAGAATTTCTATAACTTAAAGGGAATAAGATTGCTAAAGGCCTAGTTTCCCCTGAGAAGCTGTTTGATAAACATGACAGATTCATTAAAAAGCAACAGGTGGATTTAAGCTCCTCCTAGGAGTTTGATCAAGTAAATCTAGTTACCAAAGATGACCCCAAGATGGTGAATATGGGGAAATGCTAAACTCCTGAGGAGAGATCCAAGTTCACTGCTCTACTTCGCTAGTACATGGATGTTCTAGCATACTCCTATGATGATTTGAACTCACTCAAGGTTGATGAAATTTGCCATGACATTCCTCTCAAAAGTGATTCAACACCTTACAGGCAAAAATTTAGGCAGTACAACTCAAAGATATTAGGTACTATTCTGGCTGAGATACAAAAAATGTTAAATGTTAGGATCATTTTCCCAATCCATCATTCCACATGGATTTCCAACATATTGCCTATAAGGAAGAAGAATGAAAAAATTTGCCTTTGTGTGGATTTAAAAAATTTAAATTAGTCATCCCTAAAGGATAAATACCCTTTGCCTATCATGGACCAAGTGCTTCAGACAATGACTGGTTCAGAAATATTATCAATACTAGACGGCTTCTCGGGATACAATCAAGTTGAAGTTGGTAAAGCAGAAAGATGCCATTTGGCCTGATTAATACTGACACCACCTTTTAAAGAGCAATGGACCTTACTTTTAAAGATGAAATGGGTAAGTTCATTGTAGTTTATCTTGATGACTTGACTGTATTTTCTAAGCATCGCTCGGATCATGTGCGCCACTTGCAACAAGTGCTGGAATTCTACCGCCAGAATGACATTTCCTTAAACCTCAAGAAGTCTATTTTTAGGGTAATAGAAGGGAAACTTATCAAACACATTGTGTCTAAAAGAGGCATAAATATTGACTCAGACAGAGTCAAGTCTATTCAAGAGCTTACCCTGCCTACAAGTAAGACTGCAATCCACTCTTTCTTTGGAAAAGTGAACTTTTTAAGAAGGTTCATCCCTGAGTTTGGTAAGAAGACTCATCATATTGTAAATATGATGAAGGAAAATTCCACCTTCAATTAGACTAAAGAAGGAATATTGGCATTCTGGGATATCAAGACAACCATTGCTCACACCCTAATTCTGGTTTGCCCAGACTACAACAAGGAATTCACCATATATTGCTATGCTTCTGAACACACACTTTTAGCAATTTTGGTTCAACAGAACCAAGAAGGTGTGGAGTCTCCCATATCTTTCATGTGTTTTCCTCTCAAAGCTCATGAGCTAAAATATCAAACATGGAGAAGCATGCCTATGTAGTGGTAAAGGCAGTGAAGCATTTTCGCTTCTACATCCTGAATTCACACACTACTGCCTTGGTTCTTGACACCATGGTCAAATCTATATTAACTCAATAGGAGTTTGGGATGAAAAAAGGCAATTAGATTGCAAAAATCTAGGAGTTTGATCTAGTCATAAAACCAATGAAGCTGGTGCGGGGAAAAGGCCTATGCTAATTAATTGCTGATAATAAACCAAAAAAAACAAAGCATGAAAAATCAAAAATAGACACACCAACAATCCTCTTTGTCTTTACTACGAATGAGTGGTATTTAGGTATTTCTCATTTCTTTACTTATGGTGAGTGTCCTACTCACCAATCTTATAAATAAAGGAGGACTATCAAATTTAAAGCTGCCAATTTTGTCTTCTGGAACAATGGCCTGTACAAGATGAGCCTTGATGAAGTGTTCTTTCGCTGCATGGACAAAGAGTAGCAGAGCCAACTTCTGAAATCCTTCCATAATTTGGCTTGTGGAGGACATTTTTTTTCTCCTATAACTACCCATAAAATTATGTGCGCTAGGTATTACTGGCCAACTCTCTTTCAAGATGCATATAAATGGGTAAGAAAATGTGTACTATGTCAGTAGTTTGTTGGAAGACCCAAGTTAGCTGCCCTACCTCTCAAGCCAGTGGTGATAGAAGAGCCATTTCAACAATGGAGAATCAACTTCATTGGTGCTATAAACCCATCTTCAAGTGTTGGACATGACTATGTCCTTACAACCACATACTACTTCACCAAGTGGGTGGAAACAATTCCAACCAAGCATGCCACTTCAAAAGTAGTGTGCAATTTCCTCAAAGAGAACATCATTTCCAGGTTTGGGGTCCCAACCAAGATTTTCACTGACAATGCAACTTGTTTCACTTTCCAAGAGATTACTCAATTTTGTTTTTACTATGGGATCACCCTCTCCCACTCTTTTGATTACTTTTCACAAAGGAATGGACATGTTGAATCAAGCAACAAGAACCTGGTGACCATCATCAAGAAGCTGGTGGATGACAACTAAAAGACATGGCATAAAGCATTGGTTGATGATTAATATGCAGATAAGATCACACCAAAAAGGGCAATTGGTATGTCTCCCTTTTAAATTCTTTATGGGCTCAATGCTGAGATACCAATCACCCTAAAATTGTCAACATTGAAATTGGCTAAGGCAATTGAAGATCAGACATATGAAAGCTCCATCGATAAGAGGATCATGTGGCTGACTGAAATAGATGATCAGAGAACTATGGTGGTGGATTGAATTGCTGCCCATCAAATTCTGGTGAAGAAGCTCTTCGACCAGAAAGCAAATAACCATGATTTCTAGATTGGAGATCAAGTTCTCCTGTGGGATAAGAGGAGAGGACCAAAGGGAATGCATGAAAAGTTTGATTCCCTGTGGAGGGGCCCTTTTACTATTCATCAGCTCAATGGTGAAAATAGTTTCCTATTGAGGTATCAAGATGGCACACCCTTTTCTCTGCCTCATAATGGGCAGCATCTGAAGCACTTCAATTCTTGAAGTATCAGATTAGTTCACCTGTACATATGTATATTTGTATAGTCTTTGTTCTTAATTTTTGTTGTTCATTTTCATTTTTTGAAACCTTTTTTTTGGGTAGCATGACTCCATAGCCCAATGGCACACTTCAAGGCACTAGAGATTCTGGTATCTACTCCCCTCAGTTGTTTCAAAATTTCAACTGAAGGAAGTTCCCCAACTAGAGCCAGCTATTTTTCCCAAAGTCTGTCACTCATTTTTGGGACAACACATGAACTATTTTTGGTCCTGCAAGCCAAAAATTTCTCTCTTCCCTTTATAGGGTAAAATAATCTACATTTTATTTTGAGTTTCAGTTGTGCGCTCCAAGTTTTATCCCTGCACGTTTTAGTTTCGAGGCAATAAGGGTTATGACACAGGGCACGGGTTTTTTTTTTGCGTGAGTTTTTTTTGCCTAAAGTTTTGTCTAAGTCTCAAAGTTGAGCAGAAGTTGCCAAGCGTCATCTACTGAGACACATTATAATTTGTTTCTAAAAATAATGAAACGTGCCACGTGTCCCTTGTAAAACTTGATGGAAGCCACCAAGTGTCAACGACTACAGTTTCTTCCTTTGGTTTCATTAGTGAGCAAGAACTGTGGTGGGCCCTGGGTGAGTTGCTAAAAGTGAGCAGAGCGTGACAAGTGTTTGCATCCATGTTTCAAGCTTCTTTAAATAAACTTCTCTCAGAGTTCCATAGAGGGTGCCAAGTGGCAACGGTGGAAGGTTTTAATATGTTTATTCTAAAAATAACCAAATGTGCCACATGTCCCTTGTAAAGGTCAGCAGAAGCTGCCAAGTGTTAACATTCACAATTTCTTCCTTTTGTTTAGATATTGAGTAAAGACTATGGTGGGCCCTGGGTGAGTCATTAAAATGAGCAAAAGCTGCCAAGTGTCATTTGTTGGGACACATTACAACTTGTTTCTAAAAAGTAGTAGAACACGCCACGTGTCTCGTTATAATTCAACGGAGTGCAACAAAAGTCTATATCCATGTGAATCCAAATGAGTCCCAAATATTTCTACAGTGTTTTTAAAGCTCAACAGAAGCTTCCATATGTCATCTTCTATATGTTAGGATCTAGGATCACAATTGATTACCTTTGTATAAGCAACTAAACATGGAATTTAACCAGAAGTAATAAGTAACTAGAAATCAGAAACAACACATAATATGAGAGACAATACAATCTTGTATTAATACTCTTCCAGAAAGAAATACAATGAAGAAATTACACTCTTCTCACACCTCTTGGGCGTACTAGTAATATTCCCTCAAGAGTTCTCTCTCACAGAACCAATTACAACCACAACTCAAACACAGAGTTGTACCCTCCACCAGTTAGTGACAAACAACCTTGCCCTGCCAATCCACCAAGTACTCAATGCACTCTAAGTAGATCTCTCTGATCTTGCACACCTGTAAATCAACTGACCTTACTTACCATGTAGATCTCCCCTGATCTTGCACACCTGCATATCAACTTGGTCTTGCACACCTGCAAACCTAGATCTTACAATTGGAAGGATCTCTTCCTTGTCCTTGATTACAATACAGCCCCATGGGTCTCTTAAATAGATTCCATGCAAATAATAATTAGACTTCCTAATTACAATAATTAGAAACATAACTTAAGACTAAAATTAGTCTTTACATGCAAACAACTAGTTTGTTAAACTAACTATTCGTTCAACTCACAGTTTTGGAATCGCACATACAATCGACGTCAGTTCCTAACTGTCTGGAGATGACCGATGTCAGCCGATATATGACCGATGTTGGTATATTCCTGTTTACCCCTGACCAACATCGGTTGGCCTGACTGACGTTGATTTGCCTGACTGACATCAATTATTGTGACACTCAGCACCTCTTCCATGTTTGTATCAGTGAAGCTTTTAGCTCCACAACCTAACAATCTCCCACTTGGAGATAAACAGTTGCACTTGTACCTGTACCAGTACATCTTCTAATTTTTTTTCTTGGCTTGTATCCCTCTTCAAGTTCAATCTTGAAGACCAACCACCACATATCCTATGGTGCTTTACCCGACACCACTGACTCTGGTCTGCACATGACTGACGTCGGTACCTACCTGTTTGACATTGATTCTTACCTGACCAACGTCAGTAATTATGTTTTCTTGTGAGTGATGACTTTTACCCACGAGCTCACCTTGGATCATAACCTTATCCAAACTGCCCTATTCAAAATTATCTAGTCCCTTCCGTTGATCTTTGTCCATTATCTCCTCCATGAAAACCAAGGCTTTCCAGTTCTTAAGTTTGTCAAAGACATCAGACTTCCTATTAAGAACATGCATTTCCTTCTTACTCATGTGACCAAGCCTACAAAGCCACATCTTTGCAACATAAAGAGAATCAGTAATACAAGTAGATAGATAAAGAGTACCTACTTTCTTACCACATGCTAATTCAAGTGCACCTTTGGAAACTTTCCAAGATTCTGCTGTGAGAGTTATTGTGCATCTCTCATCACCCAACTTTTCTATAGAAATTAGACTCCTCTTCAGGACTGGGACCTGCATGACATCCTTCAACACCCATGTGTTGCCCGTCTACAATTTCAGCCGCACTTCCCCTTTGCCAACAATTTGACAAGGCTCACCAACCCCTAAATAAATCTTTCCAAAGTCTCCACGGACATAATCATGGAAAAATACTCTATTTCAGGTTGCATAGAAAGAGGCAACAGAATCTAAAACTCAAGATTCTACTTTATCCAAGGAACATACAAGAGCATCCTGTGCAACAATCTCTACAACGTCTGCTTCTTCATTTCCTTCATGCTGATTTTCTACCAACCAATAATCTTTCTTTACCTGCCCTTTCTTTCCATAATTCAGTAATTGATTATTCTTGCCATTGAATTTCTCCATTCTTAGTGTACTTTCTTCTACCATTGCTTTACTCCCACTCAATCAAAAACCCCTGAGAGTGACTTGTAATCAACAAACACTAACCTATTCCAAACCAGGCTCTGATACCACTTGTCAAGATCTAGAACATAAAGCTCTGATACCACTTGTCAAGATCTAGGAGCACAATTGATTACCTTTATATAAGTAACTAAACACGAAATTTAACCAGAAGTAATAAGTAACTAGAAATAAAAAACAACACAAAATATGAGAGACAATACAATCTTGTATTAATACTCTTCCAAAAAGAAATACAATGAAGAAATTACACTCTTCCCACACCTCTTGGGCGTACCAGTAATCTTCTCTCAAGATTTCTCTCTCACATAACCACTTACAACCACAACTCAAACACAGAGTTGTACCCTCCACCAGTCAATGCCAAACAACCTTGCCCTGCCAGTCCACCAAGTACTCAACACACTCCAAGTAGATCTCTCTAATCTTCACACCTGCAAATCAACTGACCTTACTTACCATGTAGATCTTCCCTAATCTTGCACACCTGTAGATCAACCTGTCTTGCACACCTGCAAACCTAGATCTTACAATTGGAAGGATCTCTTCCTTGTCCTTGATTACAATACAACCCCATGGGTCTCTTAAATAGATCCCATGCAAACAATAATTAGACTTACTAATTATAATAATTAAAAATGCAGCTTAAGACTAAAATTAGTCTTTACATGCAAACAACTGGTTTGTTAAACTAACTATTTGTTCAACTCACAGTTTTGGAACTACACATACGACCGACGTCAGTTCCTGACTGTCTGGAGATGATTGACGTCAGCTGATATATGACCGATGTCAATAGATTCCTGTCCACCCTTGACCGACATCAGTTGGCCTGACCGACGTCAGTTTGCCTGATCGACGTCGCTTACTGTGACACTCAGCACCTCTTCCATGTTTGCATCAGTGAAGCTTTTAGCTCCACAACCTAACACTGTAGGACTCTCAAAAGGTATCTAAAGCTTTTATAAGCTAAGCGGATGCTGCCGCCAAGTGTTCTCACCTATTTCACAGTGGAAAATGCCACGTGTCACTTGTTAAGATCAGTGGAAAGTGGCCAAAGCAAGTGGGAAAGAAATGAAGGGATTGCTAAGGAGGATGATAGGCCCACAACCATCAAATTTAGGGCAACCAACTAGCTGCTGGATTTCAAACGATGACAGACCTGAAGACGTCAAATTTATGGTAATAAATTATCCATTAATCTTTGTAGGCTTGAAACGTAGACCCGAAGGAATTCAAAGACCTTCAGGCTGAAAGGAAGAACCACCGAGAGGAAGAACCAAAAGAACCAAAAAGGGGAAAAGATAACTCAAGGGCTCAAATTGTAGCAAGAAGGAGGAAAGATCACAAATATCTATGCTATAGTTATTCCAGTAGGTGAAACAGTCCATCAAGTAGATATTTGAGTCTGTAAGTATTGAAGGCACAACCTATTTGTCTCCTTTGGGGTAAAGGCGAGGTGGACAACTGCACAAACATGAGGAAAAGGACCAGATGGCTCAGACCCAAGAGAAGACATTCAAGATGAATTAACACACCACAGTTAAGGTGGCTGCCCTGTTTCAGCATGGCCCTCCTGACAGAACTAAAAATGCATTCAAGGCATTGAATGCACAACATGGGCCATTCCATGAAACAAAGTGCCAAGTCTTTCTTGGCTGCTATATATTGTAGTCTCTTATTTGATGAGAAAGGAGATCTTCTTCATCATAGAGTAAAAACTCTGCCCAAATTGAAAGGTGAATATTGAGACTTTGAGCTCAGATTGTTGTTCATATTATTTTATCTGAATGAGAAAGCAAGTTACTTATAGACTTTGTGCTGTTATAGCTTGTGCCATTTTAAGAGATTGTTCTTATGTCTGTCTTCTAGATGCATTCTTGTTTATTTAATCTAATAAGCAAAACTAGTGAAAGTGATAAGGAAGATGTCCTGAAGTCAGTTACTTTCAAATTTTGTGCTGTCATAGTTGTCTTCAGTGTGTGTTTTTAGTTTCTTTCTGTGTTGAGAATTTTGGGATGACTTTGTGCCCCCATTATCCTTTGTGTTTCACTCTTTGGGTAGTTGAGGTGGAAACTTTGTGTTCCATTTCATCCTGCTGGTTACTACCCTTTTGTTATTACCTGAAAGAACTCATGTTGTTTGCTGCAAGACCACTTCTGAAAGAAGAGAAGTGCCTTCAGTGTCTTCACCAGGTTTTCTCCTTTATTTGTGAGCATCATCTCTGAAATAAGAGAGATTGATGGTGTTTCCCTACCTTTGAGTGTTATTTTCTACTTATAGCTATAGTATATAACCCCCCTCATATTTAATAGGGAACCTCCCCTTGATGAGAGGAGAGATTTATCCACCTATGACGTAGTAAACCTGCACACTGGGCCGACCAATCTCCCTTGATGTGGATGATAAGACCTATTTTTCTCGTCAATTAGCTGACTGACAAAATATTCACCCAACATATATCACAAAAAATACATGTTTTTTTTCTCTAGGTACATCACTTGGCTTTCTCTAGGCCTGAGCTCGCAATCTCAAAAACTTCCACATGTATGGCTACATATACAATACCTCCCAATAAACCTATGACTGGGCTCTATCTATGGTAGTCCTACTTTAGGTGGAGATTTCCATCTCTGCCTCTTAACTAGTCGAGCCATAGTTTCTTTCAGGGCATCCAGGGCATACATCTAGTTTTCCCTCTCTCCAGGTGCCTTCATTTTTATGGCTTACTCTCGAGCTAACTCAGCCCATAGTTGATCAATCTCAACCTCTGCTCATGATAGTTGTGTATTAGCTTGTGATGTAGTTGTCTCATGTTGTGCTACAACTACATCATGCCATGATGACTCTACCTCTAGCTATGGTAGCTAGTGCCATGTTCTTACCAGCTTGAGTGATGGTCATGCACCTACCCATCAAAAGTGAGTATGTGGCTCTGGCCCTGTCGATAGGTGTGGCACTCTCTCTATGAGGGATGTTGCTACCACATCAAAGAATAACTCCCTAAATAATAGGTACAACTAGGGCCTTTTCTAACTAAGTTGGTCTCTTGCACACACACATAGAGAAAATATGTTAGTCATATATTGGCTTTCGATAAAGGAAGAGTACTAAAGACAAGTATTATCTAAAAAATACACTTTTATTACCTAGTCATGATGTGTGTCTCTACGAACCTCTAATAAGTTGTACTCTTTGTGGTGGTGGTGGCCCTCAATGTGGCTGCCTCTCTCCACCATTGGCTCTCTTGCTCTATCTCAACTATACTCCCTACTCATCCCTAACTAGCTTTGGCTGTGCTCATCTCTCTCATGTTTCCAAAGCTTGTCTCTTTGGATGTTGATATGTCCCTTGTGGAGCTTAGAACTCCTCATGTCCCAAATAGATATCCACTTCAACATCCTTTAGCCACACCATAGATTTGTATGGATCTCAGACGTAGCTATCCACTATATCCTGATCTAAGGTGGTTCACATAGGCCCAACCCTATCTATGAACTATGTGGCCCATGCAACACCCTCCTCTAGTGCAGGGTATGTGTTGTTACCCCATGATGTCCTTGATCATGTCAATGGGAATCTCTCATAAACCCAAGATAAAACTAAGCTAGGTTGTGTCAATCTTCCTACCCTTATGCACTGAATGTGATCCAGTTACTGGTATAGTCCTCCTAGGATGTAATGGCCCTAGGCATACCTCTATCCTCCCTTAGCTCTCTAGACAACTCCTATCCAGGATAATGGTAGCCTCCTTATACTCTGGCTATCATAGAGATTCTTAACCATCATATCTATTATCACCATCCATATCAATGGAACCCCTAGTGATAGTTGTGTGATCTACACTCCATGGTTGTTCTACTCTCAGTAGGGTCCCACTAGATAGAGCTTGATTATGATTGTGTCCAACACCTATGGAAACTCTATCTCCCTCCCTGTAGGCTCTGCCCCATAGAGTCGGTAGATATCCTCAATGCTTAAGATGACCTCTAGCTGAGGTACCAACTAAAATGCATGCCTCTCAAGTACCCATGTGGTCACCAATATGTTCATTAGATCCAAGGAGTAATGTAGTGATGGTATGTGCATCAGTCTCTATAGCCCTACACTCCGTAGGCAATCCTGATCCTTTATAGGTAAAATGTTAGTTTCCTTGACTAATCAATGGAACCCCTAGTGATAGTTGTGTGATCTACACTCCATGGTTGTTCTACTCTCAGTAGGGTCCCATTAGATAGAGCTTGATTATGATTGTGTCCAACACCTATGGAAACTCTATCTCCCTCCCTGTAGGCTCTGCCCCATAGAGTCGGTAGATATCCTCAATGCTTAAGATGACCTCTAGCTGAGGTACCAACTAAAATTCATGCCTCTCAAGTACCCATGTGGTCACCAATATGTTCATTAGATCCAAGGGGTAATGTAGTGATGGTATGTGCATCAGTCTCTATAGCCCTACACTCCGTAGGCAATCTTGATCCTTTATAGGTAAAACGTTAGTTTTCTTGACTAACCATGATAAAACTCTCTAAGCTGGTCACCTCTTAAGGTCTCTCTCTCTCTTTGTGTTGGTCGCTCACCTGCTTGTGATGACTCTCCCTCCTTTGGTGCACTAACTCCTCTACAGGTTTACAAAACTAAGAAATAGGTAAATGGATCAGTTGTACCAGTTATGAAATTGATAAATCAAGTTAAAAATAAGTTGTTTATACTATTTATCTATTTTCCCGTCTTTTTGGTACTTTTTTTCCTACTTCAAGCTCTCCCAGGCTCCCTAGAGCCTAGTTTGGGCCCTTTTTGACCCAGACCATGACTTTATAGGCAAAGTTGTAGCCTGGGTCATGGCCCTTTGGGAAGCCCTAGGGCTTCCCAAGTCTCCTTCCCTAGACCTCTGTTTGGCCTCATACTTGGCCCAGAGTGTTGCTCTCCACTTCCCAATCATTTTGACTGGTTAATCCACCCGATTCATCCATCAAATCATCCTGATTTTGTCAAAATCTCCTTTGGGCCTCCCAAATCTCAAATCTAAAAAAAATTTGACAAAGTTTTGTTCAAAGGACTTACCTAGACCATCGTGTGCACTTGTGGTGTACTCCCCAATTCCTTGTATGCTCTGCTTGGGCTTTCATGGTAGTATTTCTCTCCTTGGAGTCTCTCAAAGTAAAAATGAGTGTGAAAATGACTTCTTTTTCACCTCTTTTTTCTCTTTTTGGCTCTCTTTTTTGTTTTAGTGGGCCCCTTTTTATTTCACATACCGATCTCATCATATAACTTATAACCTTTGAATTCATGAATTAGCATGGTTATTATCTGATTATCATTGCTTGGGGTGTTATGACATACACTGTTTTGGGACAGTGATATTACTATGTAGTTTACATAATGTAAAAATTTCATATATTTACTTTGTATCTTTTGATATTATATAGATTAATATCAAAATATAGTATACTATATACTAGAATAAATATATGAATATGTATAAACTAGTAAAATGTTTTTATAAATGTCTTTAAACATTTCTTGATATCCGAGGTGTCAAAATAGTAAGACATATGTAAACAGATAATCGATCTATAGATACACACATTTTAAAAATCTAATTATCTTTTAATTAAGAACAATTATAAACTCATATATATATATATATATATATATATATATATATATCTTAAATAAATAATTAATACTTATAAGCTTGAAGTATCGAAAGGACTACCTTTAAAATGATATAGACTTAGTCTTCATTTTTCCATGCATTCAATTGTAATTAATAACCTTTAATTTTATTGGTCCACATAGCCTTATGTTGCAATGGAGAATGTGGTGGAGAGTTTATAGTCCAATTAAGTGATTTAACATATTTTACGCAAGGCAAGTTGGTTACGAAATAAAAGGTGCATGTGTTTAATGAAAAGGTGAATAAACAAATATGCATGGTAAGAAGAGTCCTAGTCATTAACATAAATAAAAATCTTATAAATGAGGGGTTGTAGAAGAAAAGTGGGGGATGACTACCTCTTTATTTATGTTAATCATGTTGCCTTATTTTTTTTCATGCAATCCTTGTTATGAGGAAGTTTAGGATTGGAATCACTGAGGAGTAACCTTTTCGTCTATTAGCATTCACGTCATTGCCATATCTAGTTCTATTCTTTTATTTTCTTTAACTCATTGGAAAAGTAAGGCTACGGGAATATACATTATTTTTTTTATCTCAACTATTTCAACCCAAGTAGAATTGCACCCCATTTCAGTCAAGGATTTCAATGAAAATAAGAATTCCCTTTGCATGTATACCGGATGGTGTTCCATGTGGATGATTATTCCATGATGTATACATTTTTATTAGTTCCTATTCATCATCATACTTGTTCAGAGCTTCGATTGAGTTAAGACAATATTGACATGATATACTTATTTGAGGCTACGTGAAGTAGTGATAGTATTAACATATACACAATATTTTTGCCAGGTGCCCTTAAGACTTTTCTTTGATTTGAGAAATAAACTCTCTAGGTTGGAGAGATGTCCAAAGGGATTGAAAGGTTTTGGGAAACTCTTCTCGATTATTTGTTTTGACTTATGTGATGATCTCATGTGTATTTAGAAAGTTAGTAAGATTTTTTTTCCAAGTTGTTGGACCCTGGGGTGATCATGGTAAACCATTTTAGCATAAGTAACATTTGCAAAACTAAATTATAAAATAGAAAATGTCATGAGTAGGGTCTTGTGGGATCGATAATCTATGAAAAATATTAAATGAGTGCACTAGTACAAATTTTTAAGATAAAATTTGTAGTTATTTACATGCTATGATAATAGATACTATGTTTAAATGGTGACAAACTATGTTTGTTAATCAGATCTTTTGTTTTACTATGAGTCATCGAGGCGATGACTAGTTTTACGGGGGGGAAGATGTCACATCCTGATCTCATCCTATAACTTATAACCTTTGAATTCATGAATTAGTATGGTTATAATATGATTAACATTGCTTGGGGCGTTATGACATACATTGGTTTGGCATAGTGATATTATTGTGTAGTTTACATATTATAAAAAATTCACATATTTGCTATATATCTTTTGATATTATATAGATTAATATCAAAATATAATATACTATATACCAGAATAAATATATGAATATGTATAAATTAGTAAAATGTTTTTATAAACATCTTTAAGCATTTCTTGATATACGAGGTGTCAAAACAGTAAGACATATGTAAATAGATAATCTATCTATAGATACACTCGTTTTTAAAATATAATTATCTTTTAATTAGGAAGAACTATAAACTTATATATATATATATATATATATATAATAAATAAATAAATAAATAATACTTATAAGCTTGAAGTATCGAAATGACTACCTTTAAGACGATATAGACTCAGTCTTCATTTTTTCATGCATTAAATTGTAAGTAATAACCTTTAATTTTATTGGTCCACATAGCCTTATGTTGCAATGGGGAATGTGGCAGAGAGTTTATAGTCCAATTAAGTGATTTAACATATTTTAAGCAAGGTGAGTTGGTTATGGAATAAAAGGTGCATGCACTTAATGAAAAGGTGAATAAACAATTATGCATGGTAAGCAGAGTCCCAATCATTAATAGAAATAAAATTCTTATAAATGAGGGGTTGTAGAATAAAAGTGGGGGATGACTACCTCTTTATTTCCATTGATCAAACCTTCTTGTTTTCTTTCACATAATCCTTGTTATGAGGACATTTAGGATTTGAATCACTGGAGAGTAACCTTTTCGTCTGGCAACATTCACATCGTTGCCATATCTAGTTCTGTTCTTTTATTTTCTTTAACTTGACAGAAGAGCAAGGCTACAGGATTATATATTATTTTTTTATCTCAACTGTATCAACCCAAGTGGAATCACACCCCATTTCAGTCAAGGATTTCAATGGACTTAGAAAGCCCCTCTGCATTTTCAACATACTACACATATGTGTTAATCTCCATGTTTGGACAAGACATATCTATAATGTATACATATTGTAGTCATGTTTATTTTTTGAAGGAAGGCCATTATAAGGAGCTATGGTAGTAGAGTTAATACTTGAGAGAATGGCATGGAGAACATAGCAGAATGGAAGAGAGAGAAGAGAGAGAGATGGCAGACCTAGAAGAAAAGCAACACAATAGGTGGAGAAAGGAGGATGAAAATGAAAATAAAGAAATAGGTTTTATGGGAGTTTCATTTGTCATCTGTGGTCTATGATATTAGAAGGTTGATATGGACAATGAACATTCGTTCTATGCTTGAAAGATCACCCAAATCTTGCTAAGTATTCTTTCCATCTTGGTTTTCTAGTATGTTAAAAAGGTAAGATATTCATGCATCATTTAGTCTGAGTATTTTTCAATTTATCTTATCTAGAATGATCAGAATAGATTTGGTACTTTGATTAAATTTTATATATATATATATATATATATATATATATATATATATATATATATGATACCCATTTATGAGTTTGGAATGGAAATTTGATTTGGAAAAAAAAAATTGTTTAAGATATGATTTGTTTTATTATTCCTAAAAGCCATGTATATCACAAGATAGGTTTTCTAATAATATCCATGTTGAGAGTTGTATGAATATTAGGTTTACCAATTAATACTAAGTATTATTGTAACATCCTCTATGGGTGTTTAAATGTGAAGTCCTATTTAAGTGAGGATGTACTTATGTATGTGGTTAACATATATGGTGTACTCTCAATATGTATTTTTGAGTCTAAAATAAAGAAAAATATCAATTATTAGTGTTAATGAAAAATGTAAGGGGTATATTATTTTGAGACTATGTCAGCTTTTTATTTGGTATAGGATAATGTAATTTTTGTGTCAGTTACACTATCAAAGAGTATGTTTAATTTGAACATGGCTTAATTAAGTTGATAATGGATCAACTAAAATATTATAATTTTTAAAATAATTTACAAGTAAAATTTGAGAGGGATCTTGTTAATACAAAACATAAAGTAGACCTTTTCAGCAAGGTATTTTGTTTGAATGAGTTGGATCGTAATAGGATCACCTGAGTCTTTAGGAAAATGTTATACCCAAGAATATGGGCATATGGATATGACCAAATGATAGGTTTCAAGTATTTAATTTCAATTCTTATGTCAATTGTATTATCACCTCTGTAAATTGATTATGTTACTAAGTATATTACTCTCTCTCTCTGAGGAAGAAGGACCACTTCCATGATAAGATAAATTGTGTAAATCTTGAATGAAGTTTATAAGATGAATTATAATACCATAATAACTTATTGATTAGGAAGATGATCTATTGAGTTGTAAAGGGAAATAATCATGTTATAATTGAATAAGCTAGGATAGTAGAAGAACACGTTATTTTAGTATTGAAGGTCAATGTTCATTATAACAAATTCATGCCAAATACCTTATTTTGTTATTCTCACAGATAGCATAAATTTGAGTGTGGAATTTAAGGTTAAAAGTAATTAGTATGATTACGAATGTATATTTTGTGGTTCTTGTGATAGTAGATCAAATAATAAGCCTTTGTGCTTCACTAGAATAGTGTGCCCCATGTGTTTCATGTGTTATGTTCTATGTGTTCTCTCTCAATGAAAGGTTGACTAATGTTATTAGATATTTGAGTTGAAAGAGGATTCAATTCCATAGATGGTTTCTATGATTAGTATGCTTCATTGATAGTGCATTCAGTTAAACTATCTTTTTTATTCATTTAAATAATATAGTAATTTATGATCGATTGTTTGAAACACTATAATCTTGGTAAAGACTTATTGTAATGGGAATAAGGTATTAGTTATTAAAATTCATAGAGTGTGTTGTTTCAAGAGCAAAAACACATTTTAACTATGGTTAGATAGACCCATATGTATGTGATTATAGCTATGAGCGTGGTAGTGTATGAAGACACGAGGATGATATTGGACATCAATAATCCTAGCTTATACATATTTTGATGTGAGTGATAGGGTTGTAAATACCATTGAGTCTTACCTTTGTATTTAAGGAATGCATTTGTCATTACTTCTTATATGCACACATATGAGAAATCTATTGAGTAAATATATATACCTCTAGAAGTTTTGGTAGAACTACATCGAGCCCTAATTCTGTGTATGTAGGTGACATCACAGATATGTATGGCAGCTCGGGTAGTGAGCACGGGCATAGGAAACTAATCCTAGTGGGCATAAGAATCTAGCTCTATAGGTGTTCCTTAGTGTGATTTTACTTTAGCTTTACTCAGAATGCTAGTGAAAGCAAATAGCCTTTTGTAGTATAGTATTATTATGCAAACTGGTCAACATGATCAAGTTTATCGCATCTTATAGGATGAACCAATATATGCGGTATTCTTCATGAGAAAGTAAGTGTGCAAGTGATTAGACATTTTTGTAATAGCATAGTGTTTCATGAGCTGTGCCTTGAGATTAAGTTATCATTGGTTTGTTGTTGAATGTATATTTGGATAATATAATTCTGACTTGTTTTATTATGGTTGGGCATAAGATTATTGTTGGTGTTGAGTCAGATACTCAAACATAAAGACCTGTGATAGTATGGGATGTCATAGATTTTTATAGTATAGAAAGTACCTGGATGGTACATATTATATATGTTATATCTTAACCCATACCTAAATTAATATATAATTTATGGCTATTAATGTTGGGTAGAGTGATCATAAACTATGATAGTATGGGATATCATAGGATACTTCAAATTGGATGTATATAGTTAAGTGGTACATACAGTAGCTATATGTTTGGAATCTCACCTAAATTGACTGTTCGAATGATTTTATGATTATTTCTTGAGCAATATGTTTATATTAGTTAGTTAGACAAACTGTATGCGTGCATACAATCTTGAAAATATAATTAAAAGATAGGTTTGAATGTTATGCACTGTATGTATTGCGTTATTTGTGTACCTAATTTACTTTTGTGCCGAGCATGTGATTCTCTATGGATCTAGAAATGTGGATTCCTTCATCATTACTTATATCTAGGTTTTTATGTGAGAGTGCATGGGTAAGCACACAAGCCTGGATTAGTAGGATGTTATGCTAAGAGTGTGTCTCTTGGATATGGGATTATAGACCTCAGTTTTATAAGCTCATCTGTGTCATGAGTAGTTTGTTCCCTTTTTGGCTTAGAGTGCCAATTCTTTTGATGGTGATGTCTCATGGAGGAGACCATCACATTTGAAAGGAGAACTACATCGGACCCTAAATTTGGAGTGGATATGTAGGTTGCCCTAGTTGTGGTGGGGGCATTGGGTCTAGATCCTTAGGTTAGGCTAGGGTATACTTGATTGCATAACAATTTGTGAGACTAGTTGAATTAGTACCAGTACTTAGTCTGAGATTTTGGATTGTGCTAATGTTCTTAGTGGGATAGCAAAATTTTTGTACCATACTATTTAATTCTATTGCTTGAAATATTAGAATGTATAAATTGTTACTTATTGAAGTTGTTGATTATATGACTAACTAAAGTATTATAACAATTGTGGTTAGATGAATGTTCCATAATTAGTTTTTGTAAAAAAATTTACTGCTTTTTCTAAGAACAACTAGGTGGGTTGTTACATGTGGTATCAAACCCAGGTTGATCCAAAACTTGAAAGCTTTGGTTGAAATATAATTAAGAAATAAGAACAACACAATTCAAATAATGTTATCTTTGAAAAGAGATGTTTTATTTATCAAAATTGCAGACCCAAACATATGCTTATCTCTGAGAAGAGATGTCTGATTTCCATTTTGGGTTACATCTTCATTTATACATGTTTTGAAGGTGTGGGGAGGATGTGGAAGGTCACCAATCTCGATGGAGATGAATTGGTTTGACTTCCATGATTTACAACAATACAAAATTTAAGGAATTACTATTTTTAGAAACTTACTATTTTTAGATTGGACTACTAAAATTGAAATTTGGGACACTTCCGTTGAGTTTTATGGGGTCAACCTTCATCAAGAAAAGCTCATGCCATCTCACGATGTTCCCCTCATTATTAGCTTTCCAACGGTTCAAACGACGAGTCAATTGGAGCTACGGTGCAAAAGTTATGGCTCCCAGAAGTTTCGCCATCAAATGGGGTGGACCCATCACCCGAATTGTCATTTGAATTGTTGTCCGGATCACAGGTTCATATACCATTCCAATACTACAAGAAAGAGAGTTAAAATGTACGATATAGAAAGTTTGCTATCCCACTAGGAACATTAGCACAATCCAAAATCCCATACTAAGTATTGGTACTAATTCAACCAGTCTCACAGATTGCTACGCAATCAAGTCTACCCTAACCTAGCCTAATGATCTAGAATTGATGCCCCCACCACAACTAGGGTAGCCTACATATTTATTCCTCAAAATTTAGGGTCTGATTTAGTTCTCCTTTCAAATGTGATGGTCTCCTTCACAAGACATCACCATCAAAGGAATTGGTACTCTAATCTAAAAAGGGAACAAACTACTCATGACACATATGAGCTTATAAAACTAAGGTTTACAATCCCATAGCTACGAGACACACTCTTAGCATAACATCCTACTAATCCAGGCTTGTGTGCTTACCCATGCACTCTCACATAAAAACCTAGATATAAGTAATGATAAAGGAATCCACATTTCTATATCCATAGAGAATCACATGTTAGGCATAAAAGTAAGTTAGGTACACAAACAAAACAATACATACAATGCATAAAATTCGAACCTATCTTTTAATTATACTTTCAAGATTGTATGAATGTATACAATTTGTCTAACTAACTGATATAAACATATTGCTCAAGCAATAATCATAAAATCATTAGAATAATCAATTTAGGTGAGAGTTCAAACATATAGCTACTGTATGTACCACCCAAGTATATACATCTAAGCTGAAGTATCTTATGATATCCCATACTATCATAGCTCATGATCACTCTACCCAATATTAATAACCATAACTTATATATTAATTTAGGTATGGGTCCAAATATAATGTATATTGTATGTACTATCCAGGTACTTTCCATATTATAAAACTCTATGACATCCCATGTTGTCATAGGTCTTTGTGTTTGAGTATCCGACTCAACACCAACAACAATCTTATGCCCAACCATAATAAAACAAGTTAGAATTATATTATCTGAGTATACATTCAGAAACGAACCAATGAGAGCTTAATCTCAAGGCACACCTCATGAAACACTATGCTATTACATAAATGTCTTGTCACTTGCACACTTACTTTCTCATGAAGAATATCGCATACAGTGGTTCATCTTGCAAGATGCGACAAACTTGATCCTGTTGACTAGTTTGCATAATAATACTATGCTACAAAAGGATATTTGCTTTCACTAGCATTTTAAGCAAAGCTAAAGTAAAATCACACTAAGGAACACCTATAGATTTAGCTTCCTATACCCGCTAGGATTAGTTTCCTATGTTCACGCTCACTCCCTGAGCCGCCATACATATCTATGATGTCACCTACATACACAGAATCAGGGTTAGATGTAGTTCTACCAAAACTTCTATAGGTATATCTATTTACTCAATAGTTTTCTCATATGAGTGCATACAAGGAGTAGGGATAAATACATTCCTAAAATATAAAGGGAAGACTCAATGGTCTTTACAATCTTATCACTCACATCAAAATATGTATAAGCTAGGACTATTGATGTCCAATATCATCCTCGTGTCCTCATACACTACCACACTCATGGCTATAATCACATACATATGGGTTTATCTACCCATAGTTAAAATGTGTTTTTGCTCTTGAAACAACACACTCTAGGAATTTTAATAATTAATACCTTATTCCTATTACAATAAGTCTTTACCAAGATTATAGTGTTCCAAACAATTGATCATAAATTATTGTATTATTTAAATGAATGAAAAAGATAGTTTCATTGAAGGCACTCTCAATGAAACATACTAATCATAGAAACCATCTATGGAATTAAATCCTCTTTCAACTCAAATATCTAATAACACTAGTCGACCTTCCATCAAGAGAGAACACTTAGAACATAACACATGAAGCACATGGGGCACACTATTCTAGTGAAGCACAAAGGCTTATTATTTGATCTACTATCACAAGAACCACAAAAGATACATTCATAATCATACTGATTACTTTTAACCTTAAAGTCCACACTCAGATGTTTGCTATCTATGAGTATAACAAAATAAAGTATTTGACATGAATTTGTTATAATGAACATCGACCTTCAATACTAAAATAACATGTTTGTCTACTATCCTAGCTTATTCAATTATAACATGATTATTTCCCTTTACAACTCAATAGATCATATTCTTACTCAATAAGTTATTATGGTATTATAATTCATCTTATAAACTTCATTCAAGATTTACATAATTTATCTTATCACGAAAGTGGTCCTTCTTCCTCAGACAGAGAGAGTAATATACTTAGTAACATAATCAATTTATAGAGGTGATAATATGATTGATATAAGAACTAAAATTAAATACCTGACACCTATCATTTGGTCATATCCATATGCCCATCTACTTGGGTATAAAATTTTCCTAAAGACTTAGGTGGTCCTTGTAGAGAGGATTACAAAGCAAGTTAGTTAAACAATAGTCCATAAATAATGAAAAATGCATAAAGAACTAACTAACTAAGCCTATCTATTCCTATGGGAATTACAAAGTATAGCAAGAAACAAATGAAAGAACACAAACATCATATTACCTTCCCAAATGGATTCACCATACCCATTGGCTCAAAAGCATGTTCTCCCTTGATCAAGCATCCTTATCTTTGTCAACGAAGGTGGCAAACTCCTCCAATGTCTCAAGAACACTCCATAAAACCTAGGCTAATGATTCCAAATCACTAAACTAGCCTATCAATGAAGCTTGTAACTAATTTTGATGGTCTATTGCAAAGGATTGTGGAGACGATTCTACATAATAAATTTGCATAAATCAAGCTTAAATTTCATGTCCATGGCCTCTCTATTTATAGATTTTTGAGATTGGTCAGGATCAACCATGACCATTCATCTCAAGATTGAGATGTGTGGCCATGGATAATCCTAATATTTGGAATTAAACTCATAAATATCCTCAAGATAACTAAGCATTAAATAGGCATGAGAGGCATTAACTAGGCATGGGTGACCCATAATCCTGATATTTTATGCACTTATCGCTTGATGGATGCTGTCCCATAGATGATGTCACCTGATGATGGAATTAATAGAAATGAATTTCCAACAAGAAATATTCAATAAATGTCATGGAAAATACACTTAAGCTCTTGATTTAGATTAATTAGCCTTAAACAAAACTAATCAACATTTGTGTAATTATTTGGAAATTGGCCCTCAATTAATCAAAATGGTCAGAAAGTCATATTACTGAGTTGTAATTTGACTCGAGAAGAATTATAAGGTGATGTTAGATGTGCCAAAACTATATTTCCATTTATGATGTTTCCAACATAAAATAACAAAGGTACGTGGCGTATACTAAAGAATTTAGGTGAAAAGAGTGATCCAGAGCACAAAAGGCAAAATCATCATTTTGAATCAAAATAAATTGATAAAAGTTAGCTGGCCCATAAATTGCATTACCCCATTTAGGGATATTTTGACCTCAATTGGCACTTGTAAATTACAAGTTTGAACCATTTAGCGCATTTTATGGATTTTGACCTTGGGAGTGTATTTGAGAGTAATTTGAGTAAGATTGATAATTTCAACACAAATGGTGTTAGGAATTAGATGTCTACATTTTACCTTATTTGAGAGGGCATAGTGAGACATTCAGGTGAAGCAACGTCTTTTCCAAGAAAAGATTTTTCAAGAATAAATTGGAATAGACCCATGATGCCCCCTCGAGAGGACATACTAGGATGAAAGAGGACTCTCGAAAAGAGAGAGAAAGTGAGAGGTTAACCCATAAAATAGATCACATCCATACGAGTTAATGCTTATACATGTGATTACCATCAATGATCAAAATATAATTAGAAGTATAATAGGCCCCAGAGATAGGGGGAATGGGAAAGATAGGTTAAAGTGAGTGGGTACAAATGTACATGCGATGGTGTAATGGCTTAGAAAGCCATATAAAACCAAGCATATGATAATGTACAAAGTGATGAGAGAGATGAAAAGAAGAATGGAGATAGCTAAGTTGACCTCAATAGAAATTGAGCTCTGCCTACATAGTTCCATAGACTCAGGTTCCAACATGAACTTTAGGCCAATGTAGTTCACCCATGTTTGGGAGAGAATGGAATGAGGAATGATGAAAAACAAACCAAAAATTTGATTAGACTTATAATGTATGCAAAGAGATGCACATCTAAGCATAGATAAAGAAGTCTGAAATGCATGCTACCTAGAAGCCTAATTCCATATCATGAGCCTAGGTGATGCAAAGTGTTCTTAAGAATCGTTTATCAAAGCGGATGTTGACGTTAAGACTTTGAGACCTGAGTGCAAAGTGATTGCTATAGCAAAATAAATTAGGCATCACAAGTCTGAATAACTTAGAATGACATAAGATTCCAATTGTGCTGAGCTAGTTCAAATGTGAATACCTGTAACTAAGGATAATGGTAAAATAATGACCAAAACCAGAGTTATAGTGATTTACATTTAAACAAAAAAACAAAGACAAAGAAAAAGATAAACATAAATGAACCTAGATTGAAATCAAGATATGATCTTGAATAGGAACAAAAATATTTAAAAATAAAAGGCAAGAACGTCTTAATGACATGAGACCAAGATATGAATAATCAAGATCCATGCGGATCATCAAGGCATTCTTGAACACAAAAGAGAAAAGCAAAATTAAATAGAAAAACAAGACACTAACAATAATAAAATAAACAAAATGGTCCAAGAACAATGTAATAACATAGGATCAAGATATAAACAATCGAGATCCATGTGAATCATCAAGATGTTCCAAAACAAAAAAGAGATAAGCAAAAAACAATCAAGGAAACACAAGACCAAGATGAGACAAGAAATAATAAAAATAAAAAAGGAGAAGAAATAAAAGGAGAGGTGTGAAAGCACAACAAAACACCAAGAAAACTCAAATAAACACACACAACCAAAAACCAAGTTAGTGCAATTTAAATACAAATGTTCATGCATGTGTGGTAGAGGCGTTACTTTTCACCACATCATAATAAAGAATAATGACATGATAATTGTTCCCTAATTAAAAAGGAACAATGACAAAAGAAATGGGGGAAGAGAAGAAAAGGAAGGGGTTGGCTAAGCTGAATCCAGATGTATAAGACAAGTGGACGTTGCCTACATAGTTCCATGGATGCATGTTCCAATATGAACTTCAGGCCAAATGTAGTTCTCCCATGAAATGGGATAGCAAAAAAATGATGATCAAACCAGATTGATTAATGTTATAGAATAAATGGAAGATATGACAAACAAATGAGAATGGTCTGACAAATAAGAAGCTGATGAGATGAGAAAGAATGACCTTACAAAATGGTAACTACGTGGGACAAGATGAACTGAACTAGTATTTTTGTGCTCGTAAAATGGTAAGAGCGTAAAATGGTGGAATGGGAATGTACAAATGTATAAAAGCATGAGATAATGTTTTTGTTCTTTTATGGATCATGTTCTGATGTTTTTGGTATTTTCAAAGTATTTCTAATGTTTTTATTATTTTGGGGATAAAATATGCACAAGGTGGGACCATCTAGTCGAGGAGATGCACATCCTGAGAGTAGAGGTTCCAATAAGACAGCTAAGCCAGTTGCAATGACCTGTGCCCACAAATCAACAGAGCGAGGATCTTGATAAAATAGTAAAGAGCAACAAATCTGATATAAAATAATGTGCAACTTGAAGTAAAAAGAGTATATGCATTCACCTATCTATAATAATGTAACAATGGTTTGAAACTGAGAAGATGTTTCTATTCACTTGTCTGAAGCTGCACAAGACTATCCTAGCTGAACTGCTTTGTAGAATTGCTGTTGAGGATGTTCATAATGTTCATGAGACATAATTGAGATCATAATTGGTCAAGGGATAAAAAGTATTCAAGCTTATAACATGCCTTAGACATAATAAAGAATATGATTCTCAAAGAGAGCAATCCATAATGGGATGAAGAATTTGTTCAGAGTGCTAAGGATTGAAAGCCGTTACTATCGAGAATCATGAAAAATGGACCAAGGTAGTATAAAATGCATTTAAGGTAAGATAATAAAATTATGATATCACAAGTTGCCCCCAAGTCAGGGGTCTTGTAGATAATGGTTCAAAGTTGTTCATGTGTAGAACCTCTTAAGGTATATGATGTTCATGGGCTCTGAAAGTTCTTCACCATTAGGTTTTTCCAATCGATATGCTCCTAATCTATAGTATGTTGTGACAATATATGGTCCTAACCAATTAGGCTAAAACTTGCCTTTCTTTTTGGGTTCAACATTTGTATTCTTCTGGTTCTCTTTTAAAACTAAGTCACCAATCTCAAATTCTTAAGGGAGAATGCGTTTGTTGTAGCTTCTCTATAATCTATTCTGATAGGCCTATAAGTTTTCTAGGGTAACCAAATGCTTACCATCAAGAAGCTCTATTTCATTTTTTCATGAGGCTTTATAGTCTTCATCATCTTCAATGTGCTCCAATGATATTATTAATGATGGGATGTCAATCTCGATCGAGATGATAGCTTCAGTGCCAAAAATAAGGGAGTATGGAGTGGCTTCAATTGGGGTGTGATGATTGGTTCTATGAGCCCAAAGGGTAGGAAAGAGTTGTAAGTGCGAATTACAGCCATCATCATTGATAATCTTTTTTAAGATGGCTAGAATGGTTTTATTTGATGCCTCAGCTTATTCGTTACCTTGCAGGTTATATGGAGTGGATTTCTTGTGCCTGATCTTGAATTTTTCACAAAGAAATTTCACATCTTGGTTCATAAAGGATCTACTATTATCAGATATAATATGGGCTGGGATGCCATATCGATAAATGATATGGCAATGAATGAATTTGGCTATTTGTTTCTTGGTAATATAAGTGAGAGGAATGACCTCATCCACTTGGTAAAGTACTCGATTGCAGTCAAAATGTGTTTATGGCCATCTGAAGATGTTGGGTTAATTTTTCCAATGAAATCAAGACCCCATGTTGAGAATGGACATGGTGTTGTAATTGGTTGCAATGGTAAGGTACATGTATCAAGTTGCCATGATTCTAATAAGGAACACACTTCTTTACATAATTACAAGCATCTATCTCCATTTTAGGCCAATAATAGCCTATTTTGAGGAGTTTCTTTGCTAGGACTACACCATTGGTATGGGCCCTACACATTCCTTCATGAACCTCCTTTAGTGTCAGCTTGGATTCTCCCAAAGATAAATAATGAAGAAGCAATCCATCATAGCCTTTATGATAAAATGTGTTTCCAAGGAGGATATAATGTGTTAAGTGATGAAGGGATAGTTTTTTTGGTTGTTGAAAAGGTTGGTGGGATATACATAACTATGGAAATAATTATAAAAATCTTGGTACCATGGTAGCTCAGATGAGGGATTAGGATCAGAAACGGTGCATATCCTCTCTAAATCTGATAGAATATGTGCCGACTGAAGAAGATTTTCAATCAGGAACTAATACTCTTTAGCACTATCATGCATTTGAATCATGGAACCAATTGTTGCCATGGCATCGACAAATATATTGTTGATTCACAAACTTTCTCAAACTGTAAAGATTTAAAATGTGTTTTGAGGTTATCTATAATTTGCTTGTAAGGAACAAGCTTATCATCCCTTATTTGATACTGGTCAATTGTTTGATTTATGATTAGCTATAAATCTCCATAGACCTTTAAGCTCGAAATATCCCACTGTATAGCAAGATGGAGCCCTACAACCAATGCCTCATATTCGGCCATATTATTTGTATAATAAAATTGTATATGGAATGCTTTGAGGATCAGATCCCCTTATGGCATGATCAACAATATACTAGCTCCAGACCCTCAAGATGTGAAGGATCCATCAAAATAGAGCATCCACTATTCAAGTTCTTGTGATGCTTATTCTATCATCATGATAGAATCATCTGGAAGGTCAAAGTTGAGAGGTTAAGTGGTCGTAATAGGAGCTTCTGCAAGTTGGTCAGCAAAAACTTATCCTTTGATTGCCTTTTGATTCTAATACTCAATATCAAACTCATTAAGGAACATAATCCATTTAGCCATGCATCTTTGAAGAATTGCTTTAGATAAGAAGAACTTGAGAGGATATACCTTGGCAATAACAATAGTTTTGTTATTTAACATATAATGTCATAATTTTTGAGTGGCAAAGACCATAGCTAAACATGCCTTCTCAATAGGCATATAATTGTGTTCATAGGCTACCAATGTACAACTTGAAAAATAAACAATGTGTTCCTTACCATGATCATCATGATGAGCCAAAAGTGCCCCTAGTGCATGTTCTATGGCTAATATATAAAGAAGCAGTGGATTTCCTTGTGTTGGAGGTCATAAGACTGGTGGATTGGATAAGCATGTTTTAAGCTTTGCAAATGCTATCTGAAAATCTTCATCCCATTGAAATGTTACCCCTTTCTTTAAGAGATGGGTAAATGGGTGGCACTTATCTGCCAATTGAGAAATGAACCTGTGTATAGATTGGATCTTTCTTTGTAGACCTCACAACTATTTAAGATTATTTGGTGGAGGCATTTTCATAATAACATTGACCTTTGCAGGGTCTACTTCAATCCCTCATTGTGATACAATGAAACCTAAGAATTTTCTTGATGTGATTCTAAAGACACATTTCTTAGGATTCAAGTAGACTTTATATTCATGAAGCCTCTCAAATCTTCTTCATAAAATGTTAGGATGTCTAGCTCTTGTTCTTGATTTTGCTAGTATATCATCAACATAGTCCTCGATAATTTCATGCATCATGTCATGGAAAATGATAGTCATTGCACATTGATATGTGGCTCCAACATCCTTCAAACCAAATGTCATGACTTGGTAGCAAAATCTCTCCCTCAGACTGGTGAATGTGGTCTTATGCTAATCTTCAAGGGCTATCTTGATTTCATTATAACTAGAAAATCCATCCATTAAGGATAACATCTCATACCTAGTAATTGAGTTGATGATCATGTCAATGTTAGGAAGAGGAAAATCATCTTTGGGGAATGCTTTGTTTATATCACAAAAATCAGTATAAATACATATGCTTGGGGTCTTTTATTCACTGGTATTATGTTGGAAACCCATTCAGAGCAGTTTAGTGGTCTGATAAAATTGGATCTTAATAAATTTTCCAACTTGGCCTTAACCAAAAGGGGGATGCATGGATGCATCTTTCTTAATTTTTGCTTGACTGGTTTAGCACCAGGGTGAACAAAAAGATAATACACAACTAAATATGGGTCCAAGCCTGGCATGTCAGAGTATGCCCATGCAAATATGTCTATATAATCCTTAAGAATGGATATAATATGTTCATGTTCTGCTTCAGTAAGGGAAACTCTGAGATAAATAATTTTGGTATCCTCATAGGTTCTCAAATTCACTTATATTGTGTTTTCCACAAGGAGTGTGGATCCATCCTCTAGAATTATAGGAAATGTATGGTCATGAACATTTTCCTCTGCTATATCTTCTTGTTGTTCCTCCCAAAGATCTAGATAATATGAAGAATCAAAATCTGCCTTCTCAGGTAAAGGCCAATTAGTAAAAACCTCTAAAAACTCAAGAGCAAGATGCTCAAATATTTGTTGTTCTGAATAGATGCTTGTACTAGCTATGGAACTTGGCCTAGATGGACTTTCTACATCCTGAGGGGATGAGCAAACTTTCCCACTTGGGAGTGTCTAAAACAAGTTTTTACTCAAAGGCTTGTCTTTTTCTTTAATTTTTCCCTAATCGATAAGTGCCTCAAAGAGGTTTTCACCCAAAGATCTCGATGTTTGTTCTTTATTATGACCAAGAAAGTTTTCCTGCTCTCCAAAATAGGCAGAAAGATCTAATGAAAAATCAAAACCCTGCCTATGATCACCAATGGGGAATGCATCTCGTAGGCCCATGTATTCTACAATTGATTCTTCATTTTGGAACTCATTGAGGTATATGACCAAATTTTACTGATTTCAATCTATGAGTTCAGGATGGCAAATGCATAGGTTACAGTGAGGGTTTGCTTTAGGATGGGAAGCACCAATGGTAAAGATATAATGTCCTACTTTAGGAAGGGAAGCACCACTAGGATAGTTTTTTTGCTTCAAGATGGGAAGCTCCAATAGGCATTATGGTCAATATGTCATTTGAATCAAACAAATCTGAGTCAGCAATTTCATCGAAAAGGCTATAATGGGACATTATGTCATTGCTAGGAGTCTCATTACTATTCACTTTAAAAGAGTCACTATCAAATGTCATGAGGTCATCCTCTAGTGGTTTAAATCTGAGACCATGATTCTAATTGATAACTCCAGCTGATAAGGGTTCTAAAATTCCTTGCGCCTATGAGCCAAGGCCTTTCCCTGTATAGTCAAGATGATCCATTATCTTGTTAAGGATAGGATACTTTGGATTCTAAAAACAATCAGTAAGGCCTTCAGAACATAACCAATCTCCCTTGATAAAAGCCTCTCGATCTTTCTTTGGTGCAATACAGGTTAAAAAACCACATGAGGTTTTGGTTGGTTCTTCTTTGGTTGCCAAATTTGATCGAGTTTGTTAGGATTTTGGAAAGTTTTAAGCTTACTAAATGTTTTCGGGGATTTTGGTAACTTTGCCATATGGAGGACATCCTTTAGATGGTACGTGAAAATTCTTACGTCTTTAATAATAACCTGTTTGGCCAGAGCTATAGGAAATGGATCAATCGAAGTGGAGGCTAGATCACTAGGGTTTATATAATTAGATGGAGATAGATGAGAAATGATGGCTTTGTTCTTCTTTATAATGAATTTAGAACCTGGGCAATAGTTATAATTATGAAACTCTGCTTCAAGATGTTTGTAATATTGATATGGCTACTGATCAACAGGAATAGTAACCTTGATCCCATCATGGGGAAACTTAAGGCATTGGTGAAGAGTAGATGGAGCTGCCTGTACTTCATAGATCCAATGATGATCAAGAAGTATGTTATAAGAAAGCTAAATATCCATAATATGGAATAATATGTGATGAGAAATAGACCCAACCATGACTGGCAACTAGATTGTACTAGATTACTCCCTCTTGGTGTTATTGTAAGCCTTGGTTGTAATGTTTTTTAGCTAAATGTCTTTATCTATGTAGCCTAATTGTCGTACCAATTAAGAGATATGATGCTCAACCCTGAACCATTATCTATAAGAACCCACTTGATCTTGTGATTTGCAATGATTTTCTCAATGTATAGTGGGTTATTGTGGTTTGGGCCGAGGGTGGACGTGTTGTTTTGATCAAATGTGATTTGTTAAAATGAAGACAAGTGTCAAAGTAGGTTCTGGAACTAATCAAGGTTTATATCATTAGGTAAAATAGACTCTTGCAAAAGTTTGTTGAAGATGGTTTTATGGACATCAGATGTCTATAAGAGTTCTAATATGGATATTTATGTAGGGGTTTTATCTAATTGATCTGTTAGACTATAAGGCCTTTGAATTGTGGATTGAACTATTTTAGTCTTTATTCAGATAGTATTCAGGTTTGGAACCATTGGCACAATGTTCTCATTGAGTTTTATAGAAGTGGGTGAAGGACCCTAGATGGTAACATATAGGTGCCTAGTTACAACTGTACAACCTAGAGGTGGCAAGGAGTTATTATAATTAGAAGAGGAAGGCAAAGGGCCTTGGATGTTGACTCATGGGTGACTAACTATATTGCTACAATTTTGGGTCAATGAGGAGCCTTTATAATTAGAAAAAGGTGTTGTTATTCAACATTAGTAAACCATGTGAATGGAGTAGCAACATGATGATGCAAACCTGACATGGTATTACTAGGGGGAGAGGGTATTGAACCTATAATGATGGGTCCTATGTTGTGAAGAACATGAGATTGGCCACATGGTTTTACAGTAACAATGGCAATGTGGGTTACAAAAATGCATCCCATAATATTATTACAGTCATAAGGTACATTGTTATAAGCCACGTTATTAGTATGGACATTATGATCTTGATTATGCTCATTAAAATTCTAACCTTGTTGTTGGTTTTGATTCTACCTCTGTCCTTGATTATGACCATTTTGATTATTTCTTGGTGGTGGTGGATCATGTAGAGGAAAGGGGTCTGTATAGATTCCCATATCTTGATTTGTGTCTTGATTAGGGGCCAACTTAATTTATAATTCACCACTTTCAATAAATTCCTCAATAATATGTCATAATTAAACGTAATAATATGCACTGTGACCAGCAACATGATGAAAGTTACACTATTCACTCTCTTTGTACCAATATGGTTTTAGTTGATCTTGAGGAAATGGCCTTGATACTGGACATATAATTAAATTAGTTGAAACAAGCTTTTGTAACACTATTTCAATTGATTCTCCTAACTTACTAAAGACTCTAAAATTGTTATGAAATGTCCTTCATGGAGGTTGTCTCTGTAAAGTAGGTAGTGGATTTGGGGGAGTTAATTGTACATTTTGAGGAGGCATAGCATGCACCATTTGTACACGTCTTGTTTCAATCACCCCATTTCCAACCATGTTCTTATTTTTGTTAAAGCCTTTAAGCTTATCCTACATAACTATTTGAACTGATGATTTAGTCTGATTAGATGCTTGACCTTGTGCAAAAATCTTAACAAGGTCCTTAACAATAAGATCCTTCTCAATCTGCACTCCTTTATCAATAATTTATTCAAATGAGTTATCACAAGCTAACCATAGATTATGTACAACTTCAGGATGTAAATTCTATGCAAAGATATCAACCAACTATTTGTTTGGCAAATTATGTTGAAAGTAGCCTGCCAATGCTCTCCACCTTTGCAGATATGTTGTAAAACTTTCACCATCACGTTGCTTAGCTTTGCATAAGTCAACAATGGTTAATTCATGTTCTATGTTATATGAGAAACGGTTAATGAAATTTTTTGATAAGTCATTCCAATCCACAACTGATCCTTTAGGTAGTTTAAGTAGCCAATCAAGAGCTTGTCTCACTAAAATTCACATAAATAGTCATAGTAAGTACTCGCTACTATAAGCAACCTCTTGACATAAGATGAAGAATGATTATATGTGCTCGCATGGATCTCCTTTTCCTTTGTACTTTTCAAATTTAGGTGCCTCAAAATGAGGTGGAAAGGGGTTTTAAATAATAGATAAATTATATGGATATGGGCATATCTCATCAAATTTGTACTTTTTGACTCTATTATTTGTCTCCAATATTTGAACAATTTCGTTCATAGAATTCCATTGTTACATGTTTGGTGTTTTTATTGATTGAATAAGATGTTTTTGGGGTGGAATGTTCCCCTAGTTTCATTATTATTGGGGTAGAACGTGCCCTTAGTTTTGTCGTTGTTGGGGTGGAATGTGCCCCTAGTTTTTTTGTTGTTAAGGTGGAATGTGCCCTTAGTTTTGTGTGGATCTATAGGGAGTGTATACCTTTTGATTCATGACTTGGTTTTGATTTGCTCCTTGAGTTGAGAATATAGTCCGTTGATTCTTGGATTGTAAAACATTCCTTGACTTTGGTTGTTTCGTACTTTGTTGCTTTTGGAAATTTCTATGTTTATTTACCAATTTTTGTGTTGGTTGAAAAGAACTAGTCAAATTGTCTTGAGGGATTTCCTCAATTTGAACTGAATGTTTGGGTTTTTGAGTTTGTAAAGTAACAAGAGGTTCGTGATGATTTAATAATGTATGTTCCATGTCAAATGAAACACTTTGTAAGGTCTCTTGTGACTTTAATTATTCATTTAGATTACCTTGATCCACTATGGTAATGTCCTCATCTAATATTTGTTGCATAATTTCAACCACATTTCCTTGTTCTTTCAAAGCATCACTATGAATTGAAGTGGAAACTAGGGAGTCAGTTAAGTCTGTGATAAGTTGATCTACATATTGTTGACTTATTATCTTGATCTTAGCTAGAAGATCTAGATTTGTGGGTTTTGACTCTGTTTGTATTTCCTTTCCTTTATTAGAGGAAGAAGGTATGTCTATTTGTGCAAAAGCTTGCTCTTGCCATCATTGTTTTCCTTCTCTAACTAAAGTATGTAATTTTTCTATAGGAAATTTATAAGTTAGTCTAGCACCTAATCTTATCAATCTAAGAAGGGCTTCATCTTGATCTTTTTGGGGTCGATATTCATTGTAATCATCTTCAGATCTTACTGTTGTGGGGATATCATAAAAAAAAACATGGTTATCTTGACCATCATAAAATTAATCATCTTCATAACTAAGTAAATAAGAGGCTCCACTACGAGTGAACCTTTGAGTCATGTCTAAAAGAGTTATTTTGTGTGTTTGACTAACTTTGGACCAATGCTTGGCAACCAAACAAAGTATGCTTTGGCTCTCTTTTAAACAAATAACTAAGGTACCAATGAGACTATAAGGGAGGGTGGTTTGAAACCACTCACAATTTAGAAGATTTAGTTCATGAGTTTACTCAACCTTTGGTAAGGTTGAAATCATATATATCAGAAGAGGGTAAGGTAACTCAAAGACCCAAGGTGAAAACTAGTACACCAAAACCTAGATATTTGTGATATACCCATACTGTAAAATCTAGTTTCAACTTTGATAAGTTGACCCTAAAAGTTTAGAGGAAAGCTCTCTGGATTAAAAAGAAGATAAAATATACTAAGCAACTCAAGATGTAAAAACATACGTGAATCACTAAGTATAAAGATAGGACCAAATAGGTAGCACAATGTCACCATGTGTTTCCAGTAGGATAAAATATGTTCTAGGACTCAAAGCGTGAGCGATACACAAGATTAATTGATTCCACCAAGATGATAATGTGATTTTGAATCTTAATAAATGACCTTCAATCCAAATGGAAAATTGACCCAAGTTAGAACAAGCTTAGTGCGTAAATGGCAAACCCACTCTGACACACCAACCCTTAGAACTCAGAAAGGTTCAATTTTGAATGTGGATTATAAATGAAGGATTTAAATAAATTGGATGAAAGATCTAGACTCAATTGGGTAGCATGACTATGTCAAATTGGATGACATGACACAAAGTTTTTGATAAGAATTTGAACAAGGAAAAGATGAATTTTCCAATTAGACAACATAATGCCTCCCTTACTCAAGAAAATTGAGTACAATGTGTTTTGGTTAAGTTCAATGAGTTGACAAGTAGTTTCAGACACAAATCAAGATCAAGTAAACTAATGACGAAAAACAAACGTCTTAAGTCTAAACTGATAAGGTATGGCAAAGTGGGGTCTACTAAACTAGTAAGTTTTTGATCATTCTAAGGGAATCAATTGTATAATGACTTTAATGTCAAACAATGCAAAAGATAAGCACAAAAATTAGGTGACCATGGCATTGGCTAGTTGTAAAAAGGTATAGTCCTTTTTACAACCACTACATCCTACTATTCGCTTAGTGTAGTGTGATGTCCAAATGCAGATACGTCCCATGTGAAACTCTAATTAAGAGCCAAATGAAGTCAATGCCAGGAAATGAAACCCTAGGTCAAAGCTTCCCTAAAGAACTCATGGGAGGTAATGACGTCCCTCTTTTAGCCAAGTTTACATAACAATAAAGAAAACATGAAATGAGAAAGACTTTAGGGTCATTTTCAAGATCACCCAAACTTTAACGAGTTTTTGGGGAGCGCTTTAGATGACATTCTTTTGAAGCCTTGGACTAGGCTAGTTGCAATAAGAATGGAACTTTTGATTCCAAAGGTTCCCTAAAGGGGACAAATAGAAGAGCATACATGCAACACCCCTCTTTTTTCCAAATAAAATTAGATCAAACAACTATTGAAGATAAAAATCTTGAAAAGGTGAGTTAAATTTTAAGCCCAAATGGAAAATAAGGTGGTGTTCATTTGACCCCTTGGTCTTAGTTGCAAACTTTGAAAACATTGAACATAAACATCTATATTTTTTGTTAAACACCAAAAAAAGGTTCCTAATTGATTTTTAAGCATGCAAAAGGTGATCTAAACATGTTTTTAGCAAATGTCAGGCTTGGTCCTGCAACAAAAATGTTAACATGTCTTTTAGCCTTGAAGTTTTCTTTTAGGTTTGAAACAATGAACTTAAAAAAAAGAGCTCTCGAGTTTGTGTTTTAAGAAAAACATAGTGATCGATGTCGGTTATATAATTGATGATGGTTACATTTACTAATTGATGACAGTTATCTAATCGACATCAGTTATACCAATGTGATTGATGACAACTATCCAACTGATGTCAGTTTTACTAACTGACATCGGTTACTATGTAAACCTATGGCAAACAAAAATTGCAAAATAAAGTTAGAAAATCAATTTGCAAGAGTTTTAATGATCCAAATGAAGATTTTAAATCTATAAAATGATCTTCTTCATGTGTGGGATGCATTTTGTCCCATCGGGTGTGCCAAGATGTAGAGAGGATTACAAAGCAAGTTAGTCAAACATTAATCCATAAATAATAAAAAATGCATAAAGAACTAACTAACTAAGCCTATCTATTCCTATGGGAATTACAAAGGATATCATGAAACAAATGAAATAAAGCAAACATCATATTACCTTCCCAAATGGATTTACCATACCCATGTGGCTCAAAAACATGTTCTCCCTTGATCAAGCATCCTTATCTTTGTCAACAAAGGTGGCAAACTTCTCCAATGTCTCAAGAACACTCCATAAAACCTAGGATCTTGATTCCAAATCACTAAAATAGCCTATAAATGAAGCTTGTAACTAATTTTAATGGTCTATTGTAAAGGATTGTGGAGACAATTCTACATAATAACTTTGCATAAATCAAGCTTAAAATTTAAGTCCATGGCCTCTCTATTTATATATATTTTATATTGGTCAAGATCAACTATGACAGTCCATCTCAAGATTGAGATGTGTGGCCATGGATAATATTAATATTTAGAATTAAACTCATAAATATCCTTAAGATAAATAAGCATTAAAAAGGCATGGGAGGCATTAACTAGGCATGGGTGACCCATAATCCTGATATTTTATGCACTTATGGCTTGATGGATGCCATCCCATAGATGATGTCACCTGATGATGTAGTTAATAGAAATCAATTTCCAAAAATAAATATTCAACAAGTCTCATGGAAAATCCACTTAAGCTCTTGATTTGGATTAATTAGCCTTAAACAAAGTTAATCAACATTTGTGCAATTATTTGGAAATTGGCCCTCAATTAATCAAAATGGTCAGAAAGTCATATTACTGAGTTATAATTTGACTTGGGAAGAATTAGAAGGTGATGTTAGATGCCTCAGAACCATATTTCTATTTAGGATGTTTCCAACACAAAATAATAAAGGTACGTGGCATATACCAAAAAATTTAGGAGAAAAAAGTGATCGAGAGCACAAAAGGCAAAATTATCATTTTGAATCAAAATAAATTGATCGAAGTTAGCTGACCCATAAATTGCATTGGCCCATTTAGGAATACTTTGACCTAAATTAACACTTGTAAATGACAAGTTCAAACCATTTAATGTGCTTTATAGATTTTGACCTAAAATATTCATTTGAGTGCAATTCAAGTAAGATTGACAATTTCAACACAAATGGTGTTAGGAATTGGATGTCTACAGTCCTATTATGATCCAACTCATTCAAACAAAATACCTTGCTAGAAAGGTCTACTTTATGTTTTGTAATAACAAGATCCCTCTCAAATTTTACTTTTAAATTATTTTAAAAATTATAATAATTTAGTTTATCCATTTTCAATTTAATTAAGCCATTTTCAATTAAACATACTCTTTGATGGTGTAACTGACACAAAAATTACATTATCTTATACCGAATAAAACGCTGACATAGTGTCAAAACAATATACCCCTTACATTTTTAATTAACACTAATAATTGATATCTTTCTTTATTTTAGAGTAAAAAATACATGTTGAGAGTACACCATGTATGTTAACCACATACATAAGTACATCCTCACTTAAATGGGACTTCACATTTAAACTCCCATAGAGGATGTTATAATAATACTTAGTATTCATAGGTAAACCTAATATTCATATAACTCTCAACATGGATAATATCAGAAAACCTATCTTGTGATATACATGGCTTTTACAAATAATAAAACAAATCATATCTTAAATAAATTTTTTTTCCAAATCAAATTTCCATTCCAAAATCGTAAATGGGTATCATAATAATATTAATATATATAATTTAATCAAAGTACCAAATCTATTCTGATCATTCTAGATAAGACAAATTGAAAAATACTCAAACTAAACGATGTATGAATATCTTACCTTTTTAATATACTGGAAAACCAAGATGGCAAGAACATTTAACAAGATTTAGGTGATCTTTCAAGCATAGAATAGATGTTCCTTGTCCATATCAACCTTCTAATATCACTGATCACAGATGCCAAATGAAGCTCCCATAAAACCTATTAATATATTTGCATTTTCATCCTCCTTTCTCCACCTACTGTGTTGCTTTTCTTCTAGCTCTACCATCTCTCTCTCTTCTCTCTCTTCCATTTCGTTGTGTTCTCCATGCCATTCTCTCCAACATTAACTCTACTACCATAGCTCCTTATAATGACCTTCCTTCACAAAATAAACATGACTATAGTATGCATACATTATATATATGTCTTGTCCAGACATGGAGATTAACACATATTTGTAGTCTGTTGAAAACATAGAAGGGCTTTTTGAGTCCATTGAAATCTTTGACTGAAATGGGGTGAGATTTCACTTGGGTTGAAATAGTTGAGATAAAAAAATTATATATATTCTCGTAGCCTTGCTCTTTCACAGAGTTAAAGAAAGAAAAAGAATAGAACTAGATATGGCAATGACGTGAATGTTGCCAGATGAAAAGGCTACTTTTTAGTGATTCGAATCCTAAATGTCCTCATAACAAGGATTGCATGAAATAAAAGAAGAACGCATGATAAACAGAAATAAAGAGGCAGTCATCCCCCAATTTTCTTCTAAAACCTCTCATTTATAATATTTTTATTTCTATTAATGATTGGGACTCTGCTTACCATGCATAATTGTTTATTCACCTTTTCATTAAGTGCATGCACCTTTAATTCTATAAGCAACTCGCCTTGCTTAAAATATGTTAAATCACTTAATTGGACTATAAAATCTCTACCACATTCCCCATTGCAACATAAGGATATGTGGACCAATAAAATTAAAGGTTATTACTTACAATTTAATGCATGATAAAATGAAGACTAAGTCTATATCGTCTTAAAGGTAGTCCTTTCGATACTTCAAGATTATAAGTATTAATTATTTATTTAAGATATATATATGTATATAAGTTTATAATTTTTCCTAATTAAAAGATAATTATATTTTAAAAACAAGTGTATCTATAGATATATTATCTATTTACATATGTCTTACTGTTTTGACACCTCGGATATCAAGAAATGCTTAAAGATGTTTATAAAAACATTTTACTAGTTTATACATATTCATATATTTCTTCTTGTATATAGTATACTATATTTTGATATTAATCTATATAAAATCAAAAGATACAAAACAAAGATACAAAAAATTTACACTATGTAAACTACACAATAATATCACTGCCCCAAACCAGTGTATGTCGTAATGCACCAAACAATGATAATCAAATAATAACCATACTAATTCATAAATTCAAAGGTTATAATTTATAGGATGAGATCGGGATGTGACATTTTAGGTTTTTTACCCTCCATTACGTCCCAAACCATAAAACCTCTATCTCAGGGGTTTATCTTGTTTTGAACACAATGACAACCTCTATTTTTTAATTTGAGGCCTCCTTGGGCCCGCTCTCTCCCCTTTTTGGTCCTTGAGACCCCTTGTGGGTCCCCATTGACCTCTCGGGTTGGTGCCCCATCTTGTGGGCACCCAGGGATAGAAGTTGCTTGTTATGGTTCTTTTAGTTAGTCATTTATCTATAGCTTTATAGTCAATCCATTATAACTCTCATTTTTCTCTTTCATTCTGGTTCTTATAAGTGGTATTTGTTATTTATTATAGTGGTTTGAGACTTGCTCTAGTCCATATGGACTGGTCTTCATCTTTCATGAGCTTCCTATCACCTTCCCTTATTACTTCTTTCTACGACCAGTGTTGGTCAAATCACTTTGATTATGGTTTGATTTCATTGTCTGACTCCCTTGTGTAGCTCACTAACCCTGCCTTGCCTTGAGATAATCCTTTTATGGCCATTTATCATGTGTCTTTAACCCCCATCATGGTGCACCTCTCAATGGTGATCCACACAGCTGGTGGTAGTTGGGGTAACCCAAGACCTATTGCTATGGTTTGGGTCAGTGATGATCCATGGGGTCATGAGCTTGATACAACTAGTTTTTTCCTTATCAACGAGATAAATAATGCCATCAAATATCACATAATCATTGGTACCTTACCCGATGCTCATGGGTTAGGCATGTGCCTTGTGCAATTGTTCTTTGACTCAATCTTAACCATGTCTCAACTCACTGATGCCTGGGTCATCTTTAGGTTTGAGTTGCTCCCCTCTTCAATGTGGCACATGATTTATTCTCCTCTTTTGAGGATGTCTAGGTCACCCAAATCCCTTACAGGGAGAACACTAGGGATGATGACCTAGTGAATGTAATTTTGGATTGTACGATTTGATTTGATTTCACTTATGTCTTTTCTTTGCAAGATTTAGAGCTAGATTTGGATCTGGATTATGCAACATTTGCACTCTCACCCATGGATCATGCCATTATTTTCTTCCACTACCATCTTTATTTGGTAAGTACAGGCAATGTTCTCTTTTATCATTTTAGTTCTTGCTTTCGTTTGATTTTTTGTGTCTTTCAGTTACTGTACAACACTCCTTGTTCATTCAAACACTGACTGCTTATACCTCAGGGGCATATGTAATTGTACTACCCATGAACCTACTCCTCCCTATGATTACACATCAGCTCATGTGCAAACTATTGACCCTAGTTATCCCACTTCAAAACATTTTCCACTTGATTTGACCCTTTTTCATCATATATCTATCCCCTGGACATCCTTAGCACCTCACTGACCCTTTTGCTCATTAACAAGCCTTCTAGACACCTTCTGAGGCCTTTTGAAAACCTGTTGACCACTTGAGATGGGATTTTGACCCATTCCACAGCTTAAGGAGGAAACCCACAACCTACGATGCACATTTTCTTCACCAAATCCATGGCTTAGGCCACAGTCTGAGCAAAACATGAGAAAAAGGGCCTTGTTTAGTCCCAATGGTTAGAAATGAGCAATTTTTGGCTTTTCTCAAATTAGGGTTACCATATATGACTAATTACCACTCATTTTCCCTCTCTTTCCTACATTTTTTCTCTGATCTTCCCTCTTTATCATCACTCTCTGAGCTCTTGTGCCTCCTTACATCTCACTTGGTTCATTCTTGACATCCTTGAGATTTCATTATGACAAGGGATAACCTACTGCTCTGCAGTTCATTTTGGCAGTTCAACTTACTCTCTAAAATGTTCCTAAATATTTTTTCTTTCTCCTAACTTTGTCAAGCTCCATTTCACCTGTTATTGTGCTATACACATTATCTCTCTCGCAATTGGCAGCTTGTCCTTCACCTCCCCCATTGTTATTGGCTTTTGGTTTGGACTCAGCCCACATACAGCTTGGTCTTCCTCCTCCATTACTTCCAAGCTTGGATTCTTGGTTGGTATAATTTCTACACAATTTTTTTGAGATTGATATAAGGGCACTTTCCTATGCAAAGTGAAATTCCCATTTGTTTGCAATAGTGTATTTGCTAGGTTTTCATTGTTTTAGTGATTTAGTTTGTTTAGAGCATTATATAGGGTAGTTTTTGAAGATTTTGAATTTTTGTGAAGTTAAGAATATCTTTCATTACTTGAAAATATCTCCTATTACATGATATGGTTTTTTTGGAAATATCTCTCATTGCATAGTAGAATCCTAATTGCTCGAAACATTTTATACATTTGCAAAAAGAATCTCCTCTTTTACTAAAACTAGAAAGTTGCATTGTTAGGAAATAATAGTGTTGAGAACAAAGAATTAGCTTAGGATTATATTAGGATTTATCTTGCACCCTTGCTTGAAAATGTCTTTGATTCTCTAAAAATATTTCATTTGGCCTGAAAGTGCCTTTCTCTCTTAAGCTTATGCATCATTTGATAATTCTCTTAATTCAAGATTGTGATTTCCATAATTTGTATGCAAGTAAATTTCTTGTTTCAACTATTCATTTTACCATGGTTGTACCTATTAGAGATACCTACATCCTTTGTGTGCTTGATCACATTATCCCTAACCTAGTTTACGAGTCTTTTTATAGCCTGGTGCAAGCTGATAAACTAGATAGCCTCTATAGATCTCTAGTAGCCCATAGTGTCCCTGGGCCTTTTAGCCTCCTAAGTGTTTGGTTAAGTACCTTGTATCCCCCTACCAAACCCTAGTGGCTCTGTTTAGATTCTTAGAGCTATAACTACTAACCCCATCTCTTTTTCTTGTCACCTTTTCTTTCCTAGCTCTTATATCTCCTCTAGTAGTCTTTTTTAGGGTTTTTCCTCTAGTATAGACATGTATAGACTTGCCTATAGAAACTAAACTAATTTTGGGACACTCTCTTTCATTATCTTCTTTCCATGCATTTTCAATATCCCACTCAATTTACTTCACCAATTTGTTCACCTCTTCCTCTTACAATTAGCCCTTTTTAGGCCTAATTACCCCTTTCTACAACACAACCACATATTATCATATGTACAGATGCCATACATGTATGAAACCATCGTAATCACTTAGATAACATATAAAAATAAAAAATTACCAATTTTTATCAATTTTTGATGGTGAAGTTGCAAGTTATGCATGTTTTCCTCAAGAAACCCTAATCTAGGGTTTTCATAGTCTAAGTGAGCCCAAGAGGCTTCAATTTAAAATTAAATGAATATCTATCACTATCAAACCTTTTTAAGACCTCATTAAGATTTGTCCTATCAGTATCAACTTCTAAAATCTCTAAATCATTTTGAATCACTTCTAAACATGTAAATATATGGTTCTATAGGACTTTTTGTTTGCACAGTCTGCTTGTAGCAGGCCAATATAGGGTTTAATGTACACATTTACTTACCTAAAAGTCTAGAAATGCCTCTTAAGTATATTTCCCAATATGTTATCCTTCTGTACCATCTTCAAATTGCAACAATCTTTGAACTTACATGTAATTCCCTAATAGATCATACACACAAGTTTATTCACTATCTTTTGTAAATAGAGTGTACACCAACTATTAACTTGAATTTTGTTTTTATTGGAAACAAACAAAGTTTTATATGTAATAAGGATAACTTAAACTATTATCCTGATGAGCCTCCTCTTGAAACCACATTCATATGCACATCACATTACTTTGGAAGATTCTTTCTTCATTAGTTTGTAGGCTTTAATGAAGACACATAGGGTTCTTGTTATAGTCCTACAAAACACCAATCCTTGTAACTTACATTACAAACTACTGTTCCCAAAAGCTTTAAGGATTTTAACAATTCAATTTCATCTATAAAACAATATCAATATAGAGATACAAAGGCATCACTTCAATATTTTCAACTTTTATTGATTATATTCATGTACATTAGCAACTCTATCATGTGGATAGAATACAGAGGTTTTCAATTCTCTCTCATTCTTTAGCCTATCCATATTAATACCTCTTATAACCTCTAACTGACTCTTTCTACACCTACCACATGCTTTTCTCTACCAAAACTCATTTCCTCCTTCATATACACATGAAAAACTACCTCCTTGATAACTAACTTTTATGACAACTACTTTAACATGGTAATTACATTCATAACTCTTAGTCTTTATCATTTTACTCATGACATGTACATAAAACACCTTATTACACCCACTTCAACTCATTTAGCGACTCTTACATTCATTTTCTAACATGACACTTCTTGACAATTCCTCAAAAGACTTCTGAACACACTAACACATTTCAAATATTCAAAATGCCCATTTTGGCAGGAAAATGCCAAAGGGCTACCTAAGGACACCTATAGACTCTTATAAAGACTCAAATGCTTTATAAGTGATTCTATGTGACCAAAAGCACTTACACATGGCCAAATGTACATAGTTTGCTTGATGCTCCTGCATCATACTCCCATGGTAAGAAAGATTTTGGGCTCAAGTGAACTGATGTACTTTTCTTCTTGGTCTTCTAGTTCATGCTCCTTGGATCTTCCTTCTTGGATATTTCTCCTTCATGCTTTCATGGTTCTTTATATTTTCTCTCTTGCTTACCTCTATCATAGATAATCTTGATTCCTTGCTTCCATTGCTTCCTTGTAATAACTAGAACTTGATATGCACTCATACATTATTCTTTGCCTCTGTCATATGGGTTGTGTATGCCCTAAAATACGGATGATACACCTATACTTTCATCTTCCTCTATTATTATCTTCATGCTTGCAAAAAAAAAAGACATTTTCATGCCTACCTGCTTCATTTCTGCCATCAATGCTTCCTCTTGATGTTCTTTGCCCTCCAACATGTGGACCTCAACTACTACAACCTATACCTTATCTTCCACTTCTTCATGCCTAGCTCATGTACTTCTTCATTATGCATCTCATCACTATGAAAAGCCTATTCTAGTGCTACTATTTCTTCCTCCAATTGCTCTTGACCCTCACAAAAAATGTGTAATCAAGTTTTAGATCTCCTTCATTAAATTGTGCTCCTTTGTCCAAGCCTTCAATGAGGACTTCAAACTGATTTGCTTCTTTTTTGTCCTTCCAATCACCCACCTGGATGCAACTATCTTATTTTTCCTCATTCAAACTTACCTCATCCATCTCAAGGTGTTTTTCACCTTCATTCTCTTGTTTACTATGCTACCTATTCATCCAAAGTCTTCTCAACTCCTTTAAGTTGCTTACAAAGCAACCTTTTCTGCTCTCTTTCTTCTCTCACTACTTCCATATTTATCTTTTTCATATGTAGCCTTATTGGCCACTTTATTGCTTTCTTCTTCATGACCCATCCATAGTATGGGTTCTCATTCCCCCTCACTCGCTCTATGATGAGCATCAACTCATCCAATTGTTGCCTTACCTCTATCATTTATTTCTCCATCTCTCTTCTCTTGGTGTCTTCTTGCACCTTTCTCTCTTTGTGGTAGATTATCTCAACCATGCCATGTTTCTTCTTTTAATTATCTTTCTTCATCTTATCCACCTATCAATATATTGGTCTCTCTTGGACCTATACCTCTTGACAAGCCTCCTTTACTTGCCTTCTCATGACCTCTCACTTTGGTCTATCTCATTCTATGACCTCACCTGGGTCCATCTCACTCTTTATTTTCCTTTTCATAGGACTCATTTTTCTCTCTTAAATCTCTCCTTGAGCTCACTCTTGAGCTTCCAACAAGTCCCTCTCTCTTATCAAGCCTCATTGGCTTCAGGGTTGTTTACCATACTCTCAAATTTCACTCACACCTCAACAATATTTCATGAATATATCAAAGACATAAAATGAAAAAAAAATTAACATGTACCTTGTTGTGATTGAATATTGTCCTTCTCCTTATCCCAATGAACTTTGTTGCTCTGATACCAAATGATGTAGAGACTCCATTCTCTGCTCTTTATCCACCTATAATACCTACAACCATCAACTCTTGCGTTCAATTTTGTTAATTCTCTCACTTAGACTTTATAACCTATGAATAAATCACACTCATCCATTATTTTCATCCCATTCATTCCCAATCTCACTTTCATTCCATCATACACTGGTCTTCATACTTTCTACATAGTTTCTATTCTTGTTATGCTTTTATATAGGCTTGATGTTACTTGTCTCTACTTGTCCTTTACTGAGTATCCAAACCTCTCCTTTTACCTATTTTCATCCCAAAAATATCATAAACTCATCTCGCTACTAACCCCATCTCTCTTTCTTGTCACCTTTCCTTTCCCATCTCTTGTCTCTCCTCTAGTATGGATAGGTACAGACTTTTCTAGAGAAACAAAACTACTTTTTTGACACCCTCTATCACTTAAATTATTTAAATGAAGTTTCAAGATCCCACTCACTTTCCTTCACCAATTTTTTCATCTCTTCCTCTTACAATTAGCCCTTTTTACGCCTAATTACCCCTGTCTACAACAAAGTCACATATTATCGTATGTACGGATGTTGTACAGGTCTACAACTATCATAATCACTTAGAGCACATATAAAACTAAAAAATTACCAAGATTTATCAATTTTTGATGGTGGAGTTGAAATTTATGCATGTTTTCCTCAAGAAACCCTAACCCAAGGTTTTCACAGTCTGAGTGAGCTCAAGAGGATTCAATTTGGATTTAAATGAATATTTATTGATGTTAAACCTTTTTAAGACCTCATTAAGGTCTGTCCTATCTATTATAAACTTTACAAATCTCTAACTCACTTTGAATCACTTCCAAACATGTAAATCTATGGTTTTACATGACTTTTTGTTAGCACAATCTGCCTATAACTTGCCAATATAGTGTTTAATGTACATATTTACTTACCTATAAATATTGAAATAACTCTTAAGCATCTTTACCAATATTTTATCCTTAAAAACCATATTCAAACTACAATAACATTTAAACTTACATGTAATTCCTTAATATATCATACAACTTTTTTCACTGTCTTTTATAAACAAAGTGTACACCAACTGTTAACTTGAAGTCTTGTCCTTATTGGAAACAAACAAATTTTTATATGTAAGAAGGATAACTTACACTATCACCCTAATGATCCTCCTCTTAAAACCACATTCATATGCACAAAACATTACTTTGGAATATTCTTTCTTTGTTAATTTGTAGGCTTTAATGAACACACACAAGGTTCTTGTCAGAGTCCTGCAGAACACCAATCCTTGTAACTTACATTAAAAAATATTATTCCCAAAAGATTTAAGGATTTTAACACATAAAATATCATCCATAAAGCAATATCAATACAAAGATACAGAGGCATGACTTCAATCTTATAAACTTGTATTGATTCTATTTATGTACATTAGCAACTTTGGCATGTGGATAGAATACATAGGTTTTCATTTTTATCTTCTTCTTCATCAAACTATGTACTCTTGCCTCTTATATCTCTAACTAAATCTTTATACACCTTCCACATTATTTTTTCTACCAAAACTCATTTCCTCCTTTATACACACATGAGAAACTACCTTATTGATAACTAACTTTTATGACAACTACTTTGACATGGTGATTACATTCATAACTCTTAGTCTTTGTCATTTTCCTCATGACATGTATGTAAAAAACCTTATTACACCCACTTGGACTCATTTAGGGACTCTCACATTCATTTTCTAACATGACACTTCTTGAAAATTCCTCAAAAGACTCCCAAACACACTAACACATTTCAAATATTCAAAATGCCCATTTTGGTGGGAAAATGCCAAAGAGCTACCTAAGGACACCTATAGACTCTTCTAAAGACTCAAATGCCTTCTAAGGGATGCTATGAGACCAAAAACACTTACACATGACCTAATTTACATTGTTTGCTAGATGCTCATGCATCAGTTAGGATTGGATCCATATCTTGTATTACATCCCTTAGTTGTTAATGTAGATGCAAAACTTGCTAAGCAAAAACTTAAAAAAATGCATCCTAAAGTGGCATTACTTGTCAGGGAAGAACTACATAAACAATTGGAGGTTTGGATTATTTAAGCTAATTGATTATTTAGAGTGGATATCAAACACTGTTCTAGTTAGTTTTCAAAGATCAAGGTGTGCATTAATTTTTAGGACATCAATAAAGCATGACATAAGGATGACATTCCTCTACCTAACATTGACATGATAGTTGATTCAACAACATGACATGATATGTTGTCTCTTATGGAATTTTTTTTAGGCTAAAATAAAATCAAAATCATCCTTGAATACCAACATTAAACAACATTTATCACAACATGGGGCACCTTTTACTACTAAGTCATTCCGTTTGTCTTGAAAAACGTAGGTGCAACATATCAATGAGCAATAACTATCATCTTCCATGACATGCTCCATGACATTTTTAAAGACCACATGGGTGACATATTGGCCAAATCAAAAACTAGGGTAGACCATCCTATTATTTTATGTAAAATATTTTAAAGGTTAAGGTAATATAAAATCCATTTGGATACTAAGAAGTGTGATTTTGGCATCACATTAGGAAAACTATTGGGTTTCATTGTATCCAAAAGAGGCTTTGAGGCTGATCCAAGAAAGGTAAAAGTCATAATAGAAATGCCTCCTCCAACAAATCTCAAACAACTATTTAGCTTGCAAGGCAAAATCCAAGCCATAAAAAGATTCATGTCACAACTTGTAAACAAATGTCAACCATTCACCCACATTTTGAAAAAGGACACTATTTTTCACTGAAATGAAGGATGTAAACAAACATTTGAACATATCAAAAAACATTTTTCCAATCCACCAGTATTAATGCCACCCACTCAAGGGAAACCATTGTTATATACATTCAACTACTCAATATGTTGTGGGAGCTCTTCTAGCACAACATGATGAACAAAGAACCGAAAGAGCAATGTATTACTTAACTAGAACTTTGGTGTCTTATAAACACAACTACACTTAAATTAAAAAATCATGCTTAACGATTATATTTACTTCACAAAATCTATGACACTACATGCTCAATATTCAAATAAAATCACTGCCAAAGTTGATACATTAAAGTATCTCTTATCCAAATCGACTCTTATAAGACATATGGCTAAATGGGTCATGTTGCTTCGTGAGCTGACATTAAATACATGAATTAAAAAAATCAAAGGATAAGTTATGGTAAATTAGTTGTCAAAATCACCTTTATTTGACAAGAAACCATTGACCATTGGCTTTCCAAATAAGTATATTATATCTCTTGACAAGTATGTTGGAGGTTTGTCAATGATGTCTCCAAGGTGACCAAGGATGTTGATGAGGAGATGTGTGCTAGAATGACAATGACAAAGACAAAGTGTGCTTTAGTGTTCTTTCATATTTATTCAATGTTTGACTTGGATAGGTAGATGGTGTATTTTATTGATGGTATGGTCATGTTTTAGAGACCCTATGGAGTGTTTTGAGTGCTTGGAGTGCATGTGGAAGTGAAAGGAATTCATCAGAGTGGTCATTGATGTCTTAGGTTGTCATTGATGTCAAAGAGAGCATGTGGTACTAGTGCATGAATGAAAAAGAAGTTATGTTTGATAGATTGAAGAGATATGACACATGTGCAGGACTATAAGGACAAAAAAGAACCTATGAGACATCCATAAATGTCTTGGTGAAGTTCTGATGTGTCGTTTGATCATTTGAAAAGAGAAACATGCATATGCTAGATTAAGAGAAGTCAGACCATCACTGCACGTCATACAGATATGAATGAACCAAAAAATTTATGCATTTAGTGAAAGTACTCATAAAGTCAATAATGGTCAAAGGTTTTCATGGAGATGTTGTCTATAGTGCCAAGAAGGTACCCTGAAGATTTGGAGTCTTGAAGTGTTTTCTAGTTTAAGATATAAACCTCCAAAGTTGCTCTAACAGACTGTGATGGACCAGAGACCATCAATTTTAACTACATTGAAGTCTCGGGTCAAATAGTCAAGATAGATTTAATAATAAGTATTTATCATCTAGATTGTGATCCAATAGCACATGTGAAGTCAATATGTCAAAGGTTCTTGAGATTGCATGCGTTGGTGACATGTGTCTCAATCACGATGATTTGATATAAGATCAATGACACATAGGTGTTCATGCAAATGGAGATCGATGATGTAGTTTGAGTCAAATAGTCAATGCTCAGAAGGCACACATGACTGCTAAGTGGTGCAAGAGTGGGGACTAACAATAATGTGCTTAAAAGGCACATGAGGGTACCAAGTGTCTTAATCACAGAAGGGTAGATCAATGATAAATGGTGAGCGTTAAAGAGTTAAAGTCAAGAGGATCACAAGGAAATCAAAAAAGTGCATTTGAGAAAGTTGCCTGGGGACATGAGATGAAGAACGTGTCTACAAGGTTTGCATTACATAGTGACTATTTGCATTTGAATTAACAAAGGGAAAACCAGTCTGCAGTATTTTGATTATATCTTTTGATTTAGGATGAATTTGAAGGTGATGTAAAAAGAAAAGTTGTAAAGGACTTAAAGGCACATCCATCAAATTTAATTAGAATATTTGAATGTTTATACAATTATAGTTATTGAGATATAAAATTAACTATATGTTTGACCATGTTCTATAAGTGACCAGAGAAGGACAGTGATAATATTTTGATATTTCAAGATGAAATATATATTGAAGAGTGTTATAGACTCTATGAGGACTATCTATGTAGATTTTGGAGGTTTAAACAATCCATGTTTAGTATGAACAATTGCTTAAAAGTTGACTATGTTTGTTGAATGCACTGGTAGTTTGAGTGACCATCTTGCAAAGGTAAGTTGAAGATGTTATGAGCAAATCTAAGGAAGAAAATGATTATAGAGATGTTTTATAAGTTTCAAAGTCTTATAATAAGGCATTGGTTGTCATGATATGCCCCTGATCAGAGATGAAGAGTCAAAATAGTTTTACTATATATGACTAATCTGAGTGGTCATTTTGAGAGAGTTGTTTTGAGTGCTTAGATATTATGTTGAAGTGTCTAAAGCACATGAAGGTGTTGCAGAGGTCATAAAGGCTTTACCCATGTGATCTAATCATATGGATATGTGAAATATTTGAGTAGTTATTTCAGAAGTTTGAGACTATGTTTTTTGTGTATGAAAGCCTAAAGAATGAGGAGACCTAATTGGTAGGTTCAAGTGTTGAGTTGGTGTTCCAGGTGGCATGAACCCATATGAGAGTGAGAAAGGGGCTATTAGAGATAGGTTTGATGTGTTTCAAGCATTGGTAAAGGATGAATGTGGTCCAAGTAGTCTTATATGTAATGTGTGAGTACAAAGGCCTAATTATTTTAAGTCTCACAAAGACCTAATGATGGTTTGGGGTTAATGAGGTAATAGCCAACCTAAGAAGTGTGGTGTTCTTACATGTAATGTGTATGAATACCTATTTCAAAGGTAAAAATAGTATGGTGAACATCTTGGCCGACCAAGATGGGTTAGATAAGTGTATGGTATAAATATTAGGCATAATTGGCCTATTTGGAGTGTAGTTGAGAGTGCATGGATCCAAGCAAAGGAGAGAAACTTTGAAAGAGAAGGTAGAATCCATTAAATACCAAAAAAGAGTGAAGAGGATCAGTCATGCTTTTTGGATCAAGGTGATGAAGGTGAACACATAGGTCATTGGACCTAATGAGCCTAGAAGAGGCAGATTGAGTAAGTGCTAGAGGCTGATTGAGTGAGTGTGCTTAGTGGATGGATTGAAGATTAGAGTAGGTTGAAGATTGTGTGCATGACCTATAGGTGATGTTGTTGATGTTGTGATAGAGTTGTTGCAGGTTTTCTAATTGTGTATGTGCTAAGAAGTGAAGAGTGATCGAAAAAGGTGTTTTGGATGTATTGATTATGTGTGCAATTTTGTGAGAGTGTATAGGGAAAAGAGAAAAAGTAAGAGAAATCCATCATTAGGGGTATAAGACATTAGATCAGAGGTAGAGATCAGATCAAAGTAGCTGGGGTGGTGTTTGGTTGCCTAGGGGTTTTGTTCCTCCTTGTGGGATGGTTGTCTCACTAGATTAAGAGATGGGTGTTCTTTGATTAGTTGGTGTTTGTCTAAATGTTGAGTCTTGCCTTTATAGGATTTTAGTCCATCTTGTAGGGTTTAGTGGGTTTTATCCCCCAAGAGGGTTTCCCACATATATCATGTGTTATGTGTTTGATCTTTATATATCTTATTTGTTCATTGTAATGGTTAATTTGTATGCATCATGATTGTATGTGATGAATGTTTAAGAGTTGAAAATTGAATTGGATTATTTGGCATCACTGATTCAGCCCCCTCTCAGTGATTGTACCTCTAACAATTGGTATCGGATCAAGATCTTCTATTCAAGTTTAATCACTCGAAGGTGATCCAAGGTACAATATGGGTAAACAGTAAAGTTGTTCAAAAGAAAAGATCATCATGTTTGATGAAGTTTGCCATAACCGTAGAGAAAAAGAAGAGTTTTATGATAACGAGGAAGAAGAAATTGATATAGAAGTTGAGCTCATGAGTGCACTTGGTGAACTGAAGGAGCAAAAGAAGAGGAATCAAAAAATGAGGAATATGATCAAAGGTCTTGAAGCACAAGTTAGGTCTCTTGAGGGGAGTTTGTCAAGTAAATCCATGAGAGAGGAAAAGGAGAATCAAGAACTGATCAAGTCTATGGAAGAGCAAGCATGTATAGTGAAGGATGACATGACCAAAGAAGCTAATGAGGATAAGAAGACCATAAAAGATCTCAGAATTCAATTAGAGGTTGCAAGTTCAAACACGAGAGCGAAAGAAGATGAATGTGTTCAATTGAAGGCTAATCTTGTTTCCCTGAAGGATGAGCATGAAAAGGACATAATCAAGATAGGCAATATTGAATAAGAACAAAAGAGATTATAACAAGGCAAAGAGTATGGTAGCATGAAAGACAACAAGTCAAATCAGGTCAAATGTAAAATGAAGAAGCAAATTAGACAACCAAATGCTTCAAGGTATGCCAAATATTTTATGGGCAATTATTTTGTTTGTCATAGGGAAAAGGATCATGTAAGAAGAAGCAATCAATCAAAGGGAGATCACTACCATATTCAAATAAAAAATATGGAAGATATTATTTACTATAGTTATCAAAGCACTGGTCACATTGTTAGGTTCTACAATCAAATACCATCAAGTCAAGATAAGTTTGATCAGGATCTTAGAGTGACAGAAAGAAGACATAAGTTCAATCAGGTCCAATTCTTTATTCTTTACTCTAGTAATTTTATTAATATAATAAAAGGAGGGGGGAATGTAGACACATAAATTTGGTCATAGATACTTGATAATGGTAATTATTGACATATTTCCAACCACATGATTTACACCTAGTTACATGAATCTTATTTTCCATTCCTCTAAGCCATTTATCTATATGCAGGTTTGACTATCTATTTGTCGTTATCATAACATATAACTCTCAATGTCAAATGCTCAAGCTATTGAAAATCACCTTCAAACTATCTCCAACAAAAGATAGTTATCCTCAATACTTATAGACAAGTCTACACTAGGCAGATATGAGCACACTACACCTTTGTCTACTTAGGCCAATCACATCCTGTGCCAAATAATGACTAGTTTTCAAATTTGAAATCAATCATTTGAGTGTTCCCACACAGTTTGCATGGTTGGCTTAAGGAAATTATCAAAAGATTCTCCTATGAATACACATTGAGATTCACTCATTTCCCCCACTTGGCATTCACTTGTCGCATACATATTTCTATACATTGAAAAAAAATTTAACTTCTCTCCAAATTCAAGATCATTCACAAGGAGTAGCCATAATCCAAGTCAAGAGCTTTCTAAATCAAGTCAAGAGTTATCATTGTCATGTATCAAAGCCATTTTATAGCTACATACATAGTCAAAAGAGCACAATTTCACATTCCCAATATGTGAGAGAACTACGTGGGCTTGATTTTCCTTCTTGGAGTATTGGATATACAAGCAACAATCAATCATCAAGGGGGTGATTTAGGTCAACTCAACCCATTCCGCTCCTCTATTTTATTTCATTGTTTTAAGTTATCAAAGGGTCATTAGGGTTTCAAAAAAAATAAAAGACAAACAATGATTTCCATTTAATAAAAAGTTGATTACAATATCTCAAATGACTAACCATCCATACATGCAGAAGGCATAACAACCAATTCTTCAGCATAGTAAGTCGGGACAAGTCCACGGTCAACAAATTTGAGCACATTGCATTCTAATTATATTACAATAGTTGTGACCAAAAATATTTTATAATCCTATTGTTGATCTGCCATTTCCTATAAATCACTTATCATAATTAACTAGGAGAAGTTCACAATCAATGGAATCGAGTGACTGTGCTACCGTCCACTTATAACGAACTCATCCAAATTTTGTTTCTAATCCTATACCTATTCATGAACATGTATAGTCATATCTTTGACTAGATTTCACTATCAGATAGTCATAACAATCAACATAAATATATGTGCAAGTTAAGTGTATCTCTTCTTAGTATTTTAAAAGAATAAGAGCACTGCGGTGAAATAGTAAAAGTTGAGATGAAGGTGAAAAAAAGAGTTGGATATTCAATTGAGGATGAGCTCCAAGAGAATATTAGAGTCTTAAATACTGATATGGACATCCATAGGAATATCCTCAACTAGATTATGAAATATATAGATAGTATGAAAGAATCAATCAACTTGATTAAAAATTTCTCAACCAGTAGCTCGAGTTCTACTAGGCAGCAAAATAGTCCATGTGAAGGGGACAATGTTCATCAGAATTTGTTGAGGTTTGAAGAGAGGATTTTGTCTCTAGAGAGTGATAAGGTGTTTATGCATGTTAATATCAAACAACTCATCCAAATGATCAAATTGACAATAAAAAATTATATTTCTAATATCAATATGTTGAAGGAGATTATCAAAGTTGGCAGGGAAAAACAAAGTAATGTGAGAACCAATAAGAGGACCAAAGGATTTGATAAAGGGATAAATATGAAACTTGAAGAGATTATTGTGGGTGGCTTCAAGAAATTTATCAATGATCTTGTTGAAGAATGGAACTTTGTCCCGCATGGACTTGATATGTAATTTCTATCTTCTTGTTTCAGACTTTTAACTTTCTGTTATGTATCGGTTTTTGATTCATTGTTGATCAACAACCTATTTGTTTTATGGGATTTTTGTAGTTTTTTGGTTTTATATTTTTGGCTTTGTGCCTATCGGTTATAAATGGCATAGGACCCATCCAAAATTTTCCCTATACCTTTATAAAAAAATAATAGTTTATATATTTAGCATCTTGTCAAAATCTAAATTATTGATCATTGTACATCTTTAGAATTATGACATTCTCCAATTTTACACTTATATAATGAAATACAATTTATTGTGTTTCATAAAAAATAGAGTAAAACACATACCTATCTAATGTAGATACATACATTTGGTACAAACCTTGTTTAATAATACTTTTAAGCATCTTTGCATGTATGGATCTCAAACCACAAACTAAGTACTTAGTGGCACATTTATCTTGATCTTCTGATTGTCTTATTGATTTTATTTGGCTATGTGGCCCCTTATCCTATCATGACCAACTTCACATAACATATCACATGGATCTTTATCCCTCCCTGTCACTCGAGAAGTATTTTAAGCCTCAGGATGATTATGATATTTATTGTCAATATCAATTGTCGGTATTGACTTCAAATAGCAGAATTGACCCAAGTCCCCTTTTAATTTATTTTGGGCATGCTTCGTTTTATGACCATTGTTTTGGGCACAGATCAACTTGTTTTATCAAATTTCTGTGCACCATTAAGTCTTTAATTCAAATTTAAAGACTCGTATATATACAAAGCTACTGTAAGGCATTTAGGGACAAACATAATGCATTCTCAATAGTTAAATAAGATTACATATTACACCTACAGAATTGTTAGAGCTTAATCTCAAGCTTAAGAGGGTCAATTCATATATGCATGTTTGTTCCAAGGGAAAAATAGGAGAAAGAGAATCTAGGCTTGCATGCACAATTACAAACACACACATTAATGAGAGAACTACATTAGAGTATGAGCCCTCTAGTGTAGTGTTTGGTCTTTTAATAGATACTGACCAAGGTCAAATTCAACCCTTTTCCCTGACACCCCCTCATTTAATACCAGGTAGATTGTGTAGAACTAGGGATTTGATATACAAATGCTTCTAAAAACATTAGAAAGAGATAAAGTCAAAAATAATCATCACAAATACAATCACATTGTTTAAAAAAGAAACAATCACCCACTTGTATAGATCAGTTTTGACCACTACAATTAGTATCAACTGTTAATACTACCCAGACCCATTGAAACTAACCAAAATAAAATAGGCAAAGGTAGGTTATGTGCAAAATAGTGATATAGTCCTAAGGCATAAAATAAGATAATCATGCTTCATATTTGCATGGTAAATAAGCCAAGATTTATCTTACCCCTTGTTGGCAATTCATTACGATATTTAGTATGTGCAATTGTATACATTGTGAAAATTTTAATTGAGACATTATTCTAAATAGTTTCTATCTTAATTAGATTATTTTAACTCATTAATCCAAATTAGGGTAAGACGTCTAATACTCACTTGGAAATTACTTGGTCGTCTAGTCTCTACTTGACAAAAAACTTGAGAAATCAATTGACACTTTCTTGAGATATTATCACAAAAGCATACACATGCAAATAGCCCTCAAAGGAGTAGACTTATAGCCAAGTTTGAACATGAATGCAAGGTCAAAGTTGCATGTTGTTGTTGGGAATAAACTTGTGTATGAATGAAAATTTTAGAGAGTTTTTCTATTTGAATGTTAAACAATAGAGGTAATGATAAGCACAAATAGATAAACATGATTTTCACTGGGAAAACCCTTTTAGGTAAAAAACCCAACACAATAACCTTCTTATTTATAACATTAATTGAACTGTATTACAAATTTAAACCAAATCTCAAGGTTCTGCAACCTTCATATGATGTTTGCTTATATTACAATGTGCACAATTGACCACGTATATTTAACATTTAGAAAACTTTGTTACCCACATTACTCCTTATAATATCCATGTCATTATCAATCACTTCACACAGTAACTTCCAAATACCAGAGGAATTTGTATTCACCAACTATTGAGCAAAGTGAACAACGTGTAACGTTCCTCAATAGGTTCATGTTAGAGGGACACCAAGACATTGATATTATTTAGTCAATATGATAGACACATTTGGAAAATTATATGAAACTCATATGGATAACCTTTCATTGATCTACATGTTACATAGTTCCTCGGAACACGTTACTACAATTAATCCACTACACTCGACTTGTAACTTCCTAGAGGGGATTGAAACTAAGAATAATATCTTGTGCAACTCTACCACAATTTTCACACATTGAAAACCCTGTGAAACTATCATAGGAAGTCTTTATGTAAGCTTGCATAACCATCCTTGCATGCACAATCAACCTACACAACTAGTGTTTACGCAAAACAAATTGCACACAATTATCATTTCTAAAATTTAAAAAAAAATGAGATATTTCCCAAAAATATCCCACTTGTTGAACAAATTTCATAGGAAAGTATGTACTCATCTTTCAAAAAACTCCTGATAGCCATGCCCATCTCTTTCATGCACCAAGAGAAATTCACAGTACTCACTACGTTAGTCAATGAATCCATAAAAAAATCATTTATCTCCACCTTATTGAGAAATATATTTCTCTCTTCCATCATTTCCCTTACAAAATTATACTACATATCAATATGATTCATTTGAGAATGATACTTGGGTTTTGTATGCATATGTTGAGATGACCTACAACTATCATCTTCTCTCAATAGATTAGGACTTAAATAAATTCAATCAAATAGAATATGTGATATTCGGATGATTAGGTAAGGACCAAATGAATTATGTAGATATAGCATAGGGTTACCTACAATGTAAATGTCAATAGGGAAGGGTTCCAAAACCTAAGCCTACAGCACAAAGATGTAGCTATCACTAAACCTCAACAATGATATATTATGATTGTACAACAAATGATTGTAATAGACTAAACTAGGGATGGGTTAGAATGATTGTAAAAAGTAAGGTGTCATGGTCAGCCAAATGGGGGTCTAGGAAACCTAAGGTGATTTATGATAAATCTAAGTAATCCTATAGCCACATCAGCGTAATCAGTGTGGAGAAGGCCTAAACAAGGATATACATACATATCTTCACAAAGCAACAAGAAACATCTGATCTCCTAAGTAAATAAATGAAAGAGTATAGGGATATAATATAGTTACTCTTAAGTGGACCTGCCGATGCTTCAATCTCCCCCTTGTATTAAGTGGAGCTTTGCAAGAGAATGTTGTAGGTTGAAGACCTCAAATGGTTGGATGGAGACCTAAGGTATCCTCAACTGGGAACTCTCAATGAGGACTCGTATTGACCTTCATTGACACCACAAGACAAGACTCCTCAAGATAATATTCTAGACCACTAACTCTCACAAATGGACTTAGGGAAAAAATGTGAGCGAAAGTAGAGTGAATAAAGTGTATATGATATGATATGGATGAAATATGACCCCTATATATACTAATTCAATACCCAAAACCAAACCTAAACACTAAGCCAATAATGGTATTGGCCAAGCTGATATGGTATGGTATATCCAAATTGATATAGTTGAAAAACATGGCTGACACATGATGGTATTGGCCAAGCTGATATAGTACAAGTGTTAATAGACATGGTCAGTTCTATATTGGGTTGACTGAGACAATACTTAACTTGTTGAAGTTGGTCCAACAAGTCATCAATCCATGGAAGTGGATTCTTTTTTGTGATCATGTTTAAATCTCTATAGTTTATGCACACTCTCCAAGAGTTGTCACTTTGTACCATTACAATAGGTGACCCACATGGTGGCATCTTTGGGTACATGATCCCTTTCTCTAACAACTTTTGAAGTTGTTTCTTAACTCCATTACTCTCCAAAAGTGATTACATGTACAAACCAATGTTAGATAAAGGAGATTTGGGTGACAATTTAATTTCAACTTCTACTTCCCTTTTTGGAGGCAAACTTTTATGAGTTTGGAACACTTCTGAAAATAATGCAACAACTCATTCAACATTTTCAATCCTTTTTAAGTGCAATCAAATTTAGATATTTGTAACCAATCCTCTTATCTTTCAAACGAAGTAAACAAAATTATTTATTTTCTTGAATGTCTCTTTGCTTTGTTAGCACTTACCAATGCAAGTTTGGGTTTGCTTTGATGTGTGTTTATGCTATAGTTGATCACATCCTTGACCCATTGGTATCTATTAACCCTCCTTGTGAAGAAATCATCCCTAAGATATGAGTATGGATTTCCAAACACCACATCAAACCCATCAAGAGGAATCACATTTGCTTCTATATCATCAATGTATTGTGAATCAATACCATATTTGAATTTATATTTCTTAATCACTCGAATCTCTGCACCCATTTTTACCCAACCCAAAGGATATGGGTGACGCCAATCATATGATTGTAAACAAAACTTTTTAATGACTCAATCTGAAATCAAATTGCATTGAGAACTAGTATTAATAAGTGCATTTACCTTGGTTTTCTTATCTATATCTAGATTTGGAACAGTTTGTTAATCTCCCCTTTCTTGTTCCTTCTTGTTCATGTTGGTAGCAGTGCAACCTAACTTTTCATCAATATTAAAATTATCCTCTTATCTCTACCTCTAATATTTCTTTCAAATATGCCATGAACCTCTTAGAGTCCTCCTTGAAATGACTCTTTGGATGCAATTTACAATGTAACTTCCAACACGTAGTGTTAATATGTCTATCTATAACACAATGGTTATTTAGATCCTTTAAACTATGCAAAGTTGTGGCATTCCTCTTGTCTTTCCACTTACCCTTCTTGAAGGCTTTGCAAGGTTGGTTTTGCTCTTTCTTGAACTGATTTGTAATTTGATTTTGCTCTGAGGGCTTCCTCTCTCCTTGTGTTTTGTCTTCCTCAAAGTAGTATGCTTGAAAGCATGGCTCATTAAGGTTTTTTAGCTTACTCGAGATGACTTGCCTCCTTAAGCTTGTATGGAGACCATTATGGAATTACTTGGTATAGTCTTGCACACTTTGATCAATTGTTGTTTCTTTCCAGTAGATGCTAGATATATTTCCCATCAAATTAGAGCATGACATTCCATCTTGAGACATGCAACAAAAAAAGTTTCGTAATTTTGTGCACAATAAAATACACCTCCATTTGTTTCAACCATTTGTCTAACAATTTAGTATCTACTTGTCCTTCAAAGGGTTTAATCTCGACTTTGGTCTCAACTTTGAAAAGAATATGTTTGGTCTTTACCCTCACTTTACATTTGTTTTTTGGAGGCTATTCTTGTTCATCCATGAACTCTTCATCATCATCATCATCTTCTTCTTCATCATGGGGCTCCTCCTCTCCAATGCCAAACCTTTTAGCTAGAGCACAAACCGCCATGTCCATAAACTTTTGGTTCCTAGTTGTGAGCTCTTATTGTTTGCCAATAGTGTCTTGGTACTTCATCACATTTTCCATGCATAATTCTTGTGCAGAGTCTTTCTTAACAAGGCTTTCATCTCGTTTTTTAGTCATTTCCCTCATCGCTTGATTTCACCACCTTGTAGAAATCTCAAAATTGCAAGACAACAATTTGTTTTCTTTTGATCATGTCATTGTCATACATATCAAGTTAAAAACTTAGTAGATATACCAAAGATAAATCTACTCTAATAATAAAAATATTTATTTAATCCTAAAAAAAACAATTCTTGCTAGAATTTACAAAATCACAGTGTTGTTCTACTCAAAAGCTTGTTTCAAAATGATGGGAAAATACTTGAATGAACTCAGAATTTATGTGTTGTGTTGTTGGAAACATAAACAATACTTTCAGAATTAAAACATAAATGTGGAATCACATGAACAATAAAAATAAACCATGGAGACACAAAGACAAGAATTTTGCTCTAGAAAACTCCAAGATGGAGAAAACCCAGTTGAAAGTGTCAATTGCCCAACCCCCCAATCTTCTTATTTCCAAAAACAAATTACAAAAAGATCCATAAAACAAGTACAACAAACAATCTTCTATCTTATTCATTGAGCTTACCTCTATTCCTTTATCCGATCCTTTCTACAACCAACTAGATGCCAACTCTAATCACTAATGTCTTTTTTATATTCGTGTCTCGTCTTATGATGCTCAAGATTGCCCTTTAGTGCACTAAAGGATCCCCAATTAACTTCAGAACTAAAGAGACATTGTTCTTCCCTATAACCATATATGTACAGTTACCATGAGCAAAACCGCAAATTAAAACAAATTAACAATTTCATAACCACCACTCTAATATCAAGCGATGGTTTCGTCATGCAACAAGGAATTCTCATGTTGAAGCCCTACTACTAACTAAACCCAGGTTTTTGTTCATGCTTACTGATAAATGGATTGATTTTGTTTATCAATATAGATCAAACCTTTAAGTCTTTGAAGTACCCTGAGGCATCTACTGCATACCATTAACTATGGTGGCCTATAATAATCTCTCGTCCTTAAGAATTAATGCAAAAGGAAAATAACTGCAAACATAAAAGACACATTTGACTGGGCCCTTGCTTGACCATTCTTCCTTGGAAGTGACATTTTGCAATGATTTACAAGGACACTAGATAAGGATGGAAACCATTACAATCACAACATCTCACCAATACCGATTATGCACCTTCCAACTATATACCATGCATCTTTTTTATTATTATTATTAGAAAATGCTTCATATATTACTCCAAAAAACAAAAGATTACATCACTAAGCAAAAGGCAAGAAAAGCAAAGACTACATCAACTGAACATAAGGCTAACAAGGAGAATCTCTCCCTACATAGGCAAGGAAAGAAAACACTTGACCCTGCACCCCAATGGGCAAAGAGTTACACATCTCTTTGAAACCACTCAAACTTAGCTTGTACAATCTAAGCCAACTCTTGTCTAAAAATCTTCAATTTCCACACAAAGAGGGGAGGTGTCATTCTTAACGACAACGTGACACCTCATCCTCTAAAAAATGCTGATTTTCACCAACCGTGTTGTATGCCATAAACAACTTCCCTATATGTAGCCTACTTGACTTTATCCATGTCGTCCTCAATAAGAGAGACTGGTCATGCATACCTACCATTTCATAACCCACAACCTTCTCCCATAGATTATCATCCCGCAATACTCGTGTCACCTTCCCTATTGGGTATCGATCCTACACCCTCTCTAAACCTAGTCCCATCCACCTTGAAGAGCAATGCAAAAATTAGGATATAATACTAAACAGTTTCTACACCCTATGACTTCCACAGCCAAATATCAAATTGAAACCTTACACAACCCATCTCCATAAATTAATGAGTTGGAAGGCATAAAATAAAATACACATGCATCTAATTCTTAAAATTCTATGGCTGCACATATAATCAATATTTGCATTTTATTTATTTCCATAGATAAAGATGATTGAATTTTGTTCCGTGTATAAAAAGCGCATTTATGAACGCCATACATCTTCAAACCGTGACCAGCACAAAGTGAATCCACACCAAAAAAAATTGGCCCTCCATCCTGCAATATTTTTCTCCTCTTTTATCCATGCAACCCATCCATTCTCCAAATATCTTAATGATGCACCATCCGGTAATATTTTTCTCTATGTGCAAACTGTCCATTCTCCAAATGTCCTAATGATGTACCATAAATAGAGAAAAATATAACATACCAAATATAAAAGCACATATACATTTACATCAGAAAGAAAAAACTTGTAACAGTCAAATAGATGTCAAATTTTAAGTCAAACATAATTGTGAACAACTCACTACATTACACTCCACCTCTCCCCTCACTGCCCTTCTCCACGCCAACCCCCAGCCATTGTAGAATGCATATTGGCATAATGAGAAAGACAGGAGGGAGGGAGTATGTCAGATAAAAAATCACACAAAATAAAACAACTAGCAAAAGTGAAAGAGTACTCTGATACCATATAATATTATATTAACTTGTTGCAAGAAAGATTTTGACAATGAAACTTTCAGTTTATAACCCTGGCCTTTAGCTTTATTGAGCAAATCTTGCTTTTTAATGTGGAATTATTCCAACATACCGACCATATCTTCTTGGTTCTACTCGATCCTCTTTTACAAAATCAGTGATACTACTTGCAAAGAAAAGCAATGCATCTCAACCAACCAATACTGAAAAATCATAGTACGTCATTAACTTGTTCAAGACAACATAAAAACACGAAATAAACACTAGTAATAAAGATGTCATTAAGGATAAAACATTTTCTGACTGATCATTGGGTGTCTGCTGATATCACAGACCTTGGTTGGTTAATACATTATATCCAGGCATCGTAGCATTCACTGTGCATGGAGTTGCACTGATGACGAAAGGGGACTTGAATAACAAGATCAAGTTGGGTGTACTACGTTTTTCTATAGAACCCTCTTTTTTCCAATTCGTGCATTCTAATAGTGTGGGTCATTTCAAGTGTGCGAAAAAGGTGCAAAAGGAACTGCAATATAATATGCCAGTTTATTTACTCAACTTATTCAACTATATTTGCATTTGTATAACACTTTGTCCAAGTTTCTCCCCATCATCAAAAAAATGGTCTTCAAGTAAAATGCATGTGTAAATATGTCCAAAAAAAATGCTGAATTTACCAGGGGCCAAGAGAGATTATACTCTTGCTTGCAAAAAAAGCATTCGTCTCACTTCTCTTAAAGCGGAGGCTGGACTGCATCTAAACCTACTAAAGGGTTTAACCTCCCATGTAATGTTGCACTCATACGTAATGTAGGCAACTACGTGCATGCCTCTTACTGTACTAGCTTGGCAAAGATAGCAGAAGCATCAAAGAAAAGCAAATCAAGAGAATCAATTTCTTTCAATTGTTAATATGTGAGATATACTCTTTAGTATATGCCCATAAATTTCTGCTGTTATCAACTAAATGAAACAAAACTGGCAAACTAAACACACCTACAAACAAAACTACATTATTTCTACGTTGGAAATTATCCAAATTAAAGGAGACGAATATCTTCAAAATATTGGCAAAGCTGTTATTTTTTCTTCTTTGGTCGCCGTTTTCGCCGTGGCTTCTTTTGGGCATCAGAGTTGGAACTCAATGTGCTGCCTTGACCAGAGTGGTTCTTTAGACCAGCCCAACTATCACTCGAGGAGGGATCACCTGACCTGTTCAATACATGGGGTCTGGTCTTCCCTGCAACTGTATGGCTACTGGATGGGCGACCGTCTCTTGATGGAACCCCACTTCTGGTAATTGTAGATGGGTTGCTCCATGACCGAGGCGGAGGCATCAGGTCCCTAGCAGACTTCCGCTTCTGCAAAAATCAAATGGCTCAAAAAGCATATAATTAGGTGCTAACTATAAATTGAAGGTATTATCTTCTGAGACTAACCTTGTTTTTCTCATCACTCGACATGCCTGAAGTAGCTCTCCCAGAAGCACTTGAAGCTGGTTCTCTGCTTGAAAACAAAAAGAAAAAAGTGGAATTCTTTAACTAACTTTAGGATAAGCTAAATTTTCGGGAACGATTTGATTCCCTAAATTATCCTTAGTTTATGTTTTGAAATAACTAAAAATTCTAGCTAATTTAGCTTTGTTTTTATCTCGTTACAAAATTTTACATTTTGCTTTTGATATTCTCCAAATATCAATGAGTTACGTCACTCGAGTCACAAAGAGGAAGAAAATTTCTAGTCACATTCACCTGGTGCTTTTATCTGTCCACTCATCATCAGCATCAGCTTCATCACTCGAGCTACCAGCCAAAAAGAACTCATCCTCACTAATGTCCATGGCTCCATCATCATCACTGCCAGTTTCTGTTAAAAAATGCAAGTTATAGATCACTTCAAAAAAAAAAAAAAAAAAATCATGTGATATAATATGATTTATACTACAGAAAAATGTGAGAATCTCTTAAACTAACCTTCTAGATCGACACCCGAGGCTGCAGCAGCAGCAAGATTTGCTTTGATTTGCTCACGCAATTTATTCCTTTTGCCAACAAGCTCCAGATCATTCCCTCCCATAAATAAAGAAATATACTTTTCTGTTTTTGGAAAGAACTGCAAGAAAGTTTGCAAAATAGTTTACCCATCACGTAAGTAGAAGAATAACTAAATTTAAGAGTCAGTTATCAAACTACACAACTGCAACAGATTAGAAATAAACAGACAAATCCTCCAATGTCTACCTTTCAAGGGTTTAGTTTCACACTAGAGAGAGATCAACACAGGTCAGTGGAATATATGAAAAAACAATTACAGTTCAAAATTTGAAGCTTACCAAATCCACATTCATGTAATAAAATCCAAAAGTAAAAAAATAAAATTTGATCCTAATAACACAAAATATTGGTGTTAAGTCAAAGGAAATACAGTTTTTTTTGGATCGAAAATCGAAGGAGAATACAATTAAATATAAGTGACTTCTATGTTCTGTGTTGCCCAATTCAGGACAACACTAAGAGACCAAAGGAGATAAAATGCAGCAAATAAGTCCACAAATCCTCACCCTTTCAAGGGCTAAAAGTAACTAAGAACACTCGTCAGAACAGCAAATGAATTCCACCCAGCCCAGGACGGGTCAAACTTAACCCTGACGGAGCCTCAAAAGGCAATCCTGGAAGAGCAGGGGCAGGATGCATCCTCCAAGAACACAGAGGTTCCTTTATAGGAGCTTCTAGAGCAACTAATAATCAAGCCGAATGCTCAGCTCTCTCAACAGGGCTACACATGGCATGCGCTTGGGGAGTTTCTAAGCTAGAGATCGAAGGCGATTCACAGCTAGCCATTTTTGCATTAAAGAAAGGTTCAATTTCAAACTGGAAATTGGAATCTCTTCTTAGGCCTGCATTCATTCTTCTCAAAAAAATCAGTGAAATAAAAATAACCTGTTGCTTCAGAGAAGCTACTGGTGGCAGCGGATCACATTGCAAACATGGGAGTTAGTTTGGACACTGTCAACCTCATAGAAACTGATCAATTATCAGAGTTCGAAGCTTTGAGAGAAATCATTGTAAAGGATGGGATGTCACAACCCTCTCCATAACTTGGAGCTCCCTCTCTGTCCATCAGACACTTCTCGAATCCCCCCCCTTACTTAATTGCTCACACATATCGTCCTTTACAGACTTACTCTTATTTCTAGCGTCTCCATTCATTCATCTCCCCTATTCTTCAATGCTCCCCTACTCCCCCGCTTCTTACCCTGCACTTCAGCGATGGACCCAATTATAGTTAATAATGTTTTAGACTAAAAATAATAATCTCCATCTAAAAATATCCCAGTCTGAATCATCCCCAATCTGGATAAATTCATCCACATTTGTGAACAAAATCAATATGCTATAGTTGAAAGACACCAACACCAAAATAACAAAAAAGAGAGATATTATTGTTCAGTTCGGAAAAGGTGGTGCTGCTTTTTGTAAAGAAGAATTTTCTCAGAAAGATTCAGACTGTACGTCTCTGAAAACATTTCTTCCTGAAAGTCAAGGTTGTGTCTGTGAAATTTGATTATTTAAAGGTCATACATCCCTGAAGAATGAAATTTGCAGTGTTACACGGGGACGCTTTCCCCCGCTTCACCACCCTGCCCCCACAGAAATCCTGGAGCTGTCCTGGACGTCTGGGACATTTTGGGGATGGGGGGTGGCCGGCCGAGGCTGGAGCGAAACGTCACCCAGAAGTACCAAACACGTGAAAAAAAAGGGGGACATCCCCTGAACTTCAGGAGCATTTTGGGGACATCGTGATGTCCTAAAAAAAATTGTTTTTTCTAAGTTTATTTGCATTTTAAAGATTCAAAAACTCGTACAAATATCTTTAAAATATATTTATCTAAAAACACAAACCAATATCAATTTTGAGACGTCCATCTTATATTTGTTACATACCATACTAATTAAAGACGCCATTATCTTCTCCACAAATTTCCTGTTGATTGGTGAAAGATGGTCTCAATCTAACTGCACCACTGCATCGAACTTGAAAAGATCTTTCCAGGAAAACACAAACGGGCTACAAACTCCATTGTATGCCCAAGATATCATGATTTTTCCATCTCCTTCTCCAAGCAAGAACTCCCGTATGACGTCAAATAGGCATGAAACTTAAGATTAGCCATTTTCATTAACATCTTGCACTATCACACTCCACTGCCACCCTATGCTGCCATTGTAGGTTATGCCTATCAGCATAGTTAAGAGAGCTACACACAATACCTGAAGAAAGCAGTATAGTCACACACACACACACACCATAATGTTGAATGGGTAAATTGAATAAACAAAATTACACTAGTGGTTTGAATCCACTAATTGAATATCAAATTACTGACAAATACTGGGGTTGCCAAGAAACTTCACTATAAGGATTCACAAACACTGTCAAGGTGTCAAAAATACAGGGAAAAATATCTCACAAAAGACAACTGAGAGTAGACAAAGAGATGCAGAAGACATCAGAACTTCACACAAGAAGACTATCAATCTATCAAAAAGGCCATCATGAATATAAGATTTACATCAAAAAAGAAACACTACTAAGCAATACGAATACTGTGCAAACGATGCAACTGAATAAAGGAGGAACAACACTGGTAGAGTCCACATAATGAGCGCTGATGATGCTGCCACAACCTATCTGAAATCCATCCCAAATAAATATGAATGGTAGAAGATGTTTGAATGTGATTAAGTGCCATGTGCATAAATGGTGTATGCAGTGAAACATCTAAATCAAATACAGGGCTCTCATGCCGGTGTGATTCCAAAAATGTGTCAAGACTCATGCCTGACAAAAACAATCTTAGATCTCTCATGCTTAAGTAAAGGTGTTGAAGAACTCATGTGTCACACTATGTCCTTACAAAGAGTGAAGCGAACAAATACAGGTTTAAAGCTCGTACAAAGTGATCCCAACAAAGATGAAGCAGCTTCTCGATAGCCAATGCCATGGTGAGTAGTCTTATGAATAGGCTATATGGATGACACAAAACCATGTAAGTGCTTATCAATACCTTCTCCAAAATAATCCATGGAACAGAGTAAATAGGAACCAATACCAGTAGTGTGCTTCTCGAATGAAGCAAACACATCTACATGATGATATGAAGAGTGGGTTACTACATGTGCAGCCATAAATGTTGCAGATCACAAAATGAATAATATTCTAGCAACTCACAATCTAGAAAAGTATCGAGAGGCTGAATACCAAAATTAAAAACAATGAAAGGTGGTGGACTAAGTACAATAGACTCCACATGAGCAATATGTTGTTGCAACAAGGCAACAATGTCTTACAAAGATTTGATGGGTGCATCTTTGTCTGTAAGGTGTCAAAGATGATATTTTCTTTTCTCAATTTCCTATTCTCCTCAACAAATTTGACCATATCCTCTTAAAGTGCACATACTTAAGAAAATAACATGTTCTCAACTTGAAGGTTTTTATTAACCTGCGTGAGTACAATAATTTTTTGGCACGAAGCCATTACAATGAAATAGGGAGAAAAATGTCTTGAAAATAACCTCAAACAGTTGAAAACTACAAAGTAATGGAAATGGAAGAAAAAAACAAGAAACGATGGGCACTTAAATCATGCCTTGCAACCCCCCATAATATGCATTACACACCAAATGATGTGAAAAGTGATCTCTCCAATAGAATTAAGTGGTACTTTATAAATAGGGTATTTATAGATGATTTACAACATGCAAATATGCAAAATTTTCTGAAAAATACAAGTGATATAGAATAGAACAAATTTGAAACCATAGCTGCGAAGAGCACGAAGAACTATGCATTTTCAAAACAAACAGCAAGTCAATCCACTACACAAATCAAAAGATATGGCTCCTAAAAGTCTCAGAAATTCAGAACTGTTTGGCAAAGTCTGACAAAACCTGAAATTTCTGATAAAACAGTTGCAAACTGTGACTGGAAGTCTTCACCAAAAACATCAACGTCTAAACCACAATTCCAACAAAAAAATGGCACCCTTTTAGCCTCCCTGGATCAAAATTTATGGCCTCCAGAGCAAAAACACCTTTAAAAAAGCCCAATGAGCAAGGGGGTATCCCTTAAGGGCTAAAAGGGCTGAATGGTTGGTCCTATTGGCATCCCAGTGATCCATTAAAAATCAGGATAGGATGCCCTACAAACTTTAGACGAGCGCTAGGGACATAGCAATGATAGGTTCTTCACAAAGTTGGACTTCCTGAAAATCCAACAAAGATTAGAATCCAAAAAGAAAAGGTTAGGGTTTCCGATTTGCAAAAACAACTAAAAAATTGCAAAAATCTTGCTTGCCTTCATTCTTCCTTGGAGTGTAAAACTTCAGAAATTCCCTAGAAAAAACCATTAACGAAAAATTATAATTTTTTTTTTTAAATTTTATATTTTTTTAAGTTTATCAGAAAAATCATGCCACTATTTATCAAATTCACGATTTTTCTAGACATTTGAAGAACACCATAAAATGCCTAAAAAAGCTGATTCAGTCCAAACAGAAGAAACCCTGTTGGATGTTTGCAAATCTCAAAAAAATGGAAAGCTGAAAACAACCTAGCAAACATAAAAAATGTGTGGGAATGCTAAATTGTCCTTAGAAAACCACAACTACTTGGGGAGAAATAGGCTCTAATACCATATAGAAAAGCTCTAATTCTATATAGAAAAGACAAAAGCTCTGAGAACCCAAGAAACTCTCCTAGTATTGATTTACTCGATAAAACAAGATAGCTTTGTACAAGAGTGAAGAACAAATTAAAATTTTATTAAAAACAAGATAGCTTTGTACAAGAGAGAATAACGGATTAAAATTTTATTAAAAACAAGATAGCTATGTACAAGAGTGAAAATATTAAAATTTTATTAAAAAATACATTTGACTTTTATTACAATATACAATGAAATGAGGGGTATATATAGCAAAGACAAGTGTTTGCTCCCCTTTTTCCTATTGGCCACATAAAAGGCACATGTAATTGGCCCACTTAGAGGTGGCACATTAATACATAGCATTAAATGCATATTTTTAACCTATTCTAAGCCTAGAAAAGTGTATCGAAGCAAAATTTTATTAAAAAGGCATTTAACTTTTATTACAATATACAATGAAATGAGGGGTATATATAGCAAAGACAAGTGTTTGTTCCCCATTTTCCTATTGGCCACATAACAGGCACATGTAATTGGCCCACTCAAAAAAGGCACACTAATACATATTTTTATCCTATTTTAAGCCTAGGAAAATGTATCAAAACATAATTAGTATAGAAGCTAACCTAAGTTAACTTCATGATAGGTGCACATTAAATATTGCACTAACATTTTGTGTATATGGATCAATGTTTCATATCAAGTTGTTATTGGCGCTATGTTTTCTTTCTTTCTTTTCTACTTCGTTTGGCCCTATTTCCTTTCTTTCCACTGTTTTTGTGCTTTCGTTGTTTATGTTTGTGTTTGGAGACCGCCTCTCTCTATTCTTCATCCTCTGTTGTTTTCTCTATCAGGATGGATTCAATAGCCATTGTCTAACCACCAAACCTGCCCCTTTTTGTTTTGTGGGCCCTTTTGCCCTCTTTTGCTCTTCTTCAATGTTTGGCCCTGTGATTGTCGCTTAGTACTTGTTTTCTCGGTTGGCTCGAGCACTAGTAAGTCTCTAATTCAAACTAAGGATGCTTATATATACAAATTGTCTAGAAGCATTTTAATAACGAGCATCAAGGAGAAATCCATAATCTTTAAAGTTTAGGCACACTTCCTATTGCTAAATTTTTGCTCAAAGATTTATTTCAAAATTTTATAGCTGCATTTTGTACCAAACGAGGGCTAGACGAATGTAATGTAGTTGCATTACACTTAGAGAGAGAACAAAGCTTTTCTCAAACTTCTATTCACACTGCACAATAACTAAGTGGGGTCTGATTTTAGCGTGATGGATACGTAGTTGCAACTCCTCTTGAGGTTGCCTTACCCAACTATTTCTCTCCCTTCTCTTTTGCATGTGTTATGTCGAATTAGGTCAAGAAGATCAAATCAGTGATTTTAAATGTCAATTCGGAGAAGCACAAATACAGGTCTAATAGCATCGACAATGGCCCTGCACAAAAAAATCAGAAATCCAGAAAGGTGCACATTGTAGATTCGTCGCCAAGGAACAAACTCATTGTTCACAGAGACACAGCACTGAATCTGCCTAGGCAGATTCATCGTTAAGGAAGTCAACGTTGAGTCCATCCTTGCACAGTGAGTCGACCAGATTTTACACAAAGCTCATTCATCCCTTCCAGACCAAGGCTGCACACCCAAGATTTCAGAAATCTATCAAGGTGTAACTATTCCATCCTTTTTGCTTTTCATATTGTCGATTACTTGTCAAATCATTTTCAATTTCACCTTTTTAATACTCTTAGCCACTTTAGTAGATATGATTCACTGTTTCATATTGATATATTATAGATATACATTTTGCACTAGTATTATTTGTGTGTGACTAAAAACCACAAATAGAGAAAACATTTTGGCGAACCCCTCCATTCTTTGAATGCCTATATCGTTTGAGGATTTCCCCTTAAGATTTCGTGGCTGATCTCTGATTTTGGATTTTTGATTTGCTTTAGGGTTTCATACAAACCCTTTCCTTGCTTGTGCCTTATCTTTAGGCTTCCCTTGGCTCGAGTCATGATGACTATATTCAGCTTTGGTTTACTTTTTGTTCATGGTTAATGCTTAGGCTTGTGTCTTTTCTCATATATCATGGGTAGATCAGTTTACATTCTATGTTAATTTCTGAGAAGGCATGGGGGCTATTTTGTTTCTATACATTGATAGGCTTTCTTACATGATTATTATACAAATGCTTATCATTGTTTACATGTCTTTCTTAGCATTTAAAATATAATATTAGCTTGTGGATTGAGACATGATAGGATTGCTTGTAATGCTTTATGTGATGATATCTTAGAACATGGTACCATTGATTTCCTCCTCTAAGTGATGGCCCTTCTATTGTTGATAGTATGACAATTCACTATGAGATGGATGTTGTAACAACTCAGAGAAGTAGGACGCACAATGTCTCTATCCCTCTTCTTGGTTCTCAAGATGGGGTCAACCAAAATATCCCTCCTAAAGCCTCTAATCTACCTCCTCCTAGAATTTGGATTCAAGTATCCAAGCCCTCTAATCATGTAGACCAATAGTAAAACACTCGAGCCAAGATCTCCATCCTAGAATTTCTTAAACAATCCACTACTTTCAAAGATATTTTATGTGATGCTTTGTGTGAGGCTGCTTTACCAAGTAATATTGAGCCTGCCTATCTTGCTTCTCTTCTTAAAACTTTACAATATCTCCTTTGAACTAGAGGATCTACACTCTAAAGACATTATTGATCAATACCTTCCCTTGTAAATTCAAGTTAGAATCAATCCTTTTGAAATTTAAAGGGTCCTTGTAGATAATGGTTTAGGATTGAACATATGTAGTGAGACCGACCTTAATACACTAGGAACTGATCGCAATCCTCTTACACCATCAGATATGATCATCAAAGGATTTAATAATCAAGCACAAAGTGCCTTAGGAACAATTCAATAAGAAATAACTGTTAAGCCTAAGACTTTACCTACGAACTGCCTAGTGATACATAATGAACTTAGCTACAATATTTTGCTTGGTAGACCTTCGATTCATGCTATGACTAGTGTTCCCTCTACATTACATAGATGCTTGAATATTTTACATAAGGGTTACATATACACCTACCCTGCAGATGAGATCCCCTTCCGATATTGCAATTGCAAACATTTGGAACTCACCGAAGCTAATATTCCAAATATGAACATAACTCAACCAGAAATCATAGCACCTCAACATTATATTCCTAAAGATCGAATGCATACAAGATCTCCTAAGAGACTACATCCCTAGCAGCTATGGATAACTAACGCATGGTTGGGTTTTCACAGAGTACATACATTGTTATATCTTGCCACATTGGGGCATATTAGTTGTACACCTCTCTTTCATGTTGTGTTTAATTTCCTTGCTTGCATGTTTCCAATTTCTTGCAACTGGTCTAACTTCTCAAAAAATTCAAAGAGCTCAAGAATCAATTAACCCAAGTATAGTACTTGTTCATAAAGGTCAACGAACTTCACATTGTTTTTGCACTTCTGTACAAGCACATTGAATTGCAGTCATATATGGAGTAGCAGCATGTCTCGGCTGTGAAGAAATGTATGCAAAGAACATAGCATGTGGGGATTGGATGTGAAGTGGTGCATATTCTTTTGTATGTTGTACATGACAGTCATAAGAGCTGGAATACAATCTTAAAACAACATTTTTGGATATTGTTCTATGGCATGAAACTTGGGGATAACATTTGTCGTAAAGGATTCATGTTGGTGAAGCTTAGTATGGATTATCCCCCTGGTTTACAGATCAGATTGGTATTAAAGCAGATTTTCCTTTTGTTTGAAAGGGTTTGCTAACACATTTTCGCATTGTGTTATATATTCTTCCATGTTTGTTTATTAACAAGGAAGTGCAAGTTTCTTGGTTGCAAAAGTTTAACCTTTGGTAAAGCTCTGAAGAAAAAAAGGTTTCAAGAGCTTTAAAATACCAACCGGCAAATTCAAGAGGAAAACTTTGAATTAAAAAAAAAATGTGGCAACACTTGGAAGATGAAAATAAAGAGCTGCAACATAGATTGATGAGTCATGAAGAATTTCTCTTGGGTATCATTAATGAGTTGTCACGAGTTGCAAACCAAGAAAGAGATGTTGGCAAAGTTCCAAGATGATAGTGAAAGAGTAAAGGAGAGAGAAGAGTCTACCATGCAAAGGAGACCATCCTCTACCAAAGTTGCACAAACCATGACTGAGGTATGCAAAGTAAGTACTCCACCATATCCTTTTGCTTCCTCTTAAGATCTAGATGTTTCCTTTGATAAATTTGAAAAGCATACCAAGGGGTTTGGCTCTAACTTGCTAACCACTTGGCATCAATGGCCAAGGAATGACCAATCCCATAAATGCTGAGCAAAGGCCTAAATACACATGTTTGGGATATGTTAGTGGCAAACGAGGAGTTAGAGAATGCTCCAAAACAGCTGAAGCGATGAAAGCTTCCAAAGGCAAAGATCACAAGCCACTAGCCCTCCAAAAACAGCCCATGCAAGGTAATGGCATCATTTATTTTGTCAACTTTGATGAGAAGATTGATTCTCAAAAGAATGGCCAGGTCTCTCCCTAAAAGGAAGGTAGCATCGTGCCACCTCACAGAGCCAAAGAAGAGTCTCCATGAAGAGAACGGCGGCTCCATGAAGAAGGAGATAACACATTATCACTCCATGACCATGTGAGTGAATGCAAGCTAGAACTAAGAAGGAGATAGCCTTTCAATAATGGGAAGAGCATCAAAGAAGAATGCAAAGCATCTGCAAAGAGAAGTGAACATCCCGAAGGAGGTAAAACATTACCACCTCATCATCCTTGCACAAAGGGCAGACCAAGAAGGTATGGAAAGAGCAAATCTTCCATTGTTTGTTTCAAATGTAAGAAAAGTGGCCATGTAGCACAAAACTATTGGTGTACCTATCTATGATCTTTTTGTGGAATGAATAACCATTGTGTGGGCATGTTTTGGAAGAGGAAGTCCATCCAAAAGAAGCCTATGTCCTTCAAAAACAAGGATGCAAGTTGAAAACACCACTCTCCAGATCAGAATGTGGAGAAGGGAAATAAGGGCATGTTGTCAAAGAGAATGGGAAAGAATCATTGCACTCATTGCAACATGAGTGGGCATTGGCATGCAAAATGTCGGAAGCTTCATCCACAACTTCACCCAAAGAATTGCAAGGAATATTCCAAGAAGGAAGAGGCATCTACAAGCAAGAGGGAAGTTGTTCAAGCACCAACAAACCAAGAGGTAGTAAAAGAAGAAGCCCACCTATCTAAGGAAAAATCCATGAAGAGGGAGCAGCCCCGATAGAAGCACCCATTACCATTGCCAAAAGGTAAACATGGTAAAAAATCAGTCCGAAGGTTAGTTGCAAAACTCAAATTTTGATTTGTATCTATCTAAAAAGCTATCCAAGGTGGAAACCACCAAGAAAAAGAAGCCCATAGAGGATTCCTCATCACCATTGCAAGTGGATACTAGTAAGCATTTATTATCGGTTTTATGGATAGAGTAACCTTAGACAACTATAGAAAGATTGTAGCATGGTTTTGAATTGTTGTATGCACATGAAATAAGGTTGCTGCTGGTTCTCCAAAAGAGGTTTTGGTATGACAGCAGTTAGCATGGCACGTTGTTGGGCATCTTATTGCATGCTCATGAGACCAAGGGTGCTTCTATGAAGGGTGAGAAGTGCATCCATGGTGACTAGCACTCCACAAGAAGACTACTAGGTGTGAAGGATGTTGGAATATTGTCACTGATGTCAAAGGGAAACATTGACGGAAATGTCTAATAGGAATGGAAGTGTCAAAGGAAATTATTACAAAAGTGTTTTTGAAGGTAAACGGAATTCTTGACAGAAGTGACCGGATCCATCAAAAAGTAACGGAAATATTGGACGGAAATTTTCCATAACAAGGTTGTCATTTTCGAAATCTAAAGCCGACCCATTTGAGGATAAAATGCATCTATTCTAGTGCTCAAATTTTGAAGGGACCAGCGTTCGTGAAAGGACAATTTTTTTAAAGGCACATATACAGCTGCGTTTTTAATTGAAGACCATCTTTAATGAAAAACTCATGGCAGCCCATGTAGGAGTTTCCACGTGTTTCAATTCATAGGAAACATGATATTTATCAATGATAGAATGACAAAGTATTTTTATTTATTTTATAATGGCCCCCTTTGTAAAATCGCAGTCCTTGGGGAGTTAATGCATTTAATTTAAATTAAAATGTGTTAACACCTTTTTAAGGTGAAAAGGTGCCTCTAGAGGAAGGACGCCCCCTTTGGAAAGGTTTTGAAGGCTGTAAAGGGGTAAATGTGTTTGAGAATTATATTCATCCACTGAAGATCATTTCTATCTATCATAAGAGAAGAAGAAAGAGGAAGGAGTAAAGAAGTGAAGAGCGAAGCTTGATATTGTGCCATCATTCGTTGTTAAAGCAATAGTAAGAAGGTGGATATTGTTTTAGTGAGGTGCCTCGGATTAGAAAGGATCATTGTTTTTTTCACTAAGTTGGTGCTTGGTGACAAAGTTGGTGCTTCAATACTCGAGATCGGTGTCTCAGGCTGAGTTGGTGCTTGGCATTTGGAGATTGGTGGCTTCAAGTAGGTTGGTGCCTACGAATCATTTGTAAAAGAATTATTCTACGACTTGATTTGGACGATAGATCCAAGCAGTCTTTCAAGTGTGGTTTTTTCCCACCGAGGATTTTCCACGTAAAATATGTGTTGTGCATTTATTTGTTTTTGTGAATGATTTCTTTCTAAAATTTAAATTAAAAGAAGTAAATAAATATTACAAACTGATTCACACCCCCCCCCCCTGTCAGTGTGGTGTGTGCTCAACAATGGATGTATGTTCTAACATTCATGTTCCTTCATTGAATATGTTTCATTCAATGTATGTTGCATTTGTTTTTACTTGTACCAACTTTTAGTTGCTAGATATAGGCAACTTTGTAAATGGAATTGTATGTTTCCAATCCATGTATGTTGCATTGTTGAATTGTAATACCCAGGATAAGGGCAATTTGTAAACGTGGTGATTTGTTTAACATCATGCAACATGTTTTATTCACTTGTTGATAGACTTGTGAGCAGCAATGAGGATATTATTTAAGCATCTCCTCATTAAGAGCTTCGCCCTAGCCTACAAGCATGTATATCGTAGTAATGGGACTAAGAGGAATAGCCAAGAGAAAGAATGAGACACCAAAGAGAGCAAGAAGGTCAATTGACAGAGATTGGAAGGAGTCGTGGACTCTTTATCAACCTAGGTTTGCAAGTTTCATAGTTGAACAGTCACTCTCCAAGAGAGAGCAACAAGGTACAGCCCAAGAGGATGACAGAATTGGTAGCCAATTTGAGAAGATAGAAGGTGAATCCTTATCTTTTCAACCTAGAGCTTTTTTAGGACCAAAAGCCTTAAAAAATGGGGCATATGATCAGAAATTTGGATCAAGAAGATCATCCAATTAGACTATCAAATGTCAAATAGGGGTATTCACAACACACCATGTCCTAGAAAAGAGCTGGTTTTTGTTGTAAGGGCTTAAACAACACATGGTTGGAATCAAAAGTACATTTAGAGAACATATTTGGGTTCTTTCAAAAAATTATCCAAGTTCAAAACAATCAACATGTGATTTCGAGTTTGTATGCAAAAATTTATGGCCTCCGAAAGTTAAGAGGACTTTTCATGGTTTTGAAACCGTTTGTTTAAGCAGGTGGCGGTTACATAACCATTGCGACGATTTTGCAATGTTAAGTGGTGGTCTCGTAACCGCCCTAGTAGTTTTGCAATGTTAAGTGGTGGTTACATGACCGACCCAACAGTTTTGCAAAGTTAAGTGACAGGTCCGCAACCACCCCAGCGGTTTCACCTTGCATAAAGTGGCAATTTTTCCCACAGGTAAAGCATAGGAAGTTTAATGGACAGAAAAGTGTTTGTGCTTCCGTTTCCAACTCTTGGGTTCCCTGTTCGAGCCTAAGGAATGGTTCTTGTGTTTTTATGGGCCCTTGGGGGTTCAAAGGAAGGCAATCTTCATTCATTGAGTGACTAAGTGGATTCACTTAGTGTTGAGTGTATTCAAGAGATCTAATCAAATATGTGCAATTGATAACAAAGGATGCATAAAGAGTGAATGGGAGCTCCGTAAAGTGCTGAGAAGGCAATCAAAAGCAGAGAACCTCTAAGTTTAAGGCTACACCGCTGAGATGGTTGAGTTCAGTAGTCTTTCTTGCTAAAGAAGCAAGTCATCCATTAAAGAGTGTAGAGATCATTATGAGTATAGGAGTCATTGAGGACTCAATGTCCTTGTAAGCCCAAGAAGGCAAAAACCTTGTAATTTGCAGAACATAGTGGAGATGAGGAAGCATGGTTTCACTCTTGCAGGAGTTTTCTCACATTGAGTTTCTCCAAGGTAATGTCTTATGTATCCCTCGTTCAAGTCGTGTTTTATTCTTGACATGTTTCCAATTCTTTGCAACTAGTCTAACATCTCAAACACTTAAAAGAGCTCAAGAATCAATTAACCCAAACATAGTACTTGTTCATAAAGTTCAACCACCTTCATATTTGTTTTGCACTTCTATACAAGCACATTCAATTGCAGTCATGTATAGAGTAGCAGCATGTCTAGGATGTGAAGGAATGTATGCAATGGATGTCACATGTGGGAATTGCATCTAAAGGATTGCATATTCTTTTGTATGTTGTAGACGACAATCATAAGAGTTGGCATGCATCTTAAAGCAACATTTTTGGGTGTCATTCTATGGCATAGAACTTGGGTACAACATTTGTCATAAAATATTTGTGTTGGTGAAGCTTAGTGTGGAATATCCACCTAATTTACAGATCAGTATTGTAGAAGTAATACTAGACAAAACAAGCATGGGAATCCCCTACTCGTACATCTCAGAAGTATTCTACTCAAGCCACCTATGGTTCACATTAAATGCAGGTGAATTCTAAATGGTACTCATCCTGTACAAACTTCTAAATGTGGTTGGCTTCATGAAAAATCAATTGTATCTAAGACAAACCATCTATCACATACAAAAGTCCACCACACTAGTAATACCTTGCAGGGCTTGGATAATGGATCCCATAGCCTACAAAATTTGTGCCAAGGTCGTTGGGAATTAACTCATTCACGATAAACAAACACAAAGGACAGTTTTGCTAATGCAAATCTAACAAAGGCAAAGGTTATGACAAGCACACAGACAAACACAAATTTCACCTAGGGAAACTCTTTCGGGTAAAAAACCTGGCACTATAACCTTCTTGATTATAACATAAATAGGACCATTCTACAATGTTAAAAATCAAACTTCAAGGTTTTGCAACCTTCATATAGCGCTTTACTATATATTACAAAGCACACACTTGATCGTGTGTATTCAACATTCAACAACCTTTGTTACACATATGCCAGAGCACATATGATTCACTGCAACAATATTACATACCCTTCCTTAGAAGAAACATGCCTTTATCAGACACTTCACTTGTAACATTCGCATAGTAGAAGAATATGCATTCACCTACTATTACACCAAGTGAACAATATGTAATGCTCCTCAACAGATCCGTGTTAGAGTGTCATGCTAACACTTCTTCAGTTTGACAAATACAATTAGACAAGTGTATGTAATGCCTTCAAATAACATTTCATTGCTTCGCATGTTGCATAGCTCCTTGCAGCACCTTACCACAACTCAACCACTACACACCACTTCGCAATCTCCTAGAGTGCAATGAAACTAACCAAAATATCCTGCACAACTCTACCATTTTTTCTACCATAGAATCAAATCTTGGCAATTTCTCACCGTTGATCGGCAGATCTCGTGGTAAACTTGCCAGCTGAGAAACCGGGCTCTATCGCACGACACGAGAAGCCCTGATTTACTTGATGATTTTCACCAAGAAAATCATATTTCTCGAATACCCAAAAATAACCGATGCATTAAAACTTAAAGGTAAACAACTGCGGATTCATGAAATGTTTTATTGTGATTCGTCATTCTTCTTCTGCACAGGCCACAGATAGTATTGCTGAGTCAAAAGCAAAAAATGTGCCCTCGTATTAATATTTTATAGTCATCTTATCATTTCTCATGCATATTCAAGTTGCAAGTTCGCCGCCAAACCCTACACTGTGCAGTGTGCATAGCCACAATTACTATTGTACTCTTTTTTGATCTCACATTGATAGAAAATATACTTATGGTCCTATGGCACTCTCTACATTCATTTTTCATGGCATTTAACAATGTTTTACATTTAATTTGAGTTTATTTTATGAATTTATATGTTGTTTAAAGTAGCGATAAAGTTGTTGAGAAATGTCAATAAATTCCCGAGATCCGGTTCAAATTTTGCCCTCCCAAAAAATCGCCGAGAACGAGATTTCAAACTATGATTTCTACACACTGACAACCTTGTGCAACTACCAAAGGTAGTCTCCACGTAAGATTGTGCGACCATCCCAAATCACGCAATCAACCTATGCAACCAGTTGTTGCATAAAACAACTTACGCACAATTACCATTGCACACATCCATGCAAAGTTCGGACAATTCCCAACAATCTCCCACTTGTTGAACACTTTGCATAAGGGAGCATGCATTCATTCTTTAGTAGCTTAGCTAGACCAAGAAAAATTCTCAATACTCACAACTTTGGTCAATGAATCCACAATGTTTTCCCTTGTGACCACCTTCTCAAGATGTGTCTTTCGCTAATCCACCATTTCCCTCACAAAATGATACCGCACATCAATGCTCATCTAAGAATGATACTTAAGGTTATTTGCCAGACAAATTGTGCTTTAACTATTGCAATTTATCTATGTGAACCCTACAGTAGAACACCACCTTTGAAGCCACATTGCTTGCTTGCTTGCGTGAGTAGTTACAATGTATTCATCTTTGGTGGTAGATATTGCAACACTAGCCTATTATTTGCTCTTCCAACTTACAGCTCCACAAAACAAGTTGAACACATACACAATAATAGACCTACGCCAATCAAGATCTCCAGCGCAATCAGAATCCACAAATCCTTGTAGATCCAAAACCTTGATTTCATCAAGTGACCCCTAATAGCAAATTGCATAGTCAAATGTTCCACACAGATACTTGAAGATTTTCTTCACTGCTGCTCACTACTCCTTGCCCGGATTGGATGTGAATTTGTTGATCGCTTCCACTAATTGTGCAATATTAGGTCTTGTACAGACCATTGCATACATTAATCTTCCCACTGCACTCGCATACAAACCTTGAATCATGTCCTCCAACTCCTATGTCTTTGGACATTGCATAATTGATAGATTCTGACCCACTGAAAAAAGTGCGCACATAGGTTGCAGTCTTTCATCATGAACCTTTCCAATATCGTTTCCATGCCCAAAATGAATCTTGCAACATCGAGATCTTTCATGTCAAAATGTGCCAACAGTTGAGACTTCACTTGCTTGATCATGCGCTTATCATTTCCGATCAATAACATGTCATCCACATAGAGGACTATGATGACAATGTGATCGCCCTCTTTTCTTGTAATAAACAAAAGGATCAACAGTGTTGCACGCAAGCCCAAGTCCAACCACATAACTGTTGAACTTATGATTCCACATTCTGGGTGATTGTTTCAAGCCATACAAGAACTTTTTCAGCTTGCAAACCAAGTCCTTTTTCCCTTTTACCTTGAAGCTTTTCAGCTGCAACATACATATCTCTACTTCAAGCTCCCCATGAAGAAACGTTGTCTTAATATCCATCTGATCTATCTCAAGATCAAGGGCAATGGCAATAGCTAAAATATATCTGATTGAATTTAGTTTTGTAATAGGAGAAAAGGTCTCACCAAAGTCAATTCCCTCTACCTACGAGAATCCCTTTGCCACCAAGCAAGCCTTGTACTTCTCCAATTTCCATTGTGCATTCAGCTACTTCTTGAAAACCTACTTGCAACCTATAAGTTTTCATCTAGAAGGTAATTGTACTAGTTCCCAAGTCTCATTCTTGCCTAGAGACTCCATTTCCTCCTCCATAGCCTTCTTCCAAGACTTGCTCTTTGCACAACCAAGAGCTTTCTTCACCATCTTTGGGTCTTCACTATCAATTACTGGTAACAAGAGCGTAGAATGATAATCTGGCGGACTATACCTTTCAACCATTCTTTGCAAGCTCCTCTTCTAATTCTTGCAACTCTTCATCCATTGCACCATACCCAAATACCAACGCTTTAGCATCTACATCAACTCGCATCTTCCTTTTGTTGCCACTTTGGTTCTTCTTGCGCAGGAGTCTTGCGCACCTCCCTAAAGACCACATTCTAGCTATAGACCACCTTCTTAGTCTCTCAAGATTCCACAACTTATATCCTTTGACACCACTCCCATACCCAATAAAGTTACACTTTGCAGACTTGACATCAAGTTTTAATCTTTTCTCCTTTGGGATGTGAGAATAAGCTTCACAACCAAAAATGTGCTAGTGTCACAAGCATGGCTTCTTCCCAGTCCACACTTCTTGTGGAGTTTTGTCAACAAGCGTTGATGTGAATAATCAGTTGACAAGGTAACAAGCAATAGCCACTGCTTTTGCCCAAAATTTCTATTCCAAATGTGCACCACTTAGCATATTTTGGGTCTTGTCCATAAGCATCCTATTCATCTACTTAACAACTCCATTCTATTGTGGTGTGTATTGAGGTGTCTTCTGCCTTTGAATACCACTCAGCCTACAAAATTTGTCGAACTCTTTCAAGCAGTACTCACTCACATTATTTGTGCACAATAGTTTTATCCTCCTCACTGTTTGGTTCTCCACAAGGACTTTAAATTCCATGAATTTCTTTAGAACTTAATATTTCTTAAGGAGAACGTATATCCAGGTCTTGCAAGAATAGTCATTTATGAAAAACACATAAAAGATAGACTTGATCAATGAAGGGAACTCTTCCAATCCAAATACATCATTGTGGATCACCAACAAGATTTTGCTTGCCCACACAACAATTGTAGGGAATTTCATCTGACTCTACTTGTCATAGACACAATGTTGGCACAAGTCGAAGTCCAAGGGACAATTATCCATCCTTTTCACCATATCCTTAGTTCGCAGCATATGCAGACCTTTATCACCAATATTTCCCAGCCTCTGAAGCTAGCTCATTGTTTCCTTGGTCAGAAGCAATGCGCAAGTTCCTACTTCAACCTTGGGCTCAAGAACAACAATGTTGCTACATGCATTGCTAACCACAATTTCATCAACCCTGAACAGAGTACTACTGCACATGCCACTTGCCAATACCATGGGTCAGCGAAGCATTTTGCATCAGTTTCTACTAAATGTGACTTGGATATCCACGTCATTCATCATGGCTTTGCACAACATTTTGCATTTGTTTCAGCTAAATGAGACCTGGACATCAACATCATTCATCTTGCTCACAAAGATCAAATTCCTCACAAGGCCAACAATGTGCAAAACACCTAGGAGAGTCTCGATCCTCCCATCTCTAAATCTCAACTTCACTATTTCTCTACCCACAACCTTGTAGGTTGAGTTGGCTCCAAAAAAGACGTCACCACCATCATATTCTTCATATTCGCAAATCCACTCCCTCACAGGAGTCATATGATAGGAGGCCCCAAAGTCAATCAGCCACACAACATTGCCTGCATGCAAACTTGAGGTTTCGAGATATACGTCTCCATCTCCATCAATATAGACTTTTTCACTCGACGATTGCATAGTATTCATTGGTTTGCCCTTTTCCACCTTTTTCGCTTTGCAATCCTTCTTGAAGTACCCTATATTGCCATAGTTCCAACACTTCAAGGATCCATCTGGAATCTTAGATCTTCCTCTAGACTTTCGAGCGCTTATCCCCAATCTTGCGCTTGCCTCTTTCTTGCGAGCAACCTCGCCCAATCAGGGCATCAATCGTCTGATAGCTTTCCACAAACTTACACCTCATCTCTTCTGACAACAAAACTGCAACCACATTTCCAATTTTAGTTGTGATGTGGTACTAGTGATTGCCATCACTAGATTATCCCACATGTCTGGCAAAGAGCACAACAATGTCATACACCTTTCTTTGTCATTCATGTTGACATCCAAGAAGGAAAACTAACTGACCACAATGTTGACGGCATTAAGGTGCTCTACAGTCGAGTCAACATGGCTCATTTGCATGAGTACAATGTCTTTCGCAGGAAAAGCTTGTTCACCATCGACTTGGCCTAGTACAACATCCCTAGCTTGTCCCACACAAGCTTTGCAGCATTTTCATTCGAGACATTTTGTAGCATTGAATTCAACAGACATAATTTGATAGAGCTTCTCGCTATCCTATCAACTTTGTCCCTTTCTATCGGTTTCATTCTAATGGGTGTTGTGTTTGCAATAGCAATTCACTCATCTCTATCTACCAAGAGATCCTCCATTTTGAGTTTCCATAAACCAAAACTCTAACCATTGAATTTCTCAATTTCTACTTTCATACTTCCAGTCATTTTCTTCACACAAGACTCTCCCGCAAAAAAGTCCCACTTGAAGGAAACCATTATCACAAGTTACTCCAACTTCTACAAAGCTCACAACCAGGCCTTGATACCAAATGTTGGGAATTAACTCAATCATGGTAAACAAACAGAGGAGAGTTTTGCTAATGAGAATCTAACAAAGGCAAAGGTGATAACAAGCACACACACAAACACAAATTTTGCTTGGGAAAACCCTTTCGAGTAAAAAACCCAACACAATAACCTTCTTGATTATAGCATAAACTGGATTGTTTTGCAATGCTAAAACCAAGCTTCAAGGTTTTACAACCTTCATACAACACTTGATTGTATATTACAATGCACACGCTTGACCGTGTGTATTCAACAACCTTTGTTACACATGTTAGAACACATGATTCACTACAACAATATTACATACCCTTCCTTAGAAGAATTGTGCTTTTATCAGGCACTTCACTTGTAATGTCCACATAGTAAAAGAATATGCATTCACTACAACTACACCAAGTGACGTGTAATGCTCAACAAATCCATGTCAGAGTACCACCAAGACTTTGCGAGTACTTCAGTCTAACAGATATAGTTAGACACCAAGACTTTGCTAGCACTTCTTTAGTCTAACAGATACAGTTAGACAAGTGTATGGAACGCCTTCAAAAAACCTTTCATTGCTTTGCATGTTGCATGGCTCCTTGCAATGCCTTACTACAGCTCAACCATTGCGCAACACTTCGTAATCTCTCAAAGTGCAATGAAACTGAGCAGAATATCCTGCGTAGCTCTACCATCATTCCCATACGCTGACAACCTTTTGCAACTGCCAAAGGCAATCTCCACGCAAGACTACACAACCATCCCAGATCGTGCAATCAACCTATGCAACCGATCCTTGCGCATCAACTAGCTTGAACATAATTACTATTGTGTGCAAAGATGAGATGCTTCCCAACAAAGACAACATATTTGAACAAGGAGGAAACACGGGAACAAACCCATCCTTAGAACCCAAAAGATCTTCGGGTCTTGTCTCAAAGGACCTAGACTTTGAATGTACCTCTATAACAACTCCACACTTTTTGGGTCATTAGAAAACTAAGAACAATGTTGACTATTTACAACATAAGTCTAACATGAATGACTTTATTAAGAAGGACGATCTACAAGGATAATGTAAGAACAATCATAAGAATAGTCATTGAGAAGATAATATAGGGTAAGATACTATGTTGGAGAAGATGAGAATACTAATTTAGAAAAGATGAGAAAAGTAAATAAGAATGCTTGGCTCACAAAGTTCCCAAATCTTGCTGAATTCAAAGACCCGATACCATAAGGGATGAGGTCTGGATTGATTCCCAGGTGAATTTGACAGAATGGATACCCCTCAGCACTTGACACTAGACAAAAGACTTGGTCAATCAAAAAAAAAAATGCTCGTCTTAAGAGAAGATAGTGTTTTAAGAGAGAGAAACATTTCTAAACACTATGCTAGCCATTCTAATGCAAGCTAGATGTTCTCCACATTACGGCATTGTTAGTTGCAAAAAGTGCATGATATTCAAGTATTATAACACTCAAGATCATGGCTGGCTAACAAATAAATACAAAAATGGAAAAATGATGTGAACCAATTTTCAAATGCCAAAAACACCATTTACGAGAACAGTAATTTGAATACCTAATTTGAAACCATAACCATGTTTGTGGATAAGCCAAATGTAAATAGAAGCGCATAAGCACCCAAAAGACAACCACCTTATCTATGAGCATCATCTTACCACTTACTCTAACATATTCAAGGTTTTCTTTCAACTGAGCAAGTTGCTGAGAAATTTCTCCAGCTTGTGCAACTCCTTCTTCCCCTGTATGCTCCAAAGCTGCACGTTGCTGTTTTTCTAACCGACGTATCCTCCGTTCTATCTTCCTCCTCTCTGTTTTAATTTTAAAAAACCACAAAATCAACTAATAGAAATGATATATCTAGATAGGAAACAAAAATATATTTTAAATAGTAATTGCACTAAGTGAGACGTAACTTAAAAGGTGTCCTCTGCAGTGGAAATTTAAAAAAGACCTAAAAGCATTCATGTTAAAGAACATCATGATCTTATATTTCTAAAAGTGAATGTACGTACCAAAAAATTTTACTTTTCTATAGCGCAAAGCCATATTACGCTCAAGTTCTGACTGAGCATGTAACTCTACAAGTTTCCTCAGCTCTTCCAATTTCTTTTCCTGTGCTTCCTTAATTTCCTGAGGAAGATTCTGGACAAAACTACATGGTTATATATAGTTACAGCCCACTGAATATGACCAAGAGTGGTTAAAGATACCTCCTACATGAATCTTGAGACTTTCTGTAAGGCTAATAAGACCAAGCTAAACTATCTTTGATATCCTTATTTAATCCTTCTAGAAATACAGGTTCAGACCAATTAATGAAGTTTCTTCTCAATTTAAGTGTTGCTAATGGATTTTATTTTCAGGTCAGAAAATTATTCCAGAAACCAAAAAAGAACAAAAAACAGTGCAAATATCTGTCTTTAAAGTCGCTTTCAATTCCATTACAGAGATAAATTAGTAGTTGCTGCATCTTTTCTGTCACAAAATTAGGTTGGAACGTTTACTCATACCATATATAATGTATTTTTAGCTATAACTACCACAGAGATTTTTCCTTGCACACATAAACATAGCAGAAGTATGATAATGAAACTCTGCAAATTAAACTGAGCTCAGATAGATACTGCTAAACCAACTTGTACAGTTGCCATCCTAATTCTTTAACAGGGTACTTTAGCATCTTGATTCTATTGTCATGACTTTATCTCTTACAGCTCAATCAGTTTATTGCTCTTTGTTCATTGTGTCTATAAATGTTTACATTCCAGCCTAACATTAGATGGCTTGATAGTCGCCATACACCATCAGTTAGAGATCTCATTGTGTCTATAAATGTTTACATTCCAGCCTAACATCAGATGGCTTGATAGCCGCCAATCACCATCAGTTAGAGATACTTGTATCACTGTACCAGTTATACTGCCATCGTAGAGATATTTCATACATTTTTTGGTACATACATCATTCCTTGATTATAAACTATACGGTTATGAAGGGTAATTATTAAATGCTCAGTTTCCTAATAAATGGAAGCAAATCCACATATATTAATTCCACTACGTTCAGAATTTGAGAAGATGCATTCTATAGGAAGACAGATTGCTAGATCTTTCATGTAGGGGTTAAGTGATCATATCTACCAGCTATAGATAGACTGAAACAATATGCATGCATCTAAGCAACTGTAACAAGTACAACTATTCCCAATGTAAATGAAGCATTAAATTAAAAGGAGGCATGAAATTCCAAACTTTATCTCTTTTGCTCAAAACATCGACAAAGTCCCTTCTTAATATTCTAGATATGTGCAAAGTAATTTTTTACAATTGTGCCCTATTGATGATCCATGATGTGCCTTCCTGGTTCTTGGTCCTTTCACTTGACCATATATGGTTGCTTATCATGATGATAATTGTCAAAAGACAGGTCCTGAGATACCTGATCTGAACACCAGGAAATCCAAGCAATGTAGTTAAGGCTACCAACTTCCAACTCCCAAACTCCATAGCCCTAAAGCCTGACATCCGATAAGAGGATGCCATCTAAATCAGATGCCTGACCCAAAATTTCCAAATTCTAACCCAGGGCATTTAATTTTTCACCTAACGCTCAAGTTCGAATGTCAACCCCAAAACTCACGAGTCACTATCATGGTGTCCAGCTAACACCAACATTCCTCCCAATCCAATTCTAGGAAATCAGACCATTTCCATAGCTGTACAAGGAAACTGACGATAGCCAGGACAAGAGGTTACAAACCAAACTGAACAATTTTTTTAGGCCTTTATCAATCTTTTTTGGGTCTATTTCAATTTGTTTTGGGCTTGTGTCAACCTTTTTGTTGGGCATGTATTGCCTTTTTGGGGTCTGTATCAATTGTGTTTTTTTATTGTTTTTTTTTTTTTTTTTTTTTTTTTTTTAAGGGGGCGCAGGCCGGGCGGGGTCTGTATCAATTCTCTTGGGCCTTTATCAAATTGTTTTGCGTCTGTATCAATTTGATTTGAGCTTGTATCAAATTTTTAGGGCATATATAAAAATTATACTAGCCCAAAACAAATAAATACAGATCCAAAAGATACAGACCCAAAACAAATTGATGCATAACCAAAACAAATTGATGCGCACCAAAAAAAATTTGATAAGGACCCAAAACAATTGGATAAGAATCCAGAAAAATGCTAGATGCCCAAAAACAGTTTAGAGGGCACTGAAGATTATTTCGACTGACTATAATAGAACACTTGACAACGTATTTGAATAAAAATAAATACCTTTCTGAGAAGACGCTGTCTTGAACGGATCTGATTTTTTAAGGAAGCAATTTTGGCCTTCTTTTTCTCCAACTCCTTAACGCGCACTCCCAGGCCGCGACCTGCGTTGGTAGGACGGCCTGAAACTTTCCGTTTGCCATAATCTCCGCGAGCCATGATTCACAAGAAAATTTATTCCCTGCACTTATAAATGCCTAATGATGTATGCGGCGAATTTTGATTTGAAATTGTAACACAGTTTAGGCATTTTTCCTGTGCATTGGAGTAACATGTTCATCTCATAACCTTGGTGATTAGTATTTGTATAATAATTACTAAAAGTTATTAGTACGTGCTTAAGCATATTATAATGATCGCAAATAGTTATTAGTTTATACTGATTTTTTAAACCCACAAAAATTAAAACGATTTTTTTACATTTAAAAATAATATAAATAAATTATTAATTTTCGAAAAAGTTTAAACTGATTTTTAGTTTATGAAATTTGATTTAACTTATTTTTTATTTTAATATGAAGTTTTAAATTTGGTTAGTTTGAGTTGTGTATATATTTATTTTTGGTACAATTCTTTGTATGTTGGTACATTTGGTTCATTTATTTATTTTTGGCTCCTTTCGGTACATTGCTCCTTCGCATTGGATCCTTTATAGTCTTACGTCATTTATATTGTTCAAATATGTTAGTTGTTTGTATTAGGGTCCATCTAGTCATCCTTGAGTTCAACTTGATCTTTGTTTCCAGGGCTTTTTTTGAGTTGACCAATTTTTATGTTGATCGAAAGTGGTGTGACCATTTTTGGCGATGGCCCAAAGTGGTCATGTACCTTGTGGGTCCAATGTGGCATTATGTGTTGATTGCCCATGCCTTGATTATCTAATTCCACTCATTTTCATAGTCAACCTATGGGCAAATGTGTCTAATTTCGAATTCAAAGGAACCTATATATACACAAGTATACTAATCCATTTATGATCAAATAATCATCTCCTAATCACGAATTACATTGATCGTATATTTTGCACACTTGCTAAGGACCCTGCACATTGATCATATTTTATGCTCGTCATCTATTGAACTTTTATGGCTACATGTTTGTACCAAAAAGTATGTTACATTAAGAAGCATATAATTTGTATTAATTATCTTAGTGAGAGAAAGTTAAGTTCTTTCTTTCATTTGGGTTAGGTCACTCGCATAAAAATATATGAGCCTTAATACTCAAAATATGGGATATGTAATTGCAACCCTCAAGGGGAACTGGGCCACTAACCTTGCACATTTTATTTAGTTTTGTGATATTTTGTGAATTAATGTTTCACAAAGGATAATAGATTCAAATATTTATGCATATTCATTCTGCTTAGCAAAGATAGATTTCTAAACTTTTGTAGTTAACGAAGGATTCTGATAAGTTTTATACCTAAATGATCAATAGAGTTGTATTCGTAGTAGGTTTACACATTCGGGTAGAACAATCATTTTTGTGGCAGCTGAAAGTGGTCAACCACATTCATAGTAGGTTTGAAAGTCATCATCATCATCATTGTAGATATTAAAATTTGGTCTTTAGTACTTGGCAATGATAAGCTTGACATATATTTACCACACATAACTTGAGTATCCAAACAAGGTCCTAATTCACCATCCTCTCACACTTGCATGTTCTTTTATGAGTCAACCCTTTCATTATGTTGTCAAATACCTACAAGAACCTCATTATTTATTTCAAACTTGCTAAATATCCTGCACATATATTTCTAGACTATCAAAGTAGTCCACCTATACATGAGTCACTTCCAATGGTATGATTGTTATCGCCAGTTGATAGTGACCTATGCTGCTCAAGATCGTCCTACTCCCAACAATAGTTATTATTTTAAAATCAAATCCATCTTTAGAGTCAGCCCATAAGCCTAACATGTCAGTGACATGAGGAATTATTCAAAATGGATATATATATATATATATATATAAACAAACCAAGGCCTCATTTCAAATCCATATGGTGTTTATCTATTGCACATATATATACTTCTAAACATTGAGCAAATATGCCATATTCCTCCTAATTTGCATACTATTCACTAGGAACACTCACAATCTAAGTATGAAGCACTCAAAATCCAGGTCAAAACAATCATTGTCAAGTACTAAAGCCAATCATTAGTTGCATTCATATAGCAAAAGAACACAATTGCACAATCACACTAGGTGGGATAACTACATGTCATTTGGTTTCCCTCCTTGGAGTATTGGATACACAGGTGATGGTCAATCACAAGGCAAAGATGATTAGGGTTAACTCGACCCATTACGATTTTCCCATTTTCATATGATTTCGCCATCATAAGCACATCTAAAGTTACAAGGTAAAGGAGGCTAATTTTTAGATATGTGTACATCATCAGGGTTAAGGATCACAAACATAGAGCAAGTAAAGACATTCATAGGTGATTATATAGCCACTGTGCCACATTTTTGTATGGGGCAATTTAGATTTACAAGTCGGTATCAACCTACAATACTGCCCTGATCCTATAAAATTGACATAATGTACATAACAAATAAGTGTTCAACATTATCATTGATTAAGGAGGAGATTATTAAGCATTGTCATTGAGTATTGAGCTTTGGTATCTAATGTTGTCATTAATGTTAAAGGTTCTTATGAAGATGCATGGTTCTTTCATTAATGTCAATCTAATGTCATTGATATCAAAGGTTCTTATGAAGGTGCATGGTCAAGTAAGTTTTGAGGTATGTATACGATGAGTTCTTTCATGTAAAAGCTTCTTGTAACCACGATGAGCTTTTGTGCTAGCATAGTGAGTGTTGTTGCAATATAAAAAGCAGTAATGTGAGAGTATTGTTTGAGGGATGTTTTGAGATTAATATGAGTGAGTACATGTCAGTATGTCAAGAGTCAAGTATCTTGTAATGCTTTATCTAGGACCTTGTGAGAAGGTATGTGCAGGTAGCATGATGAAATGAGTGAGCTCTGAAGAAGAAACTGCATGCTTCGAAGACCTGTGTAAGTAGTTTTGAAGATGCTTTAAATGATCTACAAAGATGATAATGCTTTGAATAATACCTAACAATATTTGAATATGAAAAAGGTTGTCTAATTTTATACATGAGGTGTTAAGGGCCTTGTGAATGTTTATTAGGTTAGCTTCAAAGATCTGTGTATGTGGCTCTTAAGATGCTAAAAAGATCCCAGTTGTGCTCCAAAGATCTATAAGAACCTATGAAGATGCTTTGTTGAAGATCAAAAGAAGAGTAAGTGTATGAGGTTGCTTGAGCATACATAAGAGGTATTAGAACATGGAAAAGTTACAAGGTAAGGCCTACAAGGTGGCTAGAATATCAAATTCAAGGTCTCATATGACTTGTAGGTCAAGGCATATAAAGCAGAGAGAGATGGTGTCTAGATGGGGTATTAGGATCAGTTTCCATGACATGGGTGAGTAGATGAAGATTGACATAGGTGATTCAAGTTGTTTCAAGCATGTGTATGAAATTTCAGTGCATGGTTTGCAAGGAAAGGCTTGAAAAAGTGTTTTAATGTTTCTCAAGTGCACGAAATGAAGATTTGTCTACCCAAGAAGGTTTTTCAAGTGCTCATTGTCATGTGTAGGATCTGCATGAGAATCTAATTTGTTCATGGTAGATGAGGAAGGGTTCTAGCTCAAAGTTCCAAGCATTTATTTTTGAAAAGAGAAGATAAGTTTTAGGAAGGATCGTTAAGACTAGAAGTTGGTATAAACCCTCATGGAACCCTAACATTGACCCAATGTTGAAGATATTATTCTAGCTAGATTATAATGATTTGATATGGACAAATAGGTAATTGGAGGTTATAGTCAACTCTCTCAAGAATCTCCAAGTGTGATTGGTTTCTCAAGTGAGTGAGCAGACCATACAGGAAAGTGTGTGTTTTATGGAGATTTGTTGTAGCAAGGAAAGTTTACCAAGTTAAAATTTCTAAATGGATGAAATTCAAAGTGTGAGACTTGAAGTTTTTGTCCATGAAGGATTCTAAACAAGTTCTAAATCTCAAGAGTGCAAAGTTGGTTATCAAAGTTGACCAGTTATTAATAGACCTAGTGGTGCAGACAATAATAAAATCAGGCAAAAGTGAGAAGAGGATTCCTAATGTATTTTCATGTAAGAATGGTGAATTGAAGTGCATGATGATGTTTTTTTCATTTTTAATAATCTATTCATTCTTTGGAGAATCTTGAAAGTCAATTTAAGAGGTTGAAACATAGAAGCAAAAATGGCTTATCTGACTGTGTGGAGTCTGTGAGATAGAAGATCAATAGATTGGTCTATAAGACCAATAGTTTTCATTAGAGCTCATGATGTGATTGATTGAGGATGTTCTAAAAATGGTATAAAACCTTTTTCATGCATTGAAAGCCTTTGAATGCATTCAATCAACTATCAGAAGTTCATGTTTCCTTGACTGTGTTTTGAAGTTAGTTGGCAATTCTGAGTGAACATATTGCAAAGAAGAGTTTGATCCTCTTTACCCTGAGTTGAAGCATCAGATGAACTTTGTAATGACCCTAAAGTCATGTGGTTTCTGAATATGTAATTTTTTTCCATAGTTGTTTGGCCAAAATATTTGTATGCCTTAGTTGTTCAAGATAGATTTTATGTGTATGCACATGTCTTTTATAAGTAGTGATTTGAGAAAGGGTTCAAGTGGTGGTTGGACCTAAAAGGTGTTATGGACCTAAAGTGAAGTTGTCTAAGGTCTATTGGAGTGGTTTATGATGTGTTTCTTCCATGTGAGGTGTTTGAATATGCTTCATGAAAGATCAAAGGGTAACGTGTTGTTAAGAAGTCCTATTAGGTCTTCATTAAGCCTAAAAGAGGAGTAAGGGTTAATTGATGTATGACCGACCTATAGTATTGATTGCTTCATGATTGAGGCATTTTATTTTGATATGCTAATACCTATTCATTTCCAACCTAAGAGATAAGAATGTGTGTCCAACTAAGAAGGATATGATTAAGTGACTTGTATAAAAGCAAGGTAGTTTAAGCCTATTTTGTATACTTATAGGATGTTATGAGCGAGAACATAAGAGGATAAGCAAATAATTTATAGCATTGATGTGTAGAAGGAGGTCATGTGGGCCATTAGAGAAGTGTCACAAATATCTAACAAAGGTTTCGAATATGAGAATTAAGGTCAGAAGAACTAATCAAGCCATGAAGAGTGTTAGTTGAGTGAAGAGCATAAGAAGCTAGTTTTGAGAGGGATATAATTGAGCGAAGAGCTGAAGAAGAAGATCATCATCTATTATATGAGCAAAAAGGGTTTATGAAGGTGATCAAACAATTTGGTGGCTGAGTGGGTGTTGAGTCATCATAGTGTTGATTGAGGGGATGCTTGATCAACAAGGGGGTTGGTGCCTCCTAGCAAGTTAGTGCTTGCTAAAGCCAAGTGGGTGTTTGGTAAATTAGGGGTTAGTGCTCCTTATTGGATTGGTGCTTAGCTAAAGACTCTTTCAAGTTGGTGCTTGATATATTAGGGTTAGTGCTCTAAGTTGAGTGTGTGCTTAACTAAAGATTGATTAATTGTTTTATAAGACTATAGTCCAAGTTGTGTTTCAGTGGGTTTTATTCCCCATGAGGGTTTCCCACGTATATGTTGTGTTCATGTGTTTCATGCTCTTTTGATTTGATGCTTATGCTTGCTAAGATATACATGCTTGTAATAATGGTTCATGTATGATTAAGTGGAAATGAATGAAAAGGTTTGAAGATTGATTCACCCCCCCTCTCAATCATTGTGCTTCCAACAATAAGTTCATGAATCGAGTAAATCATAATAATGTTTATCCATAATTTCAACTTCCATAATGCAATCAATATATAAAGTCAACCATAAAAACTAAGTATTATCATCTCTTTAATACTTCCCATGTTTAGCATGTCTTGTCAAATTAGAAGAATAAATTGTCAATCGTTTACATTCAAAGTATATGCTTAAATCCCATATTTATTAATTTGAATTCTATGTCAAAGTTTTATCGTAATGTGGATGCTAAAATCAACATTTATTACTAAGACAATGCACTTGTGAGAAATCCTTTTACATTCTTAGCTCATGCCCAATTCTATGGATCTAAGTTGTTATTCCTCTATTTCTATATGGATGACCCTTACCTCCAAACAAAATCTAATTCTAAATATTCCTATTTCTCATTCTAAACAACCTAAGCTCATCCCTAGATTGATCCACACTTCCAACTTAGTTGTTGTTACTCCTCAAATAAGGTCACTCCTTCATGACTATCCCACTTATTAGTGGTGTTTAAATATGTTGGTTATGTCCTCCCATCAAATAATGGCTATTTTATCAAATTCAAATTCACTTAACAAGTCATCTCACACGTTTCACAAGTCCAGGAATTTTCAAAAGTTTCATGACCACTTGGACCTGATATTATTGCCATTATTATTATTTGAGCATTATTTTGATGTATTTATGATTATGGGACATCTACATCAATTTTCCATTTACATTATATTATTTTAAACATATTATTTTATTAAAATTTAGTTATTGTAATTGATATATTCTAAGATATATTATGCAAGTACCGCTTATGTCATTTTGCATGATTGCAGTTGTTGCCTTGGTATGATCTAGGTTGGAAAGTGAAATATCTCATTCAACATGGAGCATAAGGTATAAAAGTATATACATATGATACAGTATAAATGAGATTCAAATTTTGCACCCTACTACCTATTTGACTGAATCTTATGTTTAGACCCCCTCTTGCACTTTGATCATTATGTGTCATGCAGTCGATCACTTATTTTATGTAGTCTTTGTATGTTTTATGTTTTGTCTTGTGTTTATTATTGAAGCAATAAGGCGTTAGTCAATGAGGGGAAAAATGGATGTTCCAACTCATACTAAGCTTGGATGTATGAGCATTCTGGTTATGAAATGAGCAAAAGATAACAAATTGGCCAAAGATGCTATCATAGTTGTTGAAGGTTGCATGGACATGTATATTGTTATTTAAAGCCTTAGATGTTGTAATGGAGTCTAAAGGATTTGGACCAAGATATTATTATGAAGGCCATTTAAAACTTGACCATGGCATTATATTTTTAAGTCACTAAGACTTAACCTTGGTATGAGATTGTAAGTCTATTGGGACTTAGGTCGTGATGGTATTAATCAAAGTCACTTTGGACTTTGGTTGGAAAATCATTATGTTATTATTTGATTTTGTTTAGCATGCAAGATTGACCTTCGATATACCTAATCGATGTTTAATAATTTTTGAAAGGTCATTGAGTTCATTTGATACATGTTAGGCATTCGAATGGCTGAGTGGTGGATAGTGATGAGGGTTTTGAACTTGTTTGGATTTCATGCGTTGGTATTTTGTATGACAACACTTATCTTCTTGGAAGACATGATTACATTTTCAAATAAGATAAACTAGATTATTCTTCTAGTTGAAACTCCAACTCATGCAAGTGAGAATAATTTAAAAATTGAACTGTAGTGGAAAAGGAAATGAGAGAAGAAAAAAGGAAAAGAAAGAAGAAAAATAAGAAAGAGGAGAAAGGAATATAACGGTTACACAACTGGTTTTAGGAAATTCCTTGGAACAAGTAAGTCTGTTATGTTTGACTTTTTGTGCAAAGTTAAAACGTGTGTTTTTAACTTTGAATGAAAAACAAATTATTGCTTGGAAGTGAATGGAATTCTTCTTGAAGGCTTACATTTAGTTTTATGTTTATAAAATAATTATTATTACCAAATACTATGGAAAATGAAAACCCATAGTTGGGTGAGGACAAATAAGCTTCATCTCATCCTTAGATAGTGTATAGATAAGTTGTATAATTCAGTTTTATGGTTATAATAAACTTGAATTGTATAGGGTGGTTTTTCATACAAATTATGAAGCTTTATGAGTGTTTTTGCTTGTCGATTTTTTTTGGATCATATAAGCAATGGTTGTGTATGTTTTGGCTTATTTGAGTTATTTTGTAGTGGTGTTCTTGGCATTGCTAGAAATTTATTTTTACACACAATCGAGTGTTATTATGTTTTGGGATTGTTATTTGGTGTTGGTTTTTTTGTTGTGTGTAACCCTAGCCTAAACCTTGGATCTCATTCATAAGTTATCATATTTATTTACCTTTATGTTGTGAGCTCAATGTGGGATGACCTTTCCATTCTCCAACTGATGATTATGGGGGTAGGGACCCACTATATGGTTGGGATCATTTTAATGCTTAGAATATTTATTTAACATTATTGAGTATGTTTTTGATTTGAGGACTGCTGCAGGATTTGGAGGGTGCCTTCTTCATGTTCGCATGATTTTTAAGAATATAATTGTGTCTCGTATTATTAAGAATCATTTTTTTATAAATTGATGCCTTGTATTGGATGTCATTGGAGGCCAATAATGGTGTTTTCATATTTAACTTGTTCCTAACAAATTTTAAAAATTATGTTATAGAGCTTATTCGAGACTTGTTCATATCATTTAGTTAATATGAATCAGTTTTAACTCATATCATTACTTGGTTACTAATGAATTTAAGTCATTGGAAATGTGAGTTGATAATATCTGACGTGTTTAGTTCTTTTTACATTAAAGTTCACTTTGAGATGCACTAGGCATTCCATTAGTTGGTTTATGTCTTAGGTAAACATATTTATTCGTTGATTGTTATATGTCAAAGATGGAAAGTGATAAAAAGTCTTGATTATTTATATTTAACACTGCAATGATGAAGTCTACGTTGGTGTTATCTATATTGAATTAAAGGGGTATATAGAAATGAAATGGCACAAGGGCAATAATCTAATCTATAGTAGGTCAATTAGATGTTAAACTCAAATATAAGCATACATTGAATTTATTATGATAAGATAGTCTAAATATGGAAAGTACAACTATGATAGATACATAAATGATAAACAAGTGAAGTAATTAGGGTATTTTGATGCTAATGTAGTTATGGATCTAGAACAAGTTGAAAGCAGGCAAGAAGTAGAATCTAGAATAGTCGTCAGATTCTAGATCTGATGCCTCTAGCTCTTTGGACAATAATGTTAGCTTGCGACAGTTGCATGGATGTTACTATCTAAGTTCAATGATAGTGTCTTGTACAAAATATCTATTGAAATAGGATGCAACCACCTAGATGACTCTAGGTTCTACTATGCCTTTGTTAAGGTGCATTCAGATCTAGGTCATGGATAATTATTGTTTGTGAAATGGCAAAACCCTATCTTTCCATTTTCAATGTGACCTTGGGGGAATGGGTTAGTAGTCACATGATGTAAAGTTGACCCCAATGACCCCATTGTCAAATGATGTTACCTACATAGCCAATACTCTAAAGAGGGCCTCATACTAATTTAGTTCTCCCCTATGTGTTAACTTGTGTGTGAATCATACAATGTGTGCAAAAGCAAGTACAATAATGTTCTAGCTTGTAACTTAGCAAATCAGGCTCTTGGGATCCTCATTTAGTAATTTAGACCTATATATGTGTTGTACCTATGACTAGTATGGAAATAGGGGAACTTTGTTTAATTGAATGCTTGATAGAGTGAATTTGATAAGTGCCTTGGCCTCTTTGGTCTATTTTTAGGTGAGGAATGAATGAGGGTTGATCTTGTATTTATATCAATCACTTTGGAGTAATAACTCACATTAAATCACTTTTTTCAATCATTAGGATGCATTTCATTTATATATTAGATGACTTTAGGGCACTAGACACTTGCATTAGGACAAGATAGTAGCATCGATGCTATTGTCTGACCTGGACATTAGTGTCTAGGGAGCAAGAGAATGGATACAGGTTCAGAACATGTAGTTTTGGAAGATAAGTACATTTTAAGCATTATGGTCAAGATAGAAGACAGTTACATGGATGTTACTATCTAAGTTCAATGATAGTGTCTTGTATAAAATATTTATTGAAATAGGATGCAACCACCTGGATGATTCTAGGTTCTACTCTACCTTTGTTATGGTGCATCCAGATCTAGGTCATGGACAATTGTTGTTTGTGAAATGGCAAAACCCTGTCTTTCCATTTTCAATGTGACCTTGGGGGAATGGGTTAGTGGTCATATGATGCCAAGTTGACCCCAATGACCCTGTTGTCAAATGATGTTACCTACATAGCTAATACTTTGAAGAGGGCCTCATACTAATTTAGTTTTCCCCTATGTGTTAGCTTGTGTGTGAATCATACAATGTGTGCTTTTAAAAGAAAGTACAATAATGTCTTAGCTTGTAACTTGGCAAATTGGGCTCTTGGGATCCTCATTTAGTACTTTAGACCTGTATATGTGTTGTACCTATGACTAGTATGGAAATAGGGGAGCTTCATTCAATTGAATGCTTGATAGAGTGCATTTGATAAGTGCCTTGGCCTCTTTGGTCTTTTTTTAGGTGAGGAATGAATGAGGGTTGATATTGTATTTATATCAATCACTTTGGAGTAATAACTCACGTTAAATCACTTTTATCAATCACTAGGATGCATTTCATTTGTAAATTGGATTAATTTAGGGCACTAGACACTTGCATTAGGATAAGACAATATCATCGATGCTATTGTTTGACTTGGACATTAGTGTTTAGGGAGCAGGAGAATGGGTATAGCTTTAGAACTTGTAGATGTGGAAGATAAGTACATTTTAAGCATTATGGTCAAGATAGAAGAACTAGGTAATCAATATAAGATTAGTCAAACCAAGATATATAGGTTATGAGGCGCAAGGATAAAGCAGATGCAAAACTTGTATAAGCAATAAAGGTAGAGAATTGAAAGGAGCAACCGAGATCTGAGTTTTCCAAGTGTAAATGATTTAGGTGTCATATAATTGCAAAATATCATTGTTTGCCCCATTTTAATCTAGTAATGAAATTACTAGTTTAAAGGAAAGAAATGAGTACCTAGGTGTGTATGCACACCTTATCTTTGTGTGTGACCAATTTGAGTGCTTTGTTGGTGATTGAATTACAACCAAGAGCATGTTACAGTATAAAATTAGTGCATATAATCTAAGTTAAAAGTACTTGAAATTGAAATAATAAGGTTTAGGAGTACACTTGTGTGTTGATGTAACCTCCTTGCCTATTGACAAGTTATTTTTCAAAAGATGTATCATTGTAAGTCTATGAAAACAGAGATTAGGATAAATATATATAAATCATACCAAAAGGTGAACCAACTAATGCAGTAGATTTGCTTTATAAAATTTCATAAAAGTCTATGGTTTATCAATACGAAAAAAAATGTGATATGATAACAGTCCATGTTGGGCCCCATTTCATGCTAAGTAGTGGATTCGTGCCACTTCAAAAAACACCTAGGTGCAAGGCAATCATGTTGAGTGGTTATTGTTTTATCTTCTAGCGATTGCAGTTGGCTGATGACTAACAAAGCCAAGCAGCATTGGGAAATAAGCACACGAGACAGTGACTGACCATTAAAGACAAGTGGCTCCTTTTGAATCACATAGCATTGGGAAGTGGGTGTATGGGATAATGACTGCACATTGAAGATAAAGTATTATGGAGGTGGTAGGATGTGTACCTCTAGCACCAACTTAGTAGTCGACGTGTTCCATTCCCCATGAACCTAGGATGCTCCAAAGCCTATAAAAGGAAGCTAAGTTCAACTAAAGAAAGGAGGTGATTAGAGTAGCAAAGCTCTGGTAAATTAATTATGGATAGTTACCATTGAAATATAGACATGGTTTATGATGCTTGTAAAGCTCCCCTTGGTAACACCCAAGCTCACTTATGAGTCTCTAGGCCTATAATAGCTTAAGTCGAGCTTATGCTTAGTTTATATGGACTATGCATGTATTATTTAATGTATTAATGAAGAATACTTTGCACAAATAGCTAATGGGATAAATTTTTAAGTCTTTGAATGTTCATTTATTGAATGTTATATTATGTTGAATGTGTAATTGAATTGATGCAAGGTTCTAATTGGAATTGTTCATGGCAGACCTGTAGCTGGTAAAGAACCTTGTGCCTGTGATATGAAATGCACTAAGTATGGCTAAGAATATGCGCCCCAAATAGATATTTGTGCCTAAGTGTAAGACCATGCTTAAGTACTCTAATCAAAACCCAGTTGGCCCTCAAGTGCCTGAATGTCATTGGACCTATGAAACCTAAGGCTTGCACCTATGAATGCTCAACCATCATTGCACTAACCCAAGTCCTTGAAGCATAGAGTGTGTCATGACATAACTAGCCCAACATAGACCCTGGTGCCTTCTCTATTATGCTTTGGGTGAGAATGTAAGGCTTGCACCTTATGTATATTGATGCCAGCATAGCTGAGTGCTAAATGTTGAGTGCCATAGGAACTGTCATGATTTGTGCCCCCCTAAAACAAGCCTAAATCTAACCTGGAGGGCTCGGTAGGCATGTGACTAGGTCCATGACCAGAAAGCCTAATTCTCTACAACATTTTGGTTTCATTGTCAAGACTGTTAAATTTTATTATTGCAATGGTATACTAGGACAATGCTCTAACTCTTCCTCGAGAACATTGAACACTGGCTGGAATGAGTGGAAGGCATTTTTGCACTGAGGCATATGACTTATAGAGGCTATAACTTGAGAAAGTGGGTCTAAAACCACTTGTATGATCCCCTGTATGAGGTTTTATTTTATGAACTGTCAGAGCAAATGCATCATTGGTTGGTTGTTTATGTGACCCATAGAAATTGAAGCTATAGACAACACCATGAGTGGATGGAAGAGCACCTAGAGATGCTTGAGAACTTAGATGCCACCTGGACTAAAATCATAGACAGATAGTGGTAAGGGGTACTAAATAATTATATGCTTGAGTTTGTAGTCTAAACGTACTCCCACCCTAAAGAAGCAAAGTACTAGTTCTTGCACGAGCCTATAGGCACATTTTGGAAAGAACCCAGCATCGAACTCAAAAAGCTGATGATATATTACAACTTTGAAATAGTGAGGATAGAAGGTTGAAGTCCTCTCATGTATGAGCAACACAATGAGGAAGAAAGGGATGTGTAGGTGAGGTGCAATAGAAGGAGATGACAACATTGACAACCAAGAACTCAGGTGATAAGATTATAATAAGAAGAGGTATAGGTTGATAGAGAGTCTAGAACTTAGAAGTATTGAGAGGACTCGTAGTGAATAAGAAGGGCATGGGGAAGGATTCTTAAATGATAGTCATGCCCAAAGGAAGGAGCCCTTAAAGCCTTGGAATAAGCTCCATAGTTGATAGGTGAATGCTCAGGATCCCTTTAGAACTTAACCATTAGAGATGCGCCAAATGCACCTAACCCCTTTATACCTATGACACAAGCTTATGCACTAGATTTCCCAAAGGAAAACAAAATATGGATAACTCACCTTATTTCCAACATAAACTTTGACCACTTTGCAAATTTGGACTAGAACTTCGTGATTGAACAAGTCATTTCATATGAAGAGGTAAGTGAAGATACCTTTAGACCATAAAGTGCCAGCCTAACTAGATAGAACTTAAGTGCAAGCACCCCAATTCAACTAATGTCAGCTACATAGCCTAGATAATAGCCTACAAGGAGTGGCCCTATGCCATTAGTTAGTAATATGGTGCCATCATCTTTTGTCGCATTGATAATAACCACCAAACCAACACTTGGCATAGTGGTTGGAGGTGTTGGAGGACCAATGCCAAGATAAGCATTAAGAGGACAAGCACTTCAGGTGCAAGCTACCCCCTAGCCCTTGATTTATTACGAGATGGCCATGTACTTGCCAGAGTATCGAGGCATGGAAAACATAGCAACACATGTACTCAAGTGTGAGTTACAATTGCACACTCAGGGAATAACTCAATCTGATCACAAAGCAACTCAGTTTGTGATAACATTGCTTGATTGTACCCATACTCTGTATAGGAAGTTTGATCCTAACCATGCTATGCTTGATTATGACACCTTGAAGGGAGCCTTCTTAAAGGAGTTCAACATACCTGAGTTTGAGCAGCATAACATTATCGTGCTCAAGGAGATCAACCAGGGATTATCAAAAAGTATGCGCTTGTATGATGCTAGATTTAAAATTCTCCTCTCCAAGCTCCCATATGCCATTCACCCCTCTCAACATACACAATTGTTCATGAGAGGATTGTTAGTGTCATTCAAAAGGGCGCTATCCATGAAAACATTCATAGACCCTCAAGAAGAGATTAAAGCCACACTCAAGGTCGAGGTAGTTGGGAGTACTGATACATGCATTATCCCATTCATGGAGGTGTAAATTATGTTCATGGATTCTTGACTACAGAAGTTGACCACTAGTTCATCACAAGATGCTCAAAATGGGTTGTGGTGCATTGACTATGAGACTGAGGGTCATAATAGAAATAATTGCCCTTGATGGAATACGAATGCACTACTTCTTAGTTGTGAATTTTATTACAAAGTGCATGATGTTCATAACTACCCCTTGTTGCAACGTGCCAATTAAGTCATCATAACTATCTACTACAAGTTGTGTGATGCCTACACTAATAACATAGTTGACTGTAGAGTAATTAATGAAATATGTTAGAATATGGAGAGAGGTGCACAACATGTGACTACCACCGTTAGAGTGTATGCAAACTAGGGAAATGAGGGTTATGACGGAAACCAAAGAGGTTCCAGAGGGTGAGGTAGAAGATGCGTTAAAGGAAGATTCTCACCATGATCATGCTATAAGTATGGGTTGACTAAACACTATTAGTGTGATTGCCTGATGCATCCAACATATGAGTATTATCAAAGACCATATGTGGTCAAAGGGTGCCTCGACTTGTACAAAAAGCTAACCCAAGGAAAAATGGGCATCGATAGAGGTGTAGGGATGATCAGGTGTGAGCCTAAGGATACAAAATGGGATCCAAATGTGCATCCAACACACACAAAGCTAATCAAGGTGAAAGAAACCGCATAGAGTGGGTTCACTACTTAGCCACCAACTACACCAACACAAGAGTTATGCCTGGAATATGGCAAACCAATCTGCACTAAGCACATAACATAGCCTGAGCCAAAAGTTGCACCTTACCCTAACCCATCACATCAAAAAGACATCTTGCAACAAGCCATGAGCATAATAAAAATTTTGCAAGGAGAACTCTAGTTGGCTAGAGATCTTGAAGCATAAGCTACCACCTCATGTAGAAATCAAGATAGATAAGAGGTTGAAGTACATGAGCTGACATATATCATGTGCCTCTTGCAAATGGATAGGATGCTTCCCATATTGAAAAATTTACTCTTAGAGCACATAGGGAAGAAGCCAAATGAATTTGTTGAGCCCCATACAATTAAAGTTATTGCACCACACATAGAGTGGGTGCATGAAGTAAGGCATACTTATAATGCAGAGTATAACCAAGATTTTCTAGTGAATGCCACCATCGATGGCTAGTCCATCTGTAAGGTGCTGATTGAAACCAGTGTAGAGGTCAATATCTTGACCAAGAATACATGGGAGAATATGGGCAGGCTAGCCCTAAGACCTTCTCCCCATGTACTCTTTATGGCCAACAAAACCTGAGCACAGTCGATTAGAGTTCTATAGGGCACCATTATAGATATCATGGGTGCTGAATTCCATGTTGATTTTGAGGTTATTGAGTTGGAAAAATTGGATAACTACCCAACGCTTCTAGGAAGGCCTTAGTGTTATGCCAACAATGTAGATATGTGCTTCAAGAAGCAATACATGACCTTCAAGAATGGAAAAGAAAGGGTAGTGATCCCTATTTCAAGTGACCAAGGACCCTGTTATATGGAGAACATTGATCTAAAGGATGAGATCAACCACATTTATAACATCATGATGCAAGGCATCAAGAATCTCCATCTTTTTGATTAAAGAGTGCTTTCTTAGGAAGATGGGCAATCAGCATCAGACACCACTGATGTCACTTACGATCGATAGGTAGAAAAGGCATATGAGACCACTGGCTTTAGATGTTGCTTAGTACATGCAATGGTGCCTAAGCCCATGAAAATTGGTTGGGTCTAGATTGATCATGCTCTGAAATAATAGGTCTTGCACCAGGAGAAGAAAGAAAAGAGGGTACTCTGCCTAAGTAAAGGCAAGCTTGCAATGCTCCCAAAGTTTGAAGGAAGCAACCCAGAGGAATGGTATGTCAATGACCTCAAAGCATGCATCCTCAAAGAGATAGACATAATGGACACACTTGTGTACACCTTGAGGAGCACTATTGCACATTGGTGGGATGCACAAAGGTCTAACTTGCCAACTTGGCTAGAGGTAAAGGTGGCCATGTACACTAGATTTGGGAGGAGTAACATTAACTTGGATATATTGGCATACTTTGGTGACTCTGACCCTATAGTGCATGTATGCCTATGTAAAGAGATATGGATTGAATGCAGTGTGACTACCCTAAAGAACTTATGAGTGCATACCTTTTACATGACTCTAAAGACATCGGTGTGAGTATGGTACATGGTCAATGAGACACATCGAGAGATAACCAATTGGGAGGGCCTTAAGGAGAAGTTTGTACATACCTTCTTTGTTTCTGTAGACACCAATATTGTGTCAGCCCCCCCTTGGTCCATTTCTAAACACTCACACACCTTATTAATTTAAAATAAACTACTTATTTTAAATTAATGACCTCACCTAGACACCTCACCTTGGACACCTCACCTTAAGACCATTTCTTACCCTATGAGTCACCCTGAGACTAGGTCATCTAAACCCTAACTACCCATGACCTATTCTCACTCCATCCTAACCTCCTAACTAACTCTCGTGCCTAATAAACCCATCTTTTGACCATTCTCCAATGGCAAAATCACTTGGCGGATGGAGAAATGGGCTAAATAGCCCTTTTACCCATTCTCTAGTTGCTGACATCGGTCAAATGTCAGCCGACGCCAGCTGGATTGCCGACGTCGGTTACATAACCCGAGTTCTAACCTAATTCTTCTCCCCCGACTCTTGGACATCAATGCGCACACTCTGAGACCAATCATCATACTTCGACTTTCGCTCTCCTGGCTACAAAAACTTTGCATGAGTCACTCTAGATTGGATTGGAACATTGCACGAGGACCTCGACATTAGCCACAACAGGAACAAGCATTCTGACAACCTCTGGTTCTTTACCGAATAAGAGCTAAGTATTCTATCTCATCTTAGTATTTTAGAATACATTGGTAATTAGTTTCTATTTACTATTTCTAAATACTATCAGCCATACCTGACTTCTTCCATAGAAAGGCTGAAAAGCCTTCCCCTTATCCTTACTCTCTTTTCATACCTATCCTTGTCTGCAAACCACTGAAGAAGCAAGGATGGATCCGACTGCCAACAAGGACCAAGCACGACGGCCGTGTAGACGTCAAGTTCAGCGGAATTTGTCACGACTCCGCCCGTGACAACCGTTTCCTCTTCTTATATGCAAGAGTGGTAATTTTTGCCGCCCTTGCATCCTTCATGCAAGAGCGGCAATTTTTGTTGCCCTTACACGTTTGCCTACTCCTTGACGTGCACAGGCGGCAATTTTTGCCGCCTATGCACAAGAACTTCTCCGATATGCAGGGGCAGCAATTTTTTCCACCCATGCATTCCTTCTCTCTTTTTCTCATGCACTTTTGTCATGTAAAAGTGCATGCAATTTTGTAATGTGTAATTACATGTAAAAAAATTCAAAAAAATATCTCAAAAGTCAAAGATGAGTCATCTTTGACTAAGATATTTTTTGTATTTTATTATTTTCTAGTTTTTGAAGGTTTCTACCTATATATAGTGGAGACTCTTTTGTAAATATATCTTGGATAATTAAGAGCAAAAACTCTGCTGAAATTGAAACACTTTTTGAGACTTTGTGCTCAACTTGTAAATCATATTTTATTAAATGAATGAGAAACATGTTTATTTCAGACTTTGTGTTGAAATTATCTGTGTTATTTAGGAAATAGTTCTTATGTCCTCTTTCCTGATAATATCTTGTTTATTTGATTTAATAAGCAAAGTGGGTGTGTTAATATTATCTGAGGGCGTTTCTAAAAGGTAGAAGAGAGACTTTGAGCTACTTTTATCTTTGTGATTCTGTTATCTTTTGTAGTTTCAGGCGAAGACTTTGTGTTTCATTTCACTCTACGATTACGTTTGCTTCGGATCAGTGAAGAAGGCTACGTAAGACTTTATGCTTACGTGAGTTTTATTGTGAACTTTGTTACTTCAGGTGATTTTTTGCTTCACGTTTGATACCATTCCTGAAAGAAGAGGAATGTTGTTAGCTAAGGACCAGGATTTCCCTCTTTTGTTCTTTATACATTACCTCTGAAAAAAAGAGGTAGATGCTGTTATACCACCCCATGTGTTAGTTTTTGCTTAATTATATATATATATATATATATATATATATATATATATATATATATATATATATATATATATATATATATATATAGCATATAAATATTTATAGGGAACCTCCCCTTGATGAGAGAAGAGATTTACCTCGTCCAGATCTGGTAAACCCACACTTTTCATGGTGTAAATCTTCCTATGCTGTGGTTGATATACCCATTTTGTCATCAATTAGTTGACGACAAAATATTCACCCAACAGTTTTTTGGTGACTCCGCTGGGGAATCGAATGTGTAGTTTGAAACCTCAAGTTTCAGATTGAAGTAGTCCCTACCCTTATCCATTACATAGTCTGGTGACTCCGTTCCATGTCTTACCCATTATCATTATAGCCTTACCATCTCCATTATATTATTTGGTCTGCAAAACCAGAGCCGCTGAGAAGAAAGTGCATTTTGAAGCCTCAAACTTCAACTTGAAGCAGTTTCGGTCCCTTTTTCATTTGAAATTTGACAACTCCACGCTACACAAGAAGCCAAAGATCTAAGGGTGTTTTTGACCCTGTGTTTGAGTTGGCGCAGTAAAGCAATTTTGATCTGTTTTCAACACCACCTTTCCTCCAACGATTTAGGAGTCTTCCTCCTGACCTTATCAGGTTACCAACGCAAGGTAGAGCTTCTTTTCCTGTTGTTAATAGTGCCATGCCTATAAATACCCCACCAAGGTTTGTTATCCCGCCATTTAATCATCCTATCATAATGGCTCAAGGTCCGTTGGGCAATTCCTTTGGTCCTCTTAACTTGACTCCACCCTTGCATGAACTACCTCGTAGTTCTAGGAAAAAAATTTCTAAGTTTTTTGGTGACAGAAAGGTTCGTCCCGACGAGCATATTGCAGCTTTCTCCATAGCATGTGGTGTAATTGGTGTCGAATTTGAAGATGTAGTAGTGAGACTTTTCATGGAAACCCTGTAAGGAACTATCACGAATTAGTTTTATCACTTGCATGCTGGGTCAGTAACTGACTGGGATACGCTCAAATCCAAATTCGAAGCCAGGTTTAAACCTACTGAAGATGCACACGCTTTGTTAGCTCAGCTAACACGGATGAAAAAAGAATCCCAGGAACCCATGAGAGATTTCATAGCTAAATTTAACAAGTTGAGGAACCAGATTCCAACGGTGGCTTAGCCCACTCTGGAGAATCTCAAGTGCTTTTTCATCAATTTGCAGCTTCCCGAAGTAAGTTTTCTATTGAGGCGAGCTGGCCCTATGGATCTAGCCTTGGCTCAAGATTTGGCTACTAAGATTGAAGATGATCTTATCCTGACAGGTAAGATCAGGAAAGACTCTAGTAAAAATAGATTCTCTTCATCTGCTGAAAGCTCTTCTACAGGCACTACAGATCCTATGGTGCAAAATTTGACAAATGAATTGATAGCTTTGAAGAGACAAATGGCCCAAGTTATGTCTGCTTCTCCTAATCGAGATATGCCAAGGAGGACATTTCAGAATCAAGCGTACCAAGGCAATGCTGCTAGGAATCAAGGGCAGCCAAATCGTCTTCCTCCCCCACAAAGGAACCTCACCTTTGAAGCCCCTCCAACCAACTCAGCGGTTAGATATCTGGAAACAGAACACGCTCCCCCTTTCCAACCTGAGTTGGACCAACAATATGATGCTAATCTCTTTAGAGAGCAGGAAGAAGAATTAGCTGGCGATTCCGTCATTGGTTACCTGAATTATTAGGATGAACCCAAAAGTGAGGAAAATGCAGATAAGGGATCATATGCCATATTCACTCGGTCCATAATCAATCAACTTGACAAGCTGATAAAGAGAAGACAGAGGAGCAACCTCGGCCAGCAATTTCAATTGCTAAGTAGGGAACCACTGTGCCCTTCCAACCAAAGGACCCGATGACTATTGAAAAGGTACGTACCCCAAGCATCTCTGCACCCTCTACTTCAACTTCACAAACCAGCCCTCCCCCTCACAAAAACCAAAAGAGTGAACTCCCATCCTCTGTGCCTAGTCCAATTAAGACATTTGACATAATTGAGCATGTCAAAAAGACTAAAATTCAAATGTCTGAATTTGAATTTTTACAAGCCCATCCTGAACAGTTGGACAGGTTGGCAGAATGTGTGAAAGGTACAGCCGTCCCTGCAGAACAAAAAATTTTGAGGGTAACTCATGATCCCCCAAAGAATGTATCCACTTGGAATAATCTTGTCATGACTCCTCCAGTTGCTCTCGAGAAAATTGAACCTTTTTATGTTTCCCTGTTAATAAATGGTCGCAAGTTGAGCAATTGCATCATTGATTCTGGTGCATCTGAGAACGTCATGCCTACTAAAGTGGTAGAATCTCTTGGTCTCACATTGACTAAAACATTTGGGAGATGCTTCTCCATGGAAAACAAGCAAGTCCCACTCCTTGGTCAAATCAAAGATGCCTAATTTGCATTTGCAGCATTCCCTGACAAGAAGATCAAGATGACAATTCTGGTAGCTGGCATCCCAGCTTCATATGGCATTTTGCTTGGATGGAACTTTTGCAAGGATGTCAGAGGAGAATTGAGCATGGACTTGTCCCAGGCAAGAATCCCTGTGAAAGGCGTGATGCAAAGGTTGCTTCCTGAGAGAGAGACAAAGTACGTGGTCACCCAAACGTCAGCCCTTGCGGCTCAAATTTTGTTTGAGTCCTCTGGCAAGGGTAATTATTTTTTGACCACATAAGAGGTTCATGAGGAGCCTGTTAAAACCCTTGAGAATGCCAACCAAAAAATTGGTTCAGATGAAACAATGACAAGTGGGCATGATAGTGCCAATCAGTGGCGGGTGTCAAATGAGGACAATCAAATCAGGTGCTGGATGGAACCAAAAGAGCAACCAATTATGGTAGCTGACCATGCTGTTGCGCGTCATGATCAGGGAAAAGAACTCTTCACCAAGAAAACAAAGATTCGTGGTTTTCAGATCAAAAGACAAGTCTTGCTGTGGGGTAAGAGGAGAAAACAAAAGGGAAGGCACAGGAAATTGGTTTCCTGGTGGAGAGTTCCATTCACACATCATCAATTTTAGGGAGAAAATGACCTCTTGCTGATTTATCAAGATAGAACACCATTGTCACTGCCTCTCAGGGAGCAGCGTCTGAAGTACTTCAATTCTTGAAGTATCGGATGAGTCACCCTATACATATGTATATTTGTATAGTCTTTTGTTTTGTTTTGTTCATTTCATTTTCATTTTTGGAGCCTTTCTTTTAGGGTAGCATGACTCTGTAGCCCAATGGCAAACTTCAAGGCACTGAAGATTCACTCCCTTCAATCAATTTTTGCAATAGAAGGAAGTTCCCCAACTGGAGCTAGCTGTTGTCCTCGAAAAATGCCACTCATTTTTGGGACAACCTACAATCAAAATTGTCTCTTCCCTTTTCAAAATTTGTCCTGGGCATTTAAATTCCTCATTTTTCAAGCTTCTCGAAAATCTACAGACTCTTTCAAGGTTAGAGAAAACTATGGACTCTACAGATATGTTTTTGTGAACTCAACATGCTTGAAGTTAGCATTCAGGGTCAAAGGCTTCTACAGGTGGTTTCAATCAAAAGAATTAGTTTTTCAACACTTAGTCATTTTTTGAGACTATTTCAGTGCCTTGGTTTGAACAGAGATCTCCATCGACAAACACCAGCAGCAGGTTCAACGGTTCAAGTCAATACAAAGGTTCATCATCTTTTGGTTCACTCCCCATCGGTGCGTGCAATGTTTGAACAAATGTTTAAGCCCCAAATTCCTTCAGAAATTTTGCTTGAAGTAATTCCTTCAGACAAATTTTTTGAAGGAATTCAAGTGCAACTATGCCAAGTCGAGTGGCCGGGCAGATACAAATTGCCCGTGGATAATTTGTCCACGGAAATGCACAAGCCAAAGCCCGTGAAAAGTCTACAGACCGCCAAAGAAGCAAGGATGGATCTGACTACCAACAAGGACCTAAGAACGACGGTCGTGTAGACGTCAAGTTTAGTGGAATTCATCACGACTCTGCTCGTGACAACCGTTTCCTCTTCTTCTATGCAAGAGCGGCAATTTTTACCGCCCTTGCATCCTTCATGCAAGAGCGACAATTTTTGTTGCCCTTACACATTTGCCTACTCCTTGACGTGCACATGCAGCAATTTTTGCCGCCTATGCACAAGAACTTCTCCAATATGCAGGGGCGGCAAGTTTTGCTGCCCATGCATGCCTTCTCTCTTCTTCTCATGCACTTTTGTCATGTAAAAGTGCATGCAATTTTGTAATGTGTAATTACATGTAAAAAATTTGAAAAAATATCTCAAAAGTCAAAGATTAGTCATCTTTGACTAAGATATTTTTTGTATTTTATTATTTTCTAGTTTTTGAAGGTTTCTACCTATATATAGTGGAGACCTCTTTTGTAAATATATCTTGGATAATTAAGAGCAAAAACTCTGCTGAAATTGAAACACTTTTTGAGACTTTGTGCTCAACTTGTAAATCATATTTTATTAAATGAATGAGAAATAGGTTTATTTCAGACTTTGTGTTGAAATTATCTGTGTTATTTAGGAAATAGTTCTTATGTCCTATTTCCTGATAATATCTTGTTTATCTGATTTAATAAGCAAAGTGGGTGTGTTAATATTATCTGAGGGCATTTCTAAAAGGTAGAAGAGAGACTTTGAGCTACTTTTATCTTTGTGATTCTGTTGTCTTTTGTATTTTCAGGTGAAGACTTTGTGTTTCATTTCACTCTACGGTTACGTTTGCTTCGGATCGGTGAAGGAGGCTACGGAAGACTTTGTGCTTACGTGAGTTTTCTTGTGAACTTTGTTACTTCAGGTGATTTTATGCTTCACGTTTGATACCATTCTTGAAAGAAGAGGAATGTTGTTAGCTAAGGACCAAGATTTCTCTCTTTTGTTCTTTATATATTACCTCTAAAAAAAGAGAGGTAGATGCTATTATACCACCTCATGTGTTATTTTCTGCTTAATTATATATATATATATATATATATATATATATATATATATATATATATATATATATATATATATATATATATATATATATATATATATCCAGCGTATAAATATTTATAGGGAACCTCCCCTTGATGAGAGAAGAGATTTACCTCGTCCAGATCTGGTAAACCCACACTTTTCATGGTGTAAATCTTCCTATGCTATGGTTGATATACCCATTTTGTCATCAGTTAGTTGATGATAAAATATTCACCCAACAGGCAACATACTTAACTGACATCAATTTTTCCACTGACGTCGGTCACTGTCAACAAATTTTCTTCTCAAACAACAAGCTTAAAACCCAACTTTTTTATTTTTAAACACAAATTCTGGTTTTTTGAAGCTGAAACATAATTTTTGGAACCTGAACCCATTTTGCCTTGGATGGTTTTGACACGTAGTCAAGCCAAATCTCTTGTTGACCATGTAAGGGAACAACCACTCCCACCTTCGCCTTCTATACCAAGTCATCTAATGGAGTATACATCAGACATTGAGCATACTCCTATCCAACATACCCCAAATCAACCTCCTATTGTTCTCGAAAGGGATCAAGCTTTTGAGAGATTCCTTGACCACAACATCAAGGCTCTCCAACATTATCTCGCTAGAAGCTAAACGCGATATCCTTCAGGTAATCCTATTTATGGGATGCAATTTTCTTTGGTAGAAATGACAATAATATCAACAGCCTCTGTTACCCAACCTATGGTCACTCAGGTCATTGCCTTAACCAGTAACCCAACCATGGCGAATGTTCAAGATTTGGCCTCTCCTTCTATTTCTGGACCTACCTCCATTAGGGTTTTCGTACCCCCTCAACCACAAACAATTCAACCAAGTTCAACACCTTTCCAAAACTTGATTGTCTCTATCCCACCCACTCTTGCACCCATAAATACAAGAGTGAATACCTATCCTTTAACTAGTATCGCCACCATTCAACCACCCTTGGTGGCATCTAGTCAAGTTGTGCCCTCCAACTTCGTGGCACAAGCCCCTTTCACCTCAACATCAGTCCCTATGACAAACTATCAATATGTTGCGCCTACACAAATGCAACCAATTACGTCATATGCCCCTCCCAACACCTTCCAAGTACCCTACAACTTAGGGAGTGCCCCTCATGCCAATCCATCTGTCGATCTCATTAAGATGCTGATAGATAAGATGTCCAACCTTGAGACATCTATTTTAGGTTCAAAGAATGTTCTTTCATACAAACAAATCTGTAACGAACCTATTCACCCTGCGGTGCCTATTAGACCATACCCTAGCCAGTGGGAACTCCCAAAATTTACTCACTTTCAGAGTAAAGAGGACCCACAACAACATTTGAGAGCGTTTAGACATGCTTGCTACCTCATAGTGCACGATGATGCATTATTACTTCGCACATTCCCCATGTCACTTTTTGGTGCCACCCTTTATTGGTATAGTTCTATTACCAGTCACTCTCTCTTTACCTTCACTCAACTAGCTCAGCTATTTCTCGACCACTTCTCAATCAACATCACCAAGAAGGTCTCCATCACAGACCTATATTCTATTAAACAATTCGACGATGAATCAATAGCTGACTTCGTCACCCGTTGGAGAGGTTTGATCAACCAACTCTCCTTTTCACTACCTCAACCTGAACTCATTTAGCTTTTTTCAAGAGCATGTGCCAAGCACATCTCGTCCACTTTGCGGGTTCAAATTTTTTGCACATTCGATGAAGCTTTCACTATGGCTCGAAAGCTTAAACTTCGTGCAGTCGAAGAGGATAGAGTCACATTGCGTAGCAAAAATACCAATGCAAAATCCAATGACCCTTCGTCTTCTAAATCTTCTTCTTCCCACTCCAAGTCCAAGGGATCGGCAAATACTGTGGTACTTAGGTCATCATCTTCTACCACAACTAACCAATTTGAGCCTTCCACATCACAAGACAATTCCAATAATGGTATATACATTGTCAATACACTCCACTAGGAGAATCATACGCTTTCGTGTTGGATAAATTAGTGAAGTATGGGGTCCTCAATCTCCCTCAAATTTGACTACCCCAATTTGACTCTTCAAAAGCCATCCCTACATGGTATAGGGAAAATGACTTTTGTAACTATCATCATGTCAAGGGTCATGACATAGACAATTGCAAAACCTTCAAAAATGTTATTCAAGACATGTTAGACAAGGGGGATCTTGTTTTGGATAAACCAAATGCACCGAGTAACCAAAACATAGATATCTTTTGGCAACCATTCCCTAACCATCCCCCAAGTCAGAACAATGTTCAGACCATGGCCGATGACCCTCAAGAGCGCAACATACGCACGATCGACATGGTTTCTCCTTTCATTCCTAACTAACCTCTCCCACAGTCTGAAGAGGTTAGTCAACCTATTTCTCCACCATGAGTAGAAGAGCCTATTTTACCCATATCACCCCCACACAACGAAGAGCTCCCTTTACTTCATCCACTTCCTCGCGTGGATGAACCCATTTCTCCACCACGGGTAAAAGAACCTATTTTACCCATATCACCCCCACAACATCAAACACCTCCTCTACCCATTCTTCTACCTCGTGAGGAACCTATATTACCTGTTCCTCTTGCCCCCACTTTCCCTCTTCTTCTACCATTGGAAGAAGTTACCATTCATACCCCACGCCCTCATATAGAAGGGGCCATAATCCCTCTACTTCACTTTTTAGAGGAGCCTTCCTCTCTTATTTGTCCTCCACTGATGGAGGATAGTCTTCCATCAACCCCCCTTTCACACGTAGGAGAGTCTACTCTGACCTCTCCCATATTGGAGGATGCTTTGATGGTACCAACACCACTAGCCCCACCCTCATCCTTCCTATTACCAATGGAGGATCATACTTTTCCCGCTCCTCGACCACAAGCAGAAGCCATGATCATCCCTACGCTCTATCCTCTCAAAAAGCCACATTCTCCAATCCCTACTCCACCGAGAGAAGAACTTGTCACTTCACCCACTTCGGTCGAGGAAGATCCAGTGACGGTTTTCTCTTGCTTTTGGCCTGATATTGCTGCATCCAACACATTTTCAATCTCACTATCGCCAAAATCTACCAAAAGACTGATTGTAAAGCCTCACACGACATCACCTAAACCCTTTTCTCGATTGGCAAAAAACTTAGGATTTCTCCATTCTAGAAACCTAAAACATGAGGCACTTTGGGAGCGACTTAAGGCTCCTTATCTTACACATCCCACTTCATCCTATACTGCCAACAATTTTGTGATGATTCACCCCACAGTCTCTAACAAAGATCGGGCTTCCATTTCCAAATCTTCAAAAGCTCAGTCGTCCATATCTGAACCCAAACCCTCATAGGCATCCACCATGTCGAAACAGGATAAATCTCTTGGCATTCACCTTGTATCAAACCTCACTCACCCATAAGTGAAGGTAGATTTGAACCTCGCCCCACATAGTAGTGGTCCTCGCACCGTACTAAAGAAGGCTTCTAAACCACATCGGAGAATTCCTCCCCCACTTTCACCATTGCCATCTATCTTGGGTCCACACCCTTCTACCTTAAAAAGATTGCTCCCTATCCCAACACCTTACAAAAACAAACTGCCTCTATTACTCCCTCTACTAGTCAAAAACATACTTCCTCTGAAAAATTTGGCACATCTCATCAAAAAATTGCCATCTACGCATGTGTTCACACCATCAGCTAGAAAGGTGGTACAAACAACTCCCCCTACAACTCCTAAATAGAAGTTGTCAACCTCTACTACAACAAAGAACGCAGACCCATTAGCGGGTTCCTATGCTTTGCTATTACGTCAATTGTTGTAGTCTTCTAGCATCGTTTTCCCACCAATTAAGCCATACCAACCTCTCGAATTAAAACCATCTTCGTTTTATGACACTCAAATTTGTGCGTATCATCGCACACCTGGGCATGATACTGAAAAGTGCTGTGCTCTTAAGGTTGTTATTTGCCAACACTTGGAAAAGGATGCCCTTCCCATTGCGGATCCTCTTGACCACCTCTTTGACAAATCACCGACACCATCCCATGCCTCCCAAACCTCCTCAATTGAATCAAGATCCCAGCACAAGACTATGGTCCCTCCACCACCTTCTCCCCCTTTATTTGAAATCAACACCATTGATGTGGTCACTAGGTCACAAATTTTAAAAAATAAAGAAAAAGACCAGGCTTCTACACCTTTGACATATCCATTTATCAAGCCCTCTCAACCACCAAAACCCAAAATTTCTATCTTGGGCACATCTCAACCAACATCTCCAGGGGAAATTCCTCCTAACCTCTCTGGTCCACATGACGTTTGGTATAAATAACTTGTTGAATACTTAACTTATTCTATCATTCCTCCTAACCTCTCTAGCAATGGATGATGGGATTTTATCAAGAGTACTACTCGCTACACCATGTTAGGGGGTCTTCTCTACAAATGAGGTCTAGATGGTCTCCTTTTTCGATGCTTAACCACCACTGAGACATCTCATGTCATCAAACAAGTCCATGATGGGATTTGTGGGGGACATTTCAGTGGTAACTCGGTTGCAAAACACATCCTCCGCCTGGGCTATTATTGGCCTACTCTTAACCAAGATTGCAATGACTATGTTCGGCGTTGTATCAAATGCCAACAACATGCTAACCTACTTCACGTCCAACATCGACCAAAACATGCCTACAACAAAAATCTGAAAAGCGAGATTTCAAAATCGGATATCTCATCCTTCAAGAAAATCAACACGTGACCAATATGGAAAGAAGCAAATGGGACAAGTTTGCTCCTAATTGGCTCAGACCTTACATCACAGCTCACAAGTATGGATCAGGTACTTATCATCTGTCTTCTCACGAAGGCCGGCCAGAACCTGAGCCCCTTAATGCCTTGCATCTGCGACCATTCTACTGTTAACCAAATAATCATTCACTTGGTGTTTAACTTGAGCTCGTCCCTTGAGTAACCCCTGTCATCCTTATTCCTATTCCTTTCAACCCTTTTTCCCTACAAACATTAATCAACCCTTTTGTAAAGCATGAATGCTTTGTCCTAATAAAAGGGAAACCCCTAAACCTCTATAGTCTAGTCCATGACTAAAAGTTTAGTCAACATAAAAAACATAAAATTGGGATGCCTACAAAATATACAAAGGTCATAAACTATGAATGTAGACTGCTCCCTTGAAGGACAGCTGCATTATTACTATAATTAATAGACTACTCCCTTGAAGGACAGCTATTCAAAGCTATCAAAACATATAAAGCATAATATAGACCACTCCCTCAAAGGATGGTTATGCCCAAATTTTGCTACCATAACCAGCACCCTCTCAGAAGCTTCTCGCATCGATCAGCTTCAACATGACCACAAAACAAGACAACATCCCCAAGTAGACTTCCCACATTGATCAGTCTACCAAAAAAAAATGACTGACAAACTATTAAGTCATGGACTTGCCTATAGTTGTTCTCAGGGTCACCTATAAAAGGGGCAAAGTTATCCCTGCTAAAAAGGGTTACGCTATCCTTACATATCACATAATCAAACCTATTACCCCAACATACCCAAGGGATTTTGAGCTCACTTAATGTCAAGTGATTAAAATACTTCTTTAACACAAACGAATGGTCAATGACGTAATGCATGAACGGGGCTTTTGTTTACAAAAACCCCTATCTATGCTATCACTCTGGTCCTTGTCAATGAAAGAGCAATGCGCCCTTTCACTTCTTACACACCTTTGTCACATACAACCAAACCAAACCAAACCAACCCAAACCAAACCAAACCAAAACATTTTCTAACCATTAACATAACATCATGATTTATTTAATGCAAATACCAATTTGTGTTATATAAATTATCATAGTCCATTCACACTAGTTTCTATGGAAAACAATACACATGGAAACTATCAACCAAACATAATTTATGTCAAGCATATACCATTAGCAATATGGAAACTTGCTGAAGCATAAATAAACTCATTTCATTTTTAGCATACACCATCACTAATATGGAAAATTGCTAAGGATGAAAAATCACATAACCTATGTTACAACATACACCATCACACAATATGGAAAAGGTTGTAACATCATCATACCCTCATCATTTTAAGTCATGGGTGACTCATATCCCCATTCACAATAGTTTATATGAAAAATAATACACATGGAAACTATCAACCAAACACAATTTATGTCAAGCATATACCATCACCAATATGGAAACTTGCTGAAGCATAAATAAAATTATTTTATTTTTAGCATACACCATCACCAATATGGAAAATTGCTAAGGATGAAAAACCACATAACCCATGTTACAGCATACACCATCACACAATATGGAAAAGGCTGTAACATCATCATACCCTCATCATTTTAAGCCATGGGTGACTCATATCCCCATTCACATTAGTTTCTATGGAAAACAATACACATGGAAACTATCAACCACACACAATTTATGTCACGCATATACCATCACCAATATGGAAACTTGCTGAAGCATAAATAAACTCATTTCATTTTTAGCATACACCATCACGAATATGGAAAATTGCTAAGGATGAAAAACCACATAACCTATGTTACAGCATACACCATCACACAATATGGAAAAGGCTGTAACATCATCATACACTCATCATTTATAACGTAGTCAAACTCAATCCATAACCTACTCTCTTCTTCCCTTTTGGGGAGAACTACATTGGCCTGAGGCTCTTAAAATAGGGGCTATGTAGGCAGCACTTAGTTGACATGGGGTCTTCTGAGGTTAGCTCGGCCATCCATTCGTTCGTTCATCTACCTGATGGACCAACCATATAACCTTTAGCCATGACCTAACCTAGTCAAAACCAATCCATAACCTACTCTCTTCTTCCCTTTTGGGGAGAACTACATTGGCCTGAAGCCCTTAAAATAAGGGCTATGTAGGCAACACTCAGTTGACATGGGGTCTTCTGAGGTTAGCTCAGCCATTCGTTCATTCATCTACCTGATGGACCAACCATATAACCTTTAACCATGACTTAACTTAGTCCAACCAAATCCATAACCTACCCTCTTCTTCCATTTTGGGAGAACTACATTAGCCTAAGGCCCTTAAAATAGGGGCTATGTAGGCAACACTCAGTTGACATGAAGTCTTTTGAGGTTAGCTCGGCCATTCGTTCATTCGTCTACCCAATGGACCAACTATTCGACTTAAAACTGCCCAAAATCATGACCAAACAACCCGCCCGAACACTGTAGAAGTCACATTAGACTTCTCATGGGGCACATTGGAGATCACATACATCTCCCTAACCATAACAACCAAAACTTGAGATCACTTATATCTCAGCTCAACTCAACAAACAACCTTGGAGATCGCAACTATCTCCTCATACCACGACCACTTTTAAGACAACTTTGCCTTGGTTGTTTTGATTGCATATATGCTACCTCACGAATAGTTAGCAAATTGCACATGCCCCACATTATGCCCCTCACATGTATGGTCAGATCGGGACCAAGTTGATCCTCAATATTTGTGACATTTTTGTGTTTTTCAGGAGCACTTCCTAGCCCAGATACTTGGAACACAACGACCATTAGAGCTACAATTTTGATCGATCTAACCCAATCAACTACGACCAAAAAGCTGGGGACCGATTAGTTTGATTTTAGTCCTCCTCAACTATTGGAGCTACAACTTTGATCGATTAACCCAATCAGATTCTACTAATAAGCTGGGGACCGGTTACTTTGATTTTAGTGCTCTTAGACCTTGCCTGCGACAATTTGACCTACCTATCACATGAAGTGGTATATGCGCAATCTCAACTATTGCAGCGTTCACACTCCCACCTCACCTTACCCATCCACTACCTATCAAATCGACACTTGATTTCGAGTTCCCTTCTCTCAATTTTTGCTTTGAGGGAGAATACCTCATCTCATACCTGGGGCAACCCACATCTATTTTTGTCTTGTAGTTCATCAAGACAAACCACAAGATAAAAAAGGGCAAATGTAGACACCAATATTGTGTCAACCCCCCCTTGGTCTATTTCTAAACACTTACACACCTTATTAATTTAAAATAAACTACTTATTTTAAATTAATGACCTCACCTAGACACCTCACCTTGGACACCTCACCCTAAGACCATTTCTTACCCTATGAGTCACCCTGAGACTAGGTCATCTAAACCCTAGCTACCCATGACCTATTCTCACTCCATCCTAACCTCCTAACTAAGTCTCGTGCCTAATAAACCCATCTTTTGACCATTCTCCAATGGCAAGAGCACTTGGCGGATGGAAAAATGCGCCAATAGCCCTTTTACCCATTCTATAGTCGCCGACGTCGGTCAAATGTCGGTCGACATCGACGGGATCGCTGATGTCAGTTACATAACCTGAATTCTAACCTAAATCTTCCCCCCAACTCTTAGACATTGACGTGCACACTCTGAGACCAATCATCAGACTTTGAATTTTGCTCTCCTAGCTACAAAAACTCTGCACGAGTCACTCCAGATTGGATTAGAACATTGCACGAGGACCTCGACATCAGCCATAATAGGAACAAACATTCTGACAATCTCTGCTTCTTTATCTAATAAGAGCTAAGTATTCTGTCTCATCTTAGTATTTTAGAATACATTGGTAATTAGTTTCTATTTAATATTTCTAAATACTATCAGCCAGACCCAACTTCTTCCATAGAAACGCTGAAAAAGCCTTCCCCTTATCCTTACTCTCTTTTCATACCTATCCTTTACCTTTACCCTTCCTTAGACCCTACTCACATTCTTGCAACCCTGGACAAACATTTAAAATCCCAGAGCCTTTTGTCGACCACAAACATAACCTAAAACCTGTCCAAGGCCTACTGCCCCTACCAACATTGGCAGAATAACTGACGTCGACATCATTGACCAACTGACATCGGCAGAACTATCGACATCGGTGACTGTGACAGACTGATTACAGAGAATAGGTACGTGTTGTCTACTTTTTCTTTCTTAGTCTTTCATCATTTCTTTTTATTACAATGCTCTTTTCGTTAAATAGTGGACTGTCATCCCTTACGGAGCTTTACGTTTCTGGGACTGAGCGTGTAGCTTGGCAGTCCACCATATCCTTCTCTAACATTCTCTTTGTTTGAGTTTCTTTCTTTCTACAATTGTTTCCTCCACAGCCAAAGAGGAGCTCTCACAACGCTTGGATACAGTGTGCAACTTAATCCGGGTAACGTCAAACCCCTGACTCTTATCTTTAGTTTCTTCTTTCTTCTGAATGTAATTAGCAAAAAACTTAGAGAAATAGTTTCCTTGCAAAACTTGGAGCTAGTTGAGCCATTGCAAGTAATTTGAAGAACAATATTCAAAGACACTACCATCCTCAAGGAGCACTTGAAAGACATGTTTAGAAAAAAGGGGTTGGTACTCCTGACCTTCTTCAAGGAACAAATGCTCAACAATGACTCCAATGAGGAAGATGCTGAAACTTGGAAGGAGTGCTACTGGAAAACACTATCACCATAAGAAAGATCATGTGCCAAGTCGATGATGGTGTTCTCGATGAAAAAACCCCACTCATTTTTGCATTGAGACAATAGAGGGAACTCGACAGGTTGAGGATTCTTACCAAGAGAAGAATGAACCATATCATGCTCGACTTAAGACCATTAAAGTGGATATTAGCATAGAAAGAGAGCCAAAGATTGGTACTCTATGTGCATATTGGTCTGATGCAGAGCTAATGTGAATCATAAACCTCTTAAAGGAATTCCAATATTTATTCCCTAGGACTTATCAAGATATGAAGGGCATCCACCAATGCCTAGGAAAGATAAGCATAAAGCTAATTGATGGTGTGAGACTAGTCAAAAAGTGCCCCTACTAGATGAATCCCAACCTCCATGCCAAGGTGAAAATAGAGATCGATGTTATGCTAGACATAGGGGTCATTTACCTTATGGAGGAGTCTGAATGGGTGAGCCCAATGGTAATAAGCATTAATAAGGATAAGTGCATTCACATTTGCATCGATTATAGAATGATGAACACCACCTACGTCAATGACCCTTTCCTAATTTTATTCACCAATGAAGTCTTGGAAGGCATCATAGATCACAAATATACACCTTCACTGATGGGTTTTCTAGGTACCACCAAGTCCTAATTGAGGAGGACAAACCTAAAACTACCTTTGGGACTGAATGGGGTTATTTTTCTTACAACGTGATGCCCTTTGGACTCAAGAATATGCTATCTGTGTTCTCCAAAGTAGTGATCAACATGTTCAAAGTTTTCATCCACAGGTTCCTCTAAGTTTATCTTGATGCTTTGGCAGTGTATGGTCTCATCAAAGACCATTGTGACAACCTACGTGTAATGTTTGAGAAGTGCAGGCAACTTCAAATATCCTTGAACCTAAAAAAGTGCATACTTACAACACCGTTTGGAACCTTGCTCAGGCACGTCGTCTGTAAAGATGGTTTATTCATTTGATCCACTGAAGATCACCATCATCATTCAATTGCAAACTCCTGCCACAAAGAAATACATTCATGCCTTTATTGGCCACTGTGGATATTACAAAAGTTTCATAATGAGTCATGCAAAGATTGTGGTCTCGCTAGAAGAACTTCTACGCAAGGATGAACCATTCTACTGGGGTGAAGTGCAAGAAGATGACTTAGAGACCCTGAAACTCAGATTATCTAGCATGTCTATCTTAAATTTCCCCAACTAAACAACACTTTTTCATGTTCATGTTGACATTTTTGACTCTACAATTGGTGCAATCTTGGTATAACTTGGCAAAGGAAAAATGGATCATCCCATCTCCTTCACCAGTAGGAAGTTAACCTAAATAGAGCAAAATTATACTACCATAGAGTGTGAGGCACTCACCATGGTCTATGCCTTACAAAAATTTAGACAATATTTGTTGGCAATCTCATTCATCTTTTTCACTAATCATGAGGTGCTCAAGCACCTCATAAACAAGCTTATTTTACATGAGTACATATGCAGATGGATAATTCTATTCCAGGAGTTATAGTTCTCCATTGTGATTAAAATTAGAAATTAGAATTTAGGGCCAGACCATTTATCTTGCATCAATTATGGTGATGCAGTGATGCTTATTGAGGATAACATACCAAATGTGCAACTGTATAAAGTCTAGTGCATCATTGAGGATTTGGCAGAGATCATCTCCTTTCTAACGTCTAGAGTTGCACCCTAGACTATGATGAATAAGGAGAAGAAACAACTAGCAATTTGTGTAGCTCCCTTTTTAATCATTAGTGGATAACTATATAATTTAAGTAGAGATGAAGTGCTACACTGATCTACGATTCCATCTTGCAAGAATCACATGAAGGCATAGTAGGAGGACAGTGCACTAGAGATTCAACAATAAGAAAAGTGTTGCAATTAGGCTTGTAATGGCCAAAATTGTTCCAAGATACAAAGAACTACACAAGTCATGTGATATATGCCAGCACATGAGGAAGCCTAACCATCAGGATGAGATGCCTCTCATCCCATTCTTGCCTAAGCATCATTTAAAAAATAGGCCATTTATTTGTTGGGCCAATAAATCTTGCAACATGATGCATAGGTGCAAGGTATATCCTGATAGACATAGATTACTTCACCAAGTGGGCTAAGGTCATGCTAACTAAAGAATGCACAATCATGCACTTCATTTGGGAAAACATAATAAGTTGGTATAGGTGTCTGCTCAGTATGACTAGTGATACAAGTACTCACTTTATAAATAAAATAGTGTGCATCTTATTAACTAAGTATATGGTGACACACCACAAAATGACCCCTTATCATCTGCAAGCAAATGTCATAGCTAAGGCATTTAACAAAATACTGGGAACATGCCTCATGAAGATATGTGACATTGGTCATAAAGATTGGGATGATCGAGTATCAACAATGCTATGGGCATATCACACAACCTGCAAGCATCTAAATAAGGTTACACCATTTTATATGGTGTTGGGAACTGAGGTGATCATGCCAATGGAATTCTTGGTGTCATCATTATGCATCACATATATTGGATAGTTAGATGACCAAGAGTCACTGGATATAAGACTGGAGGACTTGGAGTGCTTAGATAAGATGCATGCCCAAGCCAAGTGGAGCCAACAGATAATAAAGACACACCATAAGCTCTAATATGACAAGCACATAAAGAACAAGGTACTAACAAAAGGATCATTCATTTTGCTCTATGACTCCAAGTATTTCAAGCAGCCATGCAAACTACAAAGAAGGTAAATGGGTCCCTATAACATCTACCACATATTGGAGATAGGTGCATGTAAGTTGTGCATGTTAACCAATGAAATGTTCCTTGGGCATTTCAATAGAAATAAGTTGAAGCCATATTAGTAATAAGGTGGTGCTTGCACCATAAAAACATTGACTTCTTGGTCACTAGTCAGTTTGAGTTGAGAAGACCAAAATAATGTTTGACACAAGCCAAATAATTTTGTTTTGTTTTATTAACAATAGTGTAAAGAGTGAAGAAGTGGTACTTTGAATCCCATTGGGAAATTTTTTTGACACTTCACTCAGATTTCCAACTGGGTGAGTTGAGCACTTGCACTTTTTAAGTGCCTAAAGCTAGACACCTAAGTTCTAGGTAAGTGAGGATTGTCATCATTAGACAACCACCATGCATCAAATTCTAGATATATGGCACTTTTAAGCCCCTAGGGAGATGTTTTTCTAGCCTTTCATGTATAAATCCAATTGGGTGAGTCGAGCCCTCATGATTTCTAAAGTGCCTGAGGCCAAACATCTAAGTGGCGGATGCATGAAACTTGTCAGACTCAAGAAGAAGATGCAAAAACTCTATGTGCACAAAAGATAGATTATAGGTCCTTAAAGGTCCAAGGGAGAACTACTCTGGTGCTTCCACACATAATGTCAATCAAGTGAGTCGAACCCATTTGCTTCCTAAGCACCTAGGGCCAGACACCTAAGTTTTTGGGTGTAAGGAGGTTGCCAGACTTAGAATAAATAAGAATAAAGTGAAGATGCATAATATGATTGTGTGTAAGAGGACCAAAAAAAGAGAATCAAACACTAGAGGTCCAACATAAGGTATTTGTATGGGGTAAGACAGGCCAAACCAAGATGAAGCACAAGAAATTGACCAAGATAGATAAGCACACTTGAAATAGAAACATAATAAAAAGAGGTGAAACTGAGGAGGTTGAATTGCATGTATGTGAGGTGTTCGCCTAGGTTACCATATTTAAGGTGAAAATTATGCCAAGAGAACAAAGTACAAAAGGATAATCATCATAGATAGCTAGCATCCACCCAGATTTGAGTGGGAAGTGACTGTTTAAACCACAAGTCACTTCACTAAAATACCGTAAGGAGCATTGAATATGGTGATGGTGGAGGCACAAAGATCCATAACAAATGAGTTGGTGACAAAGGATTTTAGTGGATTTTTTGAAATTTCACATAGTTCAAGAAATTTAAATGCCATCATGCCATTAATGTACCTACATTAAATATGGTAGATGGAACTAGGGTATAAAATGTCATGCAATTGACTAGTTTTCGTTATAAACTTTGTGCAAACTTGAGACATCGAGTAAACTAGAGTGAACTAGAAAACTAAATATCCGAAGCACAAAAATCCTACTATAGCAAGAATCTAAGCAACCTTAGGCACCCAAAGTGAATGATTATGATGCTAGAGAAATTTTGCTCATATTAAGATTGGTGTAAAAAGAAATTTAAGTAGGAACCAATCAATGAAAAAGTGAGTTGCCATTGAAGATGCCATTAATGGCCTACGAAGTTTAGAATTGAAGGTACAGTCATATGTCTCATGGTTGTGAAGTACCAAGAACCATTCAAAGCTTTGGTAGACCTAACCTATCATGCTTAAACACTAGTATGTTTAGAATGGGAAAGAAATGGAAGGGAATAGGTGTGCAATAACAAAGTCCAAAGTGGATGTGCATGGCAGTAGAAGCAGACCCTATAATAAAAGTAGTACCGTTGGTAGAGGGGTTAACGTCATGCAATTCAACCATGAGGTGCTAACTAAGATGTACTATCAAGTCATGCAATTTCCCATAGAAGTCTTGATAGGGGAAAAATGTAATTCATTTGTGCACACCCATGAAGTAAAAGAGTACAACCATCATACTTCCATCTATATGCAAGACCTGACATCAAATTGGATGGTAGATATAGGAATCAAGACAAAATAGTGCATAATGATTTTTAAGATAGATTAACATCTTTCAATGCAACTTAGTTGTAGGATTTGCCATGCTTTGGGAAGCCAAAGGAGCTAGTGCAATTATTTGTATCGCACATCCATGGTGACCACATATACTTCATAAGGAAGATCATGAGGATATTATCACACTTAATTGGAAGGATAACCAGACTCTTAGATGTCAGGAAAAACATCTATGAGATGATGAATAATTATAAAAATGTGGAGTACATGGCAAAGCTCCTAAGTTACTACAAGGCGGATTCACATTCCCCATCAAAGATTTCAAGGACCCTGACATGAGGTTAGCCTTGTACCTTGTGAGCTCAAAATTTTACCCTGGTTATCATTAAACCAATGTAATAAAAACTTATCTTTGCATTGCATACCATATGGTGAAGGGCATGAAGATTAACATTGCCAAATTTATTGTTAAGGAGCTTGTGAAGAACGTGTTAGAATGCCACACAATAAGGGGGACCTTTAGGTCGGGGTCCATCTTAATCATGATAATCATGGAGGAAATCAACATACCAGATGGGGACAAGGATAATCTCTAGGTTTTTTGAGAGCACAATGACTCCCCAACACAAAAATACAAGGAATTCACTTGCCCCTATTCCTTCAACACAAAATATAAAGTGTACTTGATGATATGGTATGTGAAATATATAGAGGCATTTAGGATCGAGTGATGCATCCCTCAAGATCTCCCCAAGAGCATGTTTAGGATGGAAACCTTTACTATTATGCAACATTTTTGCATAGTTTGCTTGACATTGGTCATTGGCAACAAGTCTGGCTGGTTAAAGCTCCCATACATTATTTTAGCTAAGTATTTTAAGGATGTACTTAGGAGGATCCCTAATGCACAAAAATTGGATATTCTAGTAAGGGAACTGGATATGGAAAGAAACAAATTATGGTGCTAGTTTGTGTGCCTAAATGGAAGAGCGATAAGGGACAAAGAGGGTGAGTCAGATCACACTAACATCCACCCTCTTCAAGAAGTAACTATACTCAGGTACATTCATAGGCTTTACTATGAGATGAAGCCAAGGAGAAAGGGCCCCAACACTAAACAGATTGATGACCCTCCCATCAAGATTGATGATAAGGAACATCGATGCCAAAAGAAATGAAGAAGTCTCCTAAGAAGAATAAAGGAGAGACACTAGAAGAAATAGAGAAGCACTAAAATTTCCTTCGATGATGAAGCCTCTCCATCGACCCTAATAAATAAGCATGTGAAGTTTGCACCAAAGACTTCACCTATCTTAAATGATAAACAAAAGAAGCCGAAGTTTCAATCTATGATGCCCACTATCACCTTGGTAGACATAAAAGCACAAAAATAATTAGAGAAGGAGGTTGAAGTGGGAAAGAGCATGCATATTGTGCTCGAAGAAGACTCCTCATCTAGTGAGGAAACTTTGCCTCCACCCCAAAGTGAAGAGGTCAGGTAGGAAAAAGCTTGGAGGAAGCTTGGCCGTAGTGAAGTGGATATTCAAAAGGCACGAAAATTGTAAAAGAGGAAAAAAGAAGTGAGAAAGTGTTAGGGTGTGGAGCTAAAAGCTTCAACTGTTTGAATAACCAGAAGAACCGGCGTTGGCAGCATGACCAACGTCGGTCAGATGCAGTGCAGAAGGCAACCGGCGACGACAGCTAGTCGACCGACGTCGGCAACACCAAGCAAGCAGGGACCGGCATCGGTCGTCTGTGTGTTCCAGAACTACTGTTGACGAATAGTCAGTTAAGTGAAGCGAGTGTTTGCATGTCAAATGACTAATTATAGTCACAAGCTGCCTGTCTAATTATTGTAGTTAGATTTCTATTTTTGTAACCATGGGATTCTATTTAAAGACCCATGAGGCATGTATTGTAATTATCTAGAAGGCAAGTAAAAGCATTGAAGCAAGCAAGGTCAAGGAGATCTACAGGTGTAAGGTCAAGGAGATCATCTGAAGCATTCAAGGAGGGATAGCAACTCAGGTTGTAGAGTTGGTTTTGTGTTGAGCAAGAGAGAGAGGGAAGAAGGTCTTGAGGTGTGGCAAGCCTTTGAGGTGGAGGAAGAAGTGGTATCTTCCTTATTGTATTTTCTTCTAGTAATATCTAATACAAGAATGTGTATTGTCTCTCAAATTCTTTGCTGTCTCAAGTTTCTAGTTACTTTATCATTCTGGTATAATTCCATGTTTAATTGCTTATAAGAAAGTAATCAATTGTGCTTCCGTTGGATAAGGGGTCACCTAACAGAAAGGCCAGAATGATGGGGGAAGGAAGTGAGAAAGCCAAGGTTGAAGAAAAGTGCACTTTAAAAGGAGGAAAATCAGAAGAAAAGCCCATAATGTAGCCTCTACAGTATGAAAAGGAGTTGAGGTGTAAATGGGAGAAGATGGGCCTTGATCAAGATCACATTGAAGTAGTTCTAGAGTTGCATTGCAAGAGAGAGGCCATGAGGACCAAGGGCATGACCCAAAAAAAAATTGATAAAGTAAAGGCTGAGGAGATAAGAGTCGAAGAGGAGAAAACTATCGTGATCATCAAGAAGAGGAAGGCAGAAATAAAGAAGGCTAAAAAGAGAAGGCCCAAAAGGAGAAGACCAGGAAGGAGGAATAAGAGAAGAGGGTTACCACAGGTGAAAAACCCATTAAAGACAAAATAGTAGAGGTGCCTAATGCCCATACCAACCTAGTAGAGAAATTTATAAAATAGGCACACCCTAGTGCTGAAGGGGCTCTTAGAGATAAAGAAGGTGATGTTAGAACCTCAAAGGAACAAACAAAGAAGGAAGGGAAAGAATAGGCTGGCACTAAGAAGGAACCTATGGAGGTTCACACCAAAGGGCCATAAGAAGAAGAAGTAGACAAAGGGGAAAAGTCTGAAGAAGAAGAACCCCTACATGAAGGGAAAAAAGAAAAAGGCATCGAAGAGGGTAGTCGCGCAAGTGAAGAGGCACAAGAGTAGATGAAGTTAGCCATTGAGAAAGAGGAATTTGAGCCAAGCTACTAGGAAAAGGCATAAAAGGGGTGTATCATAGATGAGGACTTCTACATGTTGGAATATATGCCCTCTAGAGTTATAACAACATTGATGTGTCATCAAGTGTCCTTTGAAATTGAATTCTACATGGATGAGCCTCATTTTGAGGTGCCAACAAAAGCAATACAAAGCATTGAGAAACTTGAAAAGGGGCATGACCACCAATTGGTCAACTCTTAGGAGATGAACCCAATAAGGCCAGCAAATGCCCTCCTTAAGATGGCCTTTGAGGTAGCATGTAATAACATTATCAATGATTCTTGCACCACAAAGTGGAAAGATATAATGCTTAAGGCGAAAGAACTTAGCGCAATTAATATCAAACTCTAGTAGTTAACTGAGTGCATGAAAGAGGTAAAGCCATCCCTTTTGGATGGTGTTAACACTTCCAATCTTTCAGAAGTAGATACAGTGTGTGCACTAGTAGAATAAATGCTCCCTTAGATGAATTCAATGCAAGAAGAACAAGAAGACCCTTGTGAATCCTTAAAGAAAAAGCTCAATAATGAGATAGAAGACCTCTTTGCAAGATTGGAAGAGCACGTAGATGATGTTGATGTCATCTTTTATAACTTTTCCACCCAAACATCAATCATCAATGCACGCCTCTAAAAGGTAAAGGAGGAGAAGGATGCATTGATGAAGTAACCATTCACTATCAACAAGGCCAAGTGAACATAAATAGTGGTGTAGGTCAACTTATTGAGTGCCTAGCTGAAGACCTAGGAGCAAAACCTGGAGGAAATTTTTTGCACCTTCTAGACAGGCAAGTGAGAAGGGAGCCATCCCAGATGGTGGGGTCTGAAAGGTGAAGGGAAGGCTAGAATCCATTTGTAAGGAACTAGATAACACTGACATGCTTGCACTCGAGGCTACCTCTATAGAGATTGATAACAATAGAAGGATAGTCTAAGGGTGGACTAATGTTTTTACATGGGGTAATGTTGGGCCCCATTTTATGTTAAGTAGTGGATCCATGCCAACTCGATAAATACCTTAGCGCAAGGAAATCATGGTGAGTGGTTATTATTTTATCTTTTAGCAGTGCTAGTTAGCTAGTGATTAACAACTCTAATTAGCATTAGGAAGTGAGCGCACAAGATAATGATTGATCATTAAAGATAAGTGACTCCTTTTGAATCATGAAATATTGGAAGGTGGGCACATGGGAAAATGAATGCACATTGAAGACAAAGCATTATGTAGGTGGCAAGATGTGTACCTCCAGTGCCAACTCAATAGTTAATGTGCCCTATTCCCCATGAACCTAGGACGCTTTGAAGCCTATAAAAAGAAGCCAATTTCAGCTGAAGAAAGGAGGTGATTAGAGTAATGAAGCTTTAGTGAATTAATGTTGAATAGTTGCAATTAGAATATAGACATAGTTTGGGATACTTGTAAAGCTCCCCTTTATAGCGCGCAAGTTCGCCTATGAGCCTTTGGGCTTGTAATAGCTTAAGTCGAGCTTATGCTTAATTTATATGGACTATGCATGTATTTTTTAATGTATTAATGAAGATTGCTTTGTACAAATAGCTAATGTCCTAATTGGTTAAGTCTTTAAATGTTCATTTATTGCATGCTATATTCTATCGAATGTGTGATTGAATTCACACAAGGTTCTAATTGGACTTGTTCATGGTGGACCTGTTATGGTAATGAACCCCATACCCACGATATGAAATGCACTAAGTGTGGCTAAGGCTCTGCACCCTAAATAGATATTCATGCCTAAGCACAAGATGATGCTTAAGTCCCCTAACCAAAAACCAGTTGGCCCTCAAGTGCCTGAATGTCGTTGGACATATGAAACCTAAGGCTTGCACCTATAAATGCCCAACCATCATTGCACTAACCCAAGTCCTTGAAGAATAGAGTGTGTCATGGCACAACCAGCCTAACACAGACCTCGGTCCCTTCTCTACTACACTTTGGGTGAGAATGTAAGGCTTGCACCTTATTTATATTGATGTTAGTGCAATTGATTACTAATTATTGAGCACCATAAGAATTGTCATAATCTACGCCCCCCTAAAACAAGCATAAATCTAACCTGGAGGGCTGGGTAGGCACATGACTAGGCCCATGGCCAAAAAGCCTACTTTTCTACAACAATTCATAAAAAAGTTATAGAATCTTCAAATATTTTGGATTTTGTAATATGAGGCACATGTTGCATAACATATGCACCTTAGATATGTCTCATGCTAAAATTATGTATATAATAGTAACAATGTATAGAATTCGACCACAACTATGAATCTAAATCATAGAACTGTGTGATTTGGCCAATGCAGATTAACTATTTGAGTGTGGAGAACATGCTTCCAAAGCGTGCCCACACTATATATGGAGAAATATAAAAACTAATATAATTACCAATGTGGAGGACATGTTTCCAAAACATGCTCCCACTATAAACTAGAGATGTTGAATACTGAATAGGTGTGGAGAACTTGCTTCTAAAGCATACCCCCATTGAATCTGAGAATTGAGAATGTGTGGAAGCCATGCCCATGAGACATGCCCCCATTGAATTTGAGAACTAATATAAGTACCATATGTTGAATGAATGTGGCGAACATACTTCCAAAGCATACCCCCACTAAATTTGGAGACTATAAATGTGTGGAATCCATGTCCACATTACATGCACCCACTAAACCTAAAAACCGATATAATTACCACATATTGAATAAGTGTGGATAACATGCTTACAAATCATGCCCCCATTATAACCTATAAATTATGTCAAGTTTGGAGAACAACTTTATAAGACATGCCCCCCCTTTAAGGTGAGGGAAAGATAGGAACTAGTAGTTACCTCACCTCAAAATGGATAAGATAATGGTATAATATGTGGATGTAACCATGAAATATATAGAAGGGAATATATCTAGGTAAATGTATCATTGAAGTACATAGAACTAATGTGATCACATGTAGGCTTAAGATGCATGATAAAGATCATGGTAACGTCTAGGTAGTAATAATACAAGCTCAACAAGCAAACAAGTGCACACACAAGAGCACTCAAAATCAAGTCAAAAGGCAATGGTCCAAGGAGACCACAAACAAGGGGCATATTCAAATGTTTCACTATCGAAGGGTCATGACTTTGTCAAATATCCATAAAGGCAAAGGTGACATATTCAAATGTCCATAAAACAAACAATGGCATGTAAATGTCAATGAAATAATACATAGGCATGGGGGCTACAAGAAAAGGAGCATATTTAAAGGCTTGAAAAAAGAATACAATACACCCAAGGAAGTCCATAAAGTAAAGCATAAGTAACCAACATAAATATGTCATAGTAGCCCATGGATCCAATGTGTTAGGGAAAGTATGTGACGTGTATAACATATCAAGTACCCTATGTAACACATAACCATGGATAATAGGCATGTGTAACTCCATATGTAAACTCAAACATGATAATGTATAATGATCATTGAATCATATAACCTATGTGTATCAAGATCAAAGAAGAGGATGCCCCTAATGTCCATATGACATGAGCAGAAGGAAGGTCCAACATCCAAAATAAGAACGTATCATGTATCTATGTATACTTGTATCACATTCAAGTAGAAGTGTGACACATATGTGCATGTCAGAGTAACTAATATGTCATCCATTTATATGGAAGTAACACATAGATGCCAAGGAGCCAATAAAACATCTAAGTTTCGAAAGTGTTTTTGGAGTTTTGAATGTTTTTTAATTTTTTTGGTATTTTTGAATTTTTTGAAGAGGAGGGCTCATCCTATGATTCCATCCAATGGATGGCCGTAGATATCTCCCCACTGTAGATTTGGTATAATACCCTATTTACATAATTAAAGAACATATATAGGTGTAATATTTATCACTGTGGTATCAATAGTGCTCTACGTATGTGGAATAGGACTATATGGTTGTGAAATAATATTAGGAGTAATAGGAGAAGGGGTTATTGGAAACCATCATTGAGTACTTGTTTGTTTGTTTGGTATAACAGTAGTATGTATGTTTTGAGGTGCTCTAGATATATGAGCATGGTGTGTAGTATAATATTGGGATTTTATGGAATCCATTGCATGTCTATGGTGTAATGGTATCTAATGTACTAGCCACCTAGTAAAGGGTATTGATTATTGTTTACCTTTTGGTGGTGAATTAGCCTTAGAAAGATTGATGGCTAGTTGTTAGGGTATAAGTTTCTTTTGTTCAAGAGGATGCTCATATATAATTCTAGAAACTATAATTACCTGATTGACATGAATTTATTTAAAACACCCATGCACTGTAGAAGGTATTCCTCGAAGAGTGTGTATCCAAGGTCTTTTCAATAACATATCAAAGATGCATGTGGAAGGGATAACTAAGAAGGTGGTAACCACATGTGTAAGACCGATCTATAAAGGCAAGTCAATCTCACCAAGAACCTTTTAGGAGGTCCCATCGAATGCTCTAACTGATTTGGTAGATGGGTGTAAATCATTATGAGTATAACCCAAGAGCATAAGTAATGTCATGGTGTAAACATTTTTGCTTGCACCATTATCAATCATAATACTACATATGGGGTGTTTGTCAAGGTATGCTTGAATGAATAAATAATGAAAATCAGAGTCATCATCCTTAATTTCACTATCATCAAAGGAAATAGAAGGTCTTTGAAGCATAAGAGGTATATGTCATGTGTAAGTACCAATAACCCCATCTAGTGGGTGTCCATAATGTGATAAATGAGCATGTGCATTAAATGCCATTTTAACTTCTAGTTCCTTATTAGAATGGTCTTGAAAAATATTGTTAAATATTTTTTGTTTATGGTGATCACTAGGTTGTGAACCTAATTATTTTGGAGGATCCTCAAATATAAGTTTTTGGTCATCGATAAGATCTTGGATCTTGTGTTTCAAAGTAAAACATCTACTTATAGAATGTCCTGGTCCTTGATGATAATCACAATAAGCATTTGCATCATATCCTTTGTGTAGGGGTTGACTCATATTAACATTTATAGGGTGAGGGAGAGATATGAGCTAACACTATAGTAATTGCGAGAGTAATGAAGTTGTGAACTCAGGTTAATGTGCAAATTATCTCCTTGGTGCATTAGATAGGATAAGTGATTAGGTTGTTATGAAACTATGTTCATCATTATGGTTGTTTGCTTTTTAGGCTCACGAGGCTTTACCTTATAACTTGGTTTAATTGTGAATTTAGTGTTAGATGTAGATGCAGTAGATGTAGATGTAGATATATCTAGTGTGTTTACTACACACCTGAGCTTATTAATGACATAAGATTCATTTCAAGTTATGTAAAACATGGCATAAGTCATCAAAAGATTTGAAACTCTTGAAAATAATGGACTTATGTAAAGGAGTAAGCAAACTTTGCTTTAATATATCTTGCAACTCTTTGTCTACCATAAGATTGGTTATTTTGGCTAGCATTGTCTTATATCTCAAGACATATTCATTCATAGGTTCATTGGTTCCTTGTTTGATTTTTGTAATTTGTGCATAGGAAACCTTTTTGGAAATGTTAATGGAAAAGTGTGCTAAGAATTGGTCTGTAAGAGGTTTGAATGCTTTGACAGATTGGAGAGGTAAACAATAAAACCACCTCAAAGCAGAGTCCTCGAGGTTTCTTGGAAATAATTTGGTCAAAAGTTTATCATTAGAAGCATAGTCAAGGCATGTCGCATAAAATGTTTGAAGATGTTGTTTAGGATCACCCCTACCATCATAAAGTGTGAACTTAAGTGCAACAAATCTAGCTGGAAAGGGGTGCTTAAAGATTTTTTAAGTGCAAGAGGGTTATGCAACACATCTTATGAATATATGACATGAGGAGATTTTAAAGCATTTTGTTCAATGTTTGTAATCTTGTCTTCTAAAGTTTTTATAACTTGAAGGAATGACTGAACTATAGGCCTAGTGAGATTTAGATTAATAAGTTGAATAGTCACAAAAATTAATGAAAACATGTTTTGAGTCGTAGCAGGCATTGAAACTGGTATTTGTGTTGAAACAATGGATAATTCTATGATAGATGTATTGATAGTAGTTTTAGGGAACAAAGGTTTAAACACATAATCCATGCCCCCACTAGATGTATTTAATTGTAACATGTTCAATGGGAGGGATGTTTCCACTATAGCTTTGGATTTTGCTGCTTCAAGTATAGTTTTTAAGATCCTAGGAAAATCTTCAAGGTTTTATTTAATGTGATCATGAAATAATGCAATTACATATACTTGGTCATGGTCTATTTGCTCATTTTCATTTGTTTCAAGGTTTTCATTATCATTATTTTCTTTTATGATAACCCTATCAACATTTTTTTCATTATCAACATGGGTATCAACATGATCCAAGGTATGAGATCCCTCATTGGTTTGAGACATCTTAGATAGGTGGAGGGGAAGTTCAATATGCTCAATAAGCACACCTCCCAGTCTAGGGCTATACATACAACAATAAGAAAAGTAGGAAATTGAAATATACAACAATATGAAACCCTAGTTGGTTTAAAATAATAAGAATAAAAAAGATTTGCATACACACATATCATGTTCGCCAAATGTTTAACCCTAAAATGACTAAATCTATGTTGGTGTTATCTAGATTGCATTAAAGGGGTATATAAAAATGAAATGGCACAAGGGTGATAATCAGAGCTATAGCAGGCAAAATAGATGTTAAACTCAAATATAAGCATACATTGAATTTACTATGTTGAGATAATCTAAATATAGAAAGTAAAACTATGCAAAATATAGAAATGATAAAAAAGTGAAGTACTTAGCTTATTCTAATGTTAATGCAGTTATGGATCTAGAACAAGTTAAAAGCAAGCAAGAAGTAGGTTTTGGAATAGTCATTAGATTTTGGATATGACAACTCTAGCTCTTTAGATAGTAACGTCAGCCTGAGATGGTTACATCGATGTTATTATCTAGGTTTGAAGCTAGTGTCTTGTATATAATATCTACTGAAATAAGATGTAACCACCTAAATGTTTTTGGGTTCTACTTCACCTTCACTCTAGTGTATTCAGATATGGGTCATGGACAATCATTACTTGTGAAATGACAAAACCCCAACTTTCCATCTTCAAAGTGACCTTGGGGGAAATGGGTTAGTGTGCACATAGTGTTGAGTTGACCCCACTATCAAAGGATTCTACCTATGTAGCCAATACTCTAAAGAGGGCCTTAGACTGATGTAGTTATACCCCACTACGTGTTGAATTATGTTTGAATCATATAATGTGTGAAAAACAAGTACAATAATGACTTAGATTATAACTTGGCAAGTCAGGCTCTTGGGTTGCTTCTTTAGTACTTCAAACCTATATATGTGTTGTACCTATGACTGATTTGGAAATATGAAAACTTTGTTCAATTAAATGCTTAATAGAGTGCTTTTGATAAGTTCTTTGGTCTTTTTGGTCTTTTTCTATGTGAAGAATGAATGAGGGTTGATCTTGTATTTGTATAAGTTCCTTTGAAGTAATAACTCACATTAAAGCACTTAGACCAACCCTTAGGATATATTTCATTTGTAAATTGGATGACTTTAGGGCACTAGACACTTGTGTCAGGATAGGATAGTAGCATCCTTTAGGGCACTAGACACTTGTGTCAGGATAGGATAGTAGCATCGATGCTACTATCTAACCTGGATGTTAGTGTTTAGGGAACAAGGGAACATATATAGGTTCATAACTTATAGATATGGAAGATAAGTACATTTTAAACTTTCTAATCAATATAGAAGACATGGGTCATCAATATAAGACTAATTAGACTAAGAAATATAGGCCAAGAGGAATAAGGATAAAGCTAATATGAGACTTGTAAAAGCAAGGTAGAGAACTAAGAGGAACATCCAAGGTCTAAGTTTTCCAAGTGTACAAGACAAAGGTGATATATAATCACAAAATATCATCTACAGTTTCATAGTTGGTAACATCTTGAGATTATTATGTGTTATGGTAAATAATCTTTGTAGTGAGATAACCTCTGCATATTAATCATTCTGGGTTAAAAATACAATAATGTAGGAATATTATTGTGGAAGTTAAAGTTTTTTATTGAGAGGTAAAAATCCTTTCACTTGTGAATAATAAATTTAACACTCTACATCTAATATACAACACATTATTATTGTGTTATATTGAGCATGTTCTAGTATGACTGCATCATTGGAGTTGTTACTTTGTTGCTAGTTAGCATCAAGGAACTTATCATTTATGTGCTTGAATCATTAGTGAGCAATAGCTTATTGTAATCTTGAATATCAATGTTATAAATGAAAGTTAGAATAGTTGTAGTTTTTCTTATTGTTGCAGTAATGAAGATAAGTTAGTATTAAATGGAGATTGCATATTAAGGAAATTTTGTATGTTTCTTTTGAATGCATAACTATAATTTCTTTATGAACCTGTCACTCACTGGTGAAATTCATCTTCATTTATGTTATTGTTAATTTTTATTATTGCAAAAGTTAAATTTGTTTAGTGTATCTTGGTAATTAGGCTCAACTATAGTTTTATTCAACTGTAACTTTATTTGAACTTTTGTCCCTTTTTGGAGGAAATGTGTAAAGTTGTGGTTGTTCCGTGGATATTGATTTCCTTTCTTACTCATAAGATTAAGTAAATGTTATAAAAGTATGAATAACTTGTTGAATGCATGATTATAGTCACTATGATTTCTCTTGTTTTGATTTTGTTAACTAACTATAGATTAGTTATGAGTGGTCTAATTTAATTATTTATTCATGAAGATACTTGTTTGGATGTATTGCTTTAGTGGATAAGGAATCGTAATTTTTATGCTATTAACATTAACGAATCCTCCATCTCATTAAGACAACAAGGTTGTAATTTTTTGATAGATGCCACATTCATTATAATTGTCATTTGGTAAATTTCCCTTGCTACTATGTGAATTTCTTAGCAATAACATTTGAGTAACAACTGTAGCATTCGTGGAATATGAAAATTAAGACTGGATTTCTTGTTATGATGAGTATTTAAGGTCACATTTGACTAGATGAAGGATATATTGTTTCAGGAGTGTAAATGGTTATTAATCCTTTAAATGTTGGAGTTATTCCTTCTTAATAGGTGCATATATGGATTAAGTTAATGTGTGGCTTTATATTCATTTGAATCCCCTAAGTTTATTTATTTACTTGGAAATTAATTTTGATAATAATTCGGTCATTAATATGAGATCATAGATACTTTTGATGTGTCTTCAAATCAAGTAAATATAATATGTTTATCGATAAATCAAATTATTTATAAAATAGAGAAACAAGTGTTATTATCTTTCAATTCTGCTATCTCTAAAACATTAAAATGATAATCTCATACTCTTTTCTAACACAATTAGTAATTAATAGACATAATTAAATTAGATTGATTTGTTGGGATCCATATGGATGCAAGGTTATATTCGTGGTCAAGATCATTTGTAATCATTCTACAGAAATCCACTGTAAAGACTTAAAACTATTGGTTAGGTAGTGCCATCATGTTTAGGTGGCATGGTAGCCATGCACAAACTAATTTTTGACTACTTTATTATGATGCCTTTGAGCATGTGTTTATAATAAATATAAACCCTTATCATTTTGATTATAACATAAATAAGTTATTAAAGTGATTTATGTATAATAATGAATGGTTGCATAACATGTAAAGGTTGAATTTGCATCAAATCGTAGCTTTGGAAAGACCTGAAGCAGACTCACCTAGTGATCTTTGCAAGAGATAAAGTGTTTTCCATGAGGAACACACTAACATGGAGTTTAAATTTTAAATTAATATTAACTTACCTTTGTGTAAAATAATGATAATGAGATTACATGACATCAATAATCTAAACTTGATCAAGCTTCTATTGAGAAGAATGTTGCTTTGCTTGATAATTATTAGTTGTTTCAATCCTTTTTAAATTCATAGGAATACAATGTTTGGTGATGTACTTTGTTGTTTAAATTTCATTATCTTAACTATCTTAAAAGATAATGAAATATGAGTGGATATAATATATAAGCAAACATTTAGATTTTACGTTGAATCTTATAGGATGAACATTATGTTTCTCCTAGCTATATCAAAGTAGTTGATGGATAATGGTTTCATTAAGGGTTTTTAATCAATATTTTAGGTATGCCTTTCTATGAAGGGAAAATTTGTAAAAGTATGATGTTATTTTGGAACTTTTGTTGGAATGTGCATACATGTAATCATACTTATAATATTTTTCCTTCGTTGAGATAGTTTAAGTTAGTTGTTTGTAAACAATGTCCCTAGTTGACTAGTTTATTATTCAAATTTGATCTTCGTAACTATGAAAATTAAAAGTTTTTATTGGTTTAAATTTTTGGGGTTATGAAAAAAAGGATCACTATAAATCCATATTTTCTAACCATTTTCTTAGTAGAGGCTTAAATGATGAAAACTCACTAAATATATAACAACGCATTGAGAGGAAAACATATATTCTTCTCAAATTCTAAGTACACACAATCCAAGTAGTCTTAAGCTAAGTCTGCATATGCCTAAAAGGTCACGAGTCATTTTTAAAGCACTTAATTACACTAGGATTGCACTGGCATCTAACATTACACCAATATGTCACACACACCACCATAGCATAAGATAACTGCATGGAGTTTAATCCCTCTTCATAGTATTGGTATGTAGGCAATGCTCAACATAGGGGGTGTTGAAGCCAATCACAACTTCAACAACTAACCCATTATCCCCATTTATTTCATTTAATCCTCATGTTCTATTAAGTTAGGGTTCCAAGTGAAGAAGGTACACTGTAACTTTTGTAGTGAATCATAAAGATATAATCATGCAAATATGACTTACAGGCGAAGGTGCACAAATTCATTTTTACATAGAGTTAAAACCCTACTAGAGGTCAATGCTCCCTACATATACCAACATAGGCCAACCCTATTTGAATAGTGTGGCCTTGTCCCAGGTAGATGCGAAGCCCTGTTCCTAATTTATAGTGACCTCTCAAAGCCACACAATCAATTTTACAGTTGAAGTCAATGTTTTACATGTTTCATTTCCAACTAAGTACTTATTCTTTTGTATTTTCCCTTCTTAGCATATTTATATAAATAACAAGTTCCAAATCATAAATTATTAATTTATGCCTATTCTAAACATTATGATTTAACATAATAGTTTGTTTGATTAGGGTTAAATCTCTCTTAATCTCAAAATTGATAAAACATATTGGTGAACTCATCTTTTGATTGAATATTTCAAAACCTTAACCATAGATGCTAATAGGGTTTATTTCCTTCTTTTTTGTTGTTTTTAGTTGTTGTTTTAAGGTTTTCAAAAAAATTAAATTCTTTTTTAACAATAATCTTCCAAGTTTTTATTTCATATTTTGTGCAATCTAAGAAAGTTGGTTCTACCTCTCTTGGAAGAAGTGCTAGACTAAGTGGTACTCAAGTTGAGCATACTCAAATTTCTCTTGATAAGGCACATAAGATAGATAATAACAAGGGTATATCAAAACCTTTAGATATTAATGCAAAAATTGAATATGTAGAAGTGCATGATAATACATTAGATCATGAATAATATAATAAAGACAACCTTAACTCTCAATACGAGCACCGAGATGTACTTCCACCTATAGGTAATGAAAAACCAAAGCTTAATAAAGTAAAAATTATTAATAACTTTCGAGAATAAATTCATGATAAACCTCATGGTTATCATACAATTTTGCAAACTCTTTTGGACATAAAAAGTGCAAGCATGGCTCAATCATTAGAGACTTCTACTGCTATGGGTTCTTTAAATTTATATCATTCGATATAATTTTTGTACCACCATTTACTATGGGGATAACCCAAGGGATTCCAAAAATCAATGTGCCAATTCCTACTTAGTCATTTGAGACACCACCATTGGTTATCACACATTCTATTTCTGATGCATAATCCCTTATGCAGATTATTTTAGCTCTAAAAATTAAGGTGTTGAAAATATAACAAAGTGTTTTGAAAAATAATCATGCACTTGATTCATATAATTTATTGCATACTCTATTGGCTCAACATAGTTAAACATATCCTTTACCAATTCGTTTTGTGGCACCTAAGCTTACATTGTATGATGGAAAAGGTGACCCTGAACAACATTTGGGAGAATTTCATGTAATATGTTTAGACCATGGGTCCAATGATAGGTTTATTACCAAGTTATTTCTAAGAAGTTTAAAATAATATGCACTTAAATGGTTCTATGATCTACCAAATTAGTTAGTTCACATGTTCAATCCTTTGGAAAAAAATTCTTTGCATAATTCTGAATTAACATTAGCAAAAATATTTCATATGCTCAGATTTCTTAGCTCAAATAAGCATTTAACGAGCTTATTGTAAAATATGTATTATGATATGATACAATGTTATCCAAGTTGATGAACCTGATCACGATCATTTTCTATAATTTTTAAACATGTACCTATTTTATAACTTCTAGACACTTGCATCTCAGCCAAACACTTGTGTCAATGCTAGTGTCCCTTTTCAAACTAAGTTTTCAGTGCCCAAAAATCATCCAATTTGAAAATTAAATGTATCCAAAATGTCAGACTAATTAATTTAGTGTGAGATATTTTTAAAATGGATTATTATATATACAAGATCAAACCTCATTCATTCCCCACCTAGCAACCTATAAAATATTGGAAACTCACAAGGTAATTTACCAAAAGCACTCAGTCAAGCATTCAAGTGATCAATTTTTCCATATTCGTCGTTATTTACATATCAAGCATAGGATCGATATATTTGTAGGTTTGAAGTACCAAAGTAGCATCCCATGGGCCATATTTATTAGGTTATAAACTAGGTCACTATATGTTCTTACTTATCATACATTGCATCTTTATGCATACACAAGCCAACATGTAGAGGTAAACTACATAAGTCTGAGGCCTTTTTTGAAGTATTGCCTATATAGAGAGTGCCCATTGATAAAAGGGTCTTTGGGGCAGCTCGACACCATGTGCCCATTGACCCATTTTTCCCACATTCACTCCAAGGGTGAGTAAGCAATGTTTTGGTCATTTGACAAAGAGTGACAACCTATCCACGTGATTTATACACACTAGAAGAAAGGTGATAGAAAACATAGAAGGCTCTAGGTAGTTGCATCTAGATACAATCACTATTTTATACTAGACACCTACATCCAACTTAGACACCACTATTGATGTAACTATCTAGATCTGATGCAAGTGTCTAAAGCTATAGAATGCAAAATTCTAAAATCTATTGACTATTCTAGGATCCTAATCTAGTCTACTTCTAGCCTAGTTCATCCCAGATCTATATATGCAGAGTGAATCAACTAAGTACTCTTGCTTATAATTTATTATAGTATCAATCAATATATGTACTTTTTATTTTTAACATATCTTAGTATTATAAATTTATAATACTGCTTATCTGAGTTTGTAAATTAATTGGCCTAATATAGATCTATTTATCACCCTTGTGCTTAATTTATATATTTTTAACCCTATAGTACCCTTGTATAAAATTTAATTTAGGGTTAAACACCTACAAATTTTGTATAGACCTCATGTCAATGTAGTTTTCCCTATAGGGAGTTACATAATTATAGATTTTAAGATGATAATGCCCAAGGGATGCCCCTAGAAGACTACTTGGGATGATTACGAGAGATTTTATGAATGACAAGTAGTCATAGTAGTGATTGGATGTCTTGTGATGACAAATTTGATAATTAAATATGACTAGATAAATGATTTGATTGGAATCATCATGAAAAAATAGGGATGATAGGCAAAAAATGAGATGAAAAATAGTGTTACTAGAAAAAAATAGGTCCTAGGAGGTTAACAATTATAAATGTGGGGTTTAAATAGTAATTTGGTGGGGCAAAAACCATTTCTTTTTCACCCTACCCCTTGTTGATTTTTCTTTATGATTTTCACCTACTTGTCTGACGGAGATCGATCATGTGCCACACCATCACTATCAAGGAGATTGAGTCCAATATCACCAAAGATCAGAATATTGTAACAATCTAGTGAATAATTTAAATTTTATAAATTCTGTATTTTAATAACATTAATTAGGGGTCAAATTCCAAAAATAATAAAGCTATTATGAAGAAAAAATTTCTTCACAAAGATTTCATGATCATAAATGGCATCTTTGCTCCATTTAGCAGTCAATTTCCATCTATGTCACAATAGTTTTGATAAATTTTAGTATTTTTGGTGGCTTCACATCTTGTAGTAACCTTGAAAAGGGCATAAAGATTATGAAGACATGAATATCAACTTTATAAAAATAACTAGTTGTTTTGTGAAAGCTTCTAGCACGGAGCTGCCACTATCGATTAGCAGCTTTGTGAAATATAATGGTGACTTTGGTTTTGAAAGTATCGGCTTCATGCCTAAAGTTTATTTTTAAATCCATTATTAAGCTATCAATGGCTCTGTGCTTGAAAATGATGGTTTCTCTCCCTTGGTAGTAGCTTTGATGCAAAATTTTGTAATTAAGGGAATGAGTGGGTGATGATGACTTGGATTGATAAGAGAATCAAGTGATGTTAGTTAGGATGATAGTTATCCTTGTTGGTGAGATGATAGTTATCCTTGTTGGTGAGATGATTATTTGAGCATGTTTGACATTTATGGATACAAGAGTCTTTGTTAATCATTATTTCACAAGATCAATGCTCGAAGGTGATGACGAGAATTCATGAGATGTCTACAAAGGATTTTGGATAAAGAAAGGTGGTGAGCTTATAACATGGTTTTTGAATGTCAGATATTCACATAAATCAAACACTATTGATAGCTCTAATGTAGAGATGGCACTAGGAAATAAATACCATTCATCTTCACATAGGAGAGATGATTGTGACCCTAGAAGATTTATAATGTATTTTAAGGATTTTGATTTGAGGTCAAAAACTATACAAGAGACCAAGGCATCATATGGAAACCCTATAGTGAGTCGCTAGTCACATTAAGATTTTATGCTAGGGTGATAAGGAAGTGGAGACAGTGGGGTCTTAGGGTTGATTGTGTAGTTATGGTTGGTTTTGATGTGGTGGATTTTATGTAGTGGGATTATCAGATAGTGATACTATATGTTTGGGTGATGGTTAACTATGATGTACGGTGGTTACATACATGTTTAACTCAATTGGAACGACTAGTAGTGCCAACTTATACCTTATCATAGAGGATGCAGGTAGTGATTTGGGCATATGAGCAATGATAGAGATAGAGGAGTATTAGGAGGAGGATCATTAGAGTCTCGAGACAAGTTAGAGATGGTGGATATGGTAGTTGTTGACGCCGTGGATTGCACCCGAGGCGGGAGGATGAGATCCTACCTTTCCACATGCAACAATGAGAACTCCCCTCTCACCTATGGGACTAATGAAGCTGGAGGGGAGAGTCTCTAGATGAGGGCTAGCTCCCTTTGATGTATCTTTTAGGCCTTGGTTTCTCCTACTGCTAACAAATAAAATGTAAAAAGGGGGGATGAAAAGAGAGAGAGAGATGCTGAAAACAAAACCTAAGCCTAAAAAGTAAAAGGTGATACACTAGAAAAGGTTGATCTACTCCGCCTGAACATACATTTTCCATCGAGAACTAGATCTCATACACTTCATCTGACATGAGAAAACCTTCTGCATTAGTGGGTCAGGGGTCCGTGGAGATACAGGGAGGAAATAACTACTAGAGGCATTCTGAGACACTGCAACAACCTATCCACTTCACCTATACTCCTCTAGGGACACTTCTGACAGACCTATAAAAGGAAACTCAAAAGATGCACCAGACATGCTGAAATCATTCTACAAAAGCATTAAGAAAATGACTAAACATAGAATCAAGGCATAGACACATACTAAAGATGCAAAACTCAGAATGGAGGTAAAAATGCTATTTTTTGATTCAAGGTAAAATTCTGGCAGAACTCTGCCTTACAAGCCCGAGAGATTTTTTGGTAGAGTTTTGCCTTAAGGCTGAGAGTGGATCCATTCTCCAAAGAGAAGTTTACAATATATAGAAAGAGGAAGAGAACTTGGCGCCTCCTGGGAAATATTTTGGCACTCATTTTTGCAAGTGGCCTATGTGTGTTCTGAACCTTGGGAAGAGGAAGCCACTGTTACTGATGTCATTCTTCGAAAAAGGCCTATTGAAACCATGCTATACAATCACCAAAACTAACTTTGGCATTCAAACATTAATATAAGAACATGGCCGTGCCTCTTTTTTGCAAATAGACTACAGTTTATCCCCTCTTAAATGCCAACTTGGAGAAAAATAGGCCATGCCACTCGTCTGGCAATAACTCACCTTCCCTTCGCCACTGAATTGCTTTGTCTTTTCTGCTCCTTGTCTTCTTCCTGCTCTTTCAGCCCTCAGGGGCGATCTTCTGGCGGGTCGCTACATTCCTTGGGCTCTTTCCATGGTTGGCGCTCAGACAATTCAAAACTAAATGACTACCTCACTATGTTAAAATTGACGTTCGTGCGACTGTCACCCGACGGCTAGTTTGTCTTCTTGAAAATGATGTCTTTCAAGACGTCACCATCCTTGGCAAAATGTCAATGGGTCATTTTTGTGGGCTTTTGTGCTTCGGGATTTTCCCCATGGATAAAAAGTCCACAAGAATTTGTTGCTTTGTCTTTTCCCTGCACTGGCAGCCTTTTTGAACTGAGCTTCCCCTGAATTCCTTCGAGCTTTTTGTCTGAAGGAATTCTTTCAGACAAATTTTTTGAAAGAATTCGGCCTCAAACAAAAATTTGAACTCACCCTTCGGCTGCCTTTCCTTTGAAGTGCTTGTCCTCTGCAAGGGCTTTTAGAATTAGAAACTGCCCTCTGCAAGGGCTACTAAACCCAGCATTGCCCTTCGGCTTTGGGACACACCCGTGAACCAAGCCACTGAACCAATCCATTGAACCAAAATTGGTTCAACATTTTAATCGGTTCAACGGTTCAACACCGTGCGCTGAGTTGATTAAACCAAGCTTTTGAACTTGCCGATGAACTAAAACACATTAAACTAAAAGATTGAATCGATGTGTTAAACCAATGCATTGAACCAGTCCATTGAACCAATTCAATGGCTCAACACTGCGTGCTGATGAACTGATGTCATTGAATTGATTGAGTGAGCTAAATGATTGAACCCACTGATTGAACCAAGGCATTAAACTTAAAACGTTAAATCCACTGAATGAACTAAAACCGTTTGAACCAAGCGATGAACCAATGTTGAACCTGAAGCTCGATGAACTCAAGTGGTTGAACCAAGTGCCGATTAAACCAGTGAAGCATTGAACTTAGTGGTTGAACCAAGCTAAAACATTGAACCAGTTCATGAACCAAGGTCGATGAACTTATGCAACCTGAAATTGACTAGCTCTGAATAGCAAGGGAAGAAGGGGATCAATTTTTGGCCTATTGGGCAAAATGGTCAACAAAGTGGTGACTTCCAAGGGAAGCACGCCTGCTATGCTTAGAGACCAGTTTCCTTATAGTTCATTGGGCACAAAGTCAGAATGCAGCTTTGAAGAAAGGTTAGCAGCAGCCCCAAAGATCTAAGAATCAAACATGAAGCCTTTACCCCACACACAAAGGGAAACACACAAGGCTAAAAAACACTACTTGTGCAAACTGCACTTAGGGAAAATGGGAAAAGAAACTGAAAACAACTTCTATATACAACTAACCAAGTACATTTACTTCCCTCCTAGATCAAAGGGAAAACTTCTTAAGTCCCCTCCCTGGCAAGGAAACTTATGGTGCTAGACAAGTGGTTGAATAAAAAGGAGGTTTGGTGACCTACTCTTCTTACCTGCCACCTGGATTGGCTGGTATTCAAGTGGATCAGAATTGAACATGCCTCCAACATACATGTATTCTTCTTGTTCTTGAAGGCTTGTTGAATGCTAGTCCTTCATGCTGGTGCATATCACCAAGAGATCAATGGCTGCTGGCTCATCACCATAAGCCCTTTGATATGTATAGATCCCTTGAAGTGCATCATGGTTTAACCCATTTCCTTCTGCTTCATTGAAGACTCTGTCAGACTCATCCTCTGCTTCCTCTTGGCCTTCTTGAAGCAGGGTGACTGTGGTCATGTCTGAAATGGAATCATAAAATGATTGCTCATCCCATAGAACATCACCTCTCTGTTTAAAGCTCTCTTCTTCAAGGCCTTCCTCCAGGAAGACAAACCTCTCCTTTTCCTCCTCGATGATTAGGATCTCTAGATGTTCAAAGGTATCCTCCTGATCCTCCTCCAACTTAGGCTCCTTGACATAGTCATCCTCCTCATCGGAGCAATAAAGAAGTTCATCAAACAAAGGGGGAGAGAGCTCACCATGCTTATGTTCCTCCTCATATTGCTGGAACATCTGCATGTATGCATGACCTGAGTCTTCTCCATTGTTGATGAGTTCTTCACAAGGAGCATTAATGATGATTTCTTCTTCGTTGTCGCTCATGACAGCCTTCTGGAAAATTGTAGATTGGATCTTCTGCTCCTCACTCACCTCCTGCAGTATAGGTTCCTCCTTGAGAAGGGGTGAAATGGGAAAACCATGCAGAAGAGGAGGCAACCCTTGAGCTAGAATCAAATGATTTTTCTCCTTCTACTTGATTAACACTTCATCAATATCAGGTGTGGCCTGATATCTCTCTTGGAAATGTGTAGGTGGGGTGTGTTCAAAAATGGAATGTGCCATTGGGTTTGAACCATCCATCACACACTGGCTGAGGAATCTCTCTTTAGATTCCAACTCTGTAATTCTCTTGGCCATATCCTCTTGGAAGCACCTTTCTTGGAAGTCACCAGCATCATCATGAGTAGGGGCAGCCTTAGCTTCTTCAAGGTTTTGAAAAAAACCTTCCTTCTCCTCCTTTTTGCCCCATGATTCTACTATTTTCCCCCAGTTCAGAATCTCAGAATTGGAATTTTGCTCTTGAGAAAAGGCACCAAATTTGTTTTCTCCAAGGTCCTGGGGCTCCTCTATGAGGTCTGGAAGTTCTATCTTTCTTTCACAGAGTAGCCTCATCTTAGCCTCTAAATATTCAATTTACTTGGCTAGATTATTCTAAAAGAGTCTTTCTTGGAGGTCACCAGCATCATCCTCTTCAAGGCTCTGGGCTAGTTCCTGGCAATCCTTCCTCCAACTTGGAATCTGCACATCATGTTGAAAGACTTGGGGAGGTTGAGGAATGCTAAGAAGAGACTATTGATGCACTGAAAGAGTCTCTAGAAGAGGGACATGCTGGCTCGTGGTATTCCCCCCAATGGAAGATTCATAATACAAGGAATTAATAAGATTGATCTCCATGGGGGGTTGCTCTGATGCCTTTTGATGTTGGAAAGCCAGGCGCACAAGATTGAGAGCAGATGCATTAGATGAACTAGAGTGAGCAAGTGCCATCTGATAGAAAGGATTTGGTGCACAAGAGGGGGCTTTCTTTAGGATAGGAGGGGGTGCGCAAGGTTGACTGCCTTGAATGAATGGATTCCTCTATTTCGCTACCTCCTCCTCCATGGATTACAAGGCCTGAGCTTGCCTAAATAAACACTCCTCTTTATACATTAGCTCTTGTTGATATCCATATTGCTCCTCCAGTCTGTCAATCTCCATCGTCTGCTTCTCAAACTCCAGTGACACCTCCCTTATCGTTGAAGGGCAACTAGGAGAGCTGCTTGAGGTGATTGCATGAAAATTCTGAGTTTGATCAAAGTCATATGAAGGAATACAAGACCCATGATTCTGTGCAAAGGAATTATACATATAAAAAGTGATTTTTGATGGCACCAAGCTGCTTAACCAGCTGATTCAACTCAGAGTCACCATTGGTGTTGATGCAAAAGCCTCCAAAGGCTGGTTGGTTGAAGAACACACCAAAAATTCTTCAACTCTTTGGACACAACTTTGTCCTCATTGGTCCCACCAGGCATGCCAAAAATTGTTGATGTCGTGGATTGCACCCAGGGCAGGAGGTCGAGCTCCTGCCTTTCCACATGCAACAATGGAAACTCCCCTCTCACTTGTGGGACTGGTGAAGCTGGAGGGGAGAGTCTCTAGATGAGGGCTAGCTCCCTCTGATGTATCTTTTAGGCCCTAGTTTCTCCTACTGCTAACAAATAAAATGTAAAAAGGGGGGATGAAAAGAGAGAGAGAGATGCTGAAAATAGAACCTAAGCCTAAAAAGTAAAAGGTGATACACCAAAAAAGGTTGATCTACTCCACCCAAACATACACTTTCCATCAAGAATCAGCTCCCATACACTTCATCTAACATGAGAAAACCTTCTGCATTAGTGGGTCAGGGGTCTGTGGAGATACAGGGAGGAAATAACTACTAGAGGAGTTCTGAGACACACTGCAGTAACCTATCCACTTCACCTATACTCCTCTAGGGACACTTCTGATAGACCTGTAAAAGGAAACTCAAAAGATGCACCAGACATGCTGAAATCATTCTGTAAAAGCATTAAGAAAATGACTTAACACAGAATCAAGGCATAGACACATACTAAAGATGCAAAACTCAGAATGGAGGTAAAAATGCTATGTTTTGATTCAAGGTAAAATTGTGGCAGAGCTCTGCCTTACAAGCTTGAGAGATTTTTGGGCAGAGTTTTGCCTTAAGGCTAAGAGTGGATACATTCTCAAAAGAGAAGTTTACAATATATAGAAAGAGGAAGAAAACTTGATGCCTCCTAGGAAAGATTTTGGCACTCATTTTTGCAAGTGGCCCATGTGCGTTCTGAACCTTGGGAAGAGGAAGCCACTGTTACTGATGTAATTCTTTATAAAAGGCCTACTAGAACCATGCTGTACAATCACCAAAATTGACTTTGGCATTCAAACATTAATGTAAGAACATGGCCGTGCCTCTTTTCTACAAACAGACTGTAGTTTGTCCCCTCTTAAATGCCAACTTGGAGAAAAATAAGCCACGCCGCTCGTCTGGCAATAACTCACCTTCCCTGCTCTTTCAGCCCTCAGGGACAATCTTCTAGCGGGTCACTACATTCCTTGGGCTCTTTCCATGGTTGGCACTTAGATAGTTCAAAAATAAATGACTACCTCACTGTGTTAAAATTGCCATTCACGTGGCCATCACCCAATGGCTAGTTCATCTCCTTGAAAATGATGGTTTTTAGGATGTCACCGTTCTTGTCAAAATGTCAATGGGTCATTTCTGTGGGATTTTATGCTTCAAGCTTTTCCCCGCGAACAAAAATTCTGTGGGAATTGGCCACTTTGTCTTTTCCCTGCGTTGGCAGCCTTTTTGAACTAAGCTTCCCCCAAATTCCTTCGAGCTTTTTGTCAAAAGGAATTCCTTCAGACAAAAAGTCTGAAAAAATTTGGCCTAAAAAAAAATCTGAACTTACCCTTTGGCTGCCTTTCCTTTGAAGTGCTTGCCCTCTGTAAGGGCTTTTAGACTTAGAAACTGCCCTCCGCAAGGGCTTTTAGACTTAGAAACTGCCCTCCGCAAGGGCTTCTGAACCTAACATTGCCCTTTGGCTTTAGGACACACCCTTGAACCAAGCCGATGAACCAACCCATTAAACCAAAATTGGTTCAACAATTCAATCGGTTCAATGGTTCAACACTATGCATCGAGCTGATTGAACCAAACTTTTGAACTTGCCGATGAACCAAAATGCGTTAAACTAAAAGATTGAACTGATGCATTGAACTAGTCTATTGAATCAGTTCAATGGTTCAACACTGCGTGTCGATGAACTGATGCTGCTGAACCGATTGAGCTGAATGATTGAACCTACCAATTGAACTAAGGCATTAAACTTAAAACATTGAACCCACTGAATGAACTAAAACCATTTGAACCAAGTGATGAACCAATGTTGAACCTGAAGCGTGATGAACTCAAGTGGTTGAACCAAGTGCCGATTGAACTAGTGAAGCGTTGAACTTAGTGGTTGAACCAAGCCGAAGCGTTGAACCAGGTCATGAACCAAGGCCGATGAACTTATGCAACCTAAAATTGACTGGCTCTGAATAGCAAGGGAAGAAGGGGACCAATTTTTGGCCTATTGGGCAAAATGGTCAATAGTAGTGATGGAGGAGGCTAGGCATATATTTTGATAGTAGAATCCCCTGTTAGGCCAAGACTAGTGACTGTGACAATGGCTAAAATGACCATTCAATATTAATTAGGCCTATCCATTTATGATGATGATTGAGATATGTAGAGGTACATGTGATGAGGTTGGGACTTTTCAAATAGACAAGTCTTTAGAGTTAACAGAGAGGGACAAACATATCACATTCTTGATTGCCAAGGTTACTTAATTTACCACTACAAAAATGACAAGAGACTACAACACTGGCCACTAGGGATGGAGAGGTTAGTAAGTTGATCGAGACACTAGCCTCCAAATATGGAGAGGTTACTTAGTTGACTACAACACTAGCCTCTAGAGATAGATAGGTTACTCAGTTAACTATAGCACTGGCTATGAGAGATGGAGAGGCATAACATTATGGGTTGAGTGATAAAGTGCATTGTATGTATTGGTAGTACAGGGGATGGCTCATGTGGGAGACATGATGATGAAAGCCTTATAAAGTGGCTCAATATTACTAGGATTTATATGAGCAAATAGTTTCATCGAGTTAGAAAGAAGCCACTTATACATAAAGTTGATGCACTAGGGGTTATTCATGCACCTAGACATTGGCTAGATCCATAAAGGCTTCTTCTATGAGAGATCCACCTGTAGAGTTTTAGAGCTAATCATTAGTCTTGGGATGATGTATAAATGATTTTTATGTATATATGACCATGATGCCTTGTATATATATTACTTTAGATGTACTCATGGACATTGATATATATATATATATATATATATATATATATATATATGATTTGATTCTATTAGGGGTTATTATGTATGTGGCTCATGATGTTTATGGATAATGCTGATGACTACGATGTTTATGATGTGCATATGATAATGTTATATGATGTTTACATGATTCTGATGATGATCATGCCCTTTAAATTTCATGCCAACATACTTAGATTTTGTGATGATATGATGTTATATGTGACTGGTTAGATTAATCTAATTATTGTGATGATTATCTTGATGATTAAAAATGTTAGTTTTGGATATGTGATATGATTAGATAAATGGTACATGATATGATGATGTGATTTATATGATTATGATGCATGATTTTATTTTATTTTAAAGAATAAATGGTAATGATGAAATGTTAGATAGATGATATAGGTTGTACTTGATGATTTGAATGTGATTAAATGGTTGAATTTGCCTAGATGTATTATAGTGCTTATGAACTTGAGCCATATGTGTTGAGCAACCATAATTTAATGTAACACTAGGTAATATGCACCATGATGAATTATTTCATAATGCATGCTAGACTAATGAAAAATATATAATTATTAAAAAGACAAAATGTATAATTAGCATGTGGCATAATGCACCATTGGAATGAAAAACCAAGATGACATATTTGATTTATGCTATTGTACGAGCATAAGATAAGATTAAAAAACATATATAATATAAAAAGACAGACAATAATGACTTGATAACAATGATATTTACAAAGATACATAATTAACTAAAAACAAATAAAGATACAAACATTTTATAAAGACAATAACTAAGCTCTTAACAATGACACTTAATGAACAAACACAAATATATACATCATGAAAAATGATATGCAAATGATGCAAAAAATGATAAATTTTATGCATAAAATTAACACTCAAGGATTTACATGCTAATGACACAATGTGTGTGTTTTTATGTGATCAATGTTGTATCTTTTGTCTTGTTGAAAATCCTTGGGATGGGTGAACGAATCACAATTCAACTTAACCTTGTGTGATAAATGATTGGATAGAGGATAGTCACAATGACTTGTTGGAGAGGCACATGGATTTTTTAGAGAAATTAATATAAAACAAGTGAAATAGTTTTGGGTTTTATGTATTTTATGATTTTTGGTATTTTGGGAATTCTTCTAATTTTTAGGTCTTTTTCGAATACATAGACATGATGTATTGATAAAGGGGAAACTGGAAAAAGGAAAATCATTTTGGGCACCAAATAAGATAGGACAAATTAGTGGACATGGGGATAGCGGATAGGATAAAGGAAGGGATGAGGGACGGGAGGGAGGCAGACTCACATTAGACTCTTGAAAGGTCATGTCGTGTAACCAATTTAGTTGCCCCTTTTTCCACTTATATATTCATTGCTTAATTGTATTATAACTGCTCATAATGTTGCTTCAATTGGTGTGCTTATGAAAACATGTGACCATATTGAATGTTTATTAAGCATGGTTTTGGTGCACAACTGGACCAAGGCCAAAGCTAGGAAATGGGGATGAAGGTGGTGGATGTGATAACATAGAATAGACACATGTATGTAGAAGGACGATGGAAGGGTTCCTTTATACCTAAGTATACTAGGTATGCAATATGAAATACTTGTAGATAATGTTTTCTATGAGTTATGATAAAACTATTTTCATCACGGTACTTGCACAAGGTGCCAAAAAATTGGTTTTCACCATTTGACAAATGTTTAAAAAAAATAGGACTTTTTGGATTTGGTTGATGTGATTGCATAGATGTGATTCAAGTATAAAATAATAGATGCATGATTGGTTCGTCTAGATCCTAGTCATAACATGTAGCAAATTTTTAAGCTCTCAAACCATATTTGGTGATGATAACATAGGCTCTAAACTAATTTGGCTCAAAATTTATTTTTTCTCTCGATCTATATTAGTGTTTTTTAATTTTACTTGAGGATTATATCATCATTTTAAAATTCTTGTAGCATGAATTTTTTGTTGTATTAATTATGTAGTTGATTTTGATATAATTTTAAGTGATTTAAAGCATTTAGCATCTAGGAGTTCTAGTTCATGAAGTTATGCAACCCTATATTCTTCTTCGTTGATGAGGCCTTGTAATATGATGCATAAAGAAGGTAATTTGATATTGACTGACAAGATGGATTCAACACTAAAAACCAATGATCAGGGAGTGGCAGTAGTTGGAGTGTAGATAATTATGCAATAATTCCATATTGTAGTATAAATTTGTAGATGTTAATCATGACTAGCATCATTGATAATTTTTAAATTTTTTTTGATTATAGTTTTATTAGTCGCCTCAATTTGGCCATTACCTTACGGGTAGTATGGTGTAGACCACTTATGCTGAATATGGAAATTCATATAGAGGGTCTTCACATCTTTGTTCTTAAAAGACTTTCCATTGTTGAATATGATAACTAATGGGATATCATAGTAGTAGTTGATATGATTAAGAATAAACTTTGATATTTTATTATCAGTAATGTAGGTGAGAGGCATGGATTTCACCCACTTATTAAAGTACTATGTGGCTATTATGATGTGCTTATGGCCATCTGATGAAGACATGCCAATCTTACCAATGAGATTGAATCCCCATGTAAAAAAATTCCATGGAGTAGTGATAGGATACAATTCCTATGATGAATCATGAATGAGACCTCCATATTTTTAACATGCTACATATATTCTGACATATTGACATACGTTATGATCCATAGTATGTTAATGGTAACTGATTTAGATGAGTTTCTTACCTAAGACCAACCCATTGGTATGCACCCTAAAAATGTCATCATGAACCTCCTTGATAGTTAAGCTAGCCTTATCTAAGTTCAAACATATCAAAATGATATCATCATATACTCTATGATAGAGTGTACTATCAAAGATGTTGAAATGGGAGGCTTTTTGGATGAATGATTTGATATTTTTATTTCTAAGGTTTGGTGAAAGAATATTATCATGAAGTTCATTATTAATTTCTTGATACAAGGGTAGACTGAGACTCATGATTTCATAGTATGTTTTTTATTTATATATCTAACGAGTCAGAATGATAGTTGTTCGACCAAAAAATGATATTGTTATGAATCAAGGGACATCTCAAGTAGATAGCCAATTGTATCCATCATGTTTGTTGATTTATTATTAGTATAATGGATCTATTCAAATGTCATATGTTATAAATACTTATTAAAATCGTCAACCATGCGTATATAGGGAAGAAGCTTATCATCCTTTTTTTGATAATAATTGTTGACATGTTTGATAATGAGATAGTAATCACCATAAACTATAAGATATTAGATGTTCTATTGAAGAGTAAATTTAATCCCTATGATGAGAACCTCACATTCAACTATATTATTAGTACAAGGAAAATTAATTTGAAAGGCCTTTAAGATAAGGTCTCCTTAAGACATGAAAAAGGTGAAGGAGCCATCAAAGTAGATCTTCCATATTTCTGACTCATTTGTGGTTAGGATTGATTCATCTAGAAAACATTTGGTCAATAGTTGAGTATCATATAAAGGAGCTTCCACCTAGTGATATGCTAACATTTGTATTTTTATTGCCTTTTAACTTACATAATGTCAAATTCACTTAAGAACATGATCTATGTTACATTTCTTCCTATAAAGGCTGATTTTGATAACATATATTTCAAAAGATCAATTTTGGTGATGAACTTAGTTTTATAGTTTAACATGTAGTGACACAATTTTTGAGATGCAAAGATGATGCTCTGATTTAACAATTTTGGGAATATTGGAGTCCTATTCCTAATTTAGTAAAGGTTTTAGAACAATAAAATTAGTAAATAATAATGTAATAATTAAGCTATTGATTTGTATAATTTAAATAAATTTTTTAACCTTTCTATAAGTAACAATAAATGTGAAGAAAATAATACTTAGCTAGAAACTAACAGAGACAATTGCTGCAGGGTCTGAAATTCACTATGCAGGATAGGGATAGTGTCAGAAATCATATTTTGGCCTTCATTTTATGAAAATATAGGAGCATTAAAATAAGGCACCTTGGGGTCTAGCATTATAGTCCTCTTCTACTGTTATTGTTCAGAAGACCTGAGCTTTATGGGTTTTGTTTGCTATGTCTGTGTGATCTTGCCTATGAAATTTTGACTATTGGATGTCTATGGAACTCCCTGTAAAATAAATTTAGTCTTAAAACCCTTGACTCCATTATGCTTTGACAAACATTGGGAAAGAGGGGGGGTTAGTGTGTGTAAGATGCACTAAATGTGTATTTGCACCCCTTGTGTGGGCACATTGCCTACATACCAATACTCCAAAGAGAGATCAAGCCATATGTAGTTCTCCCACTTGATGTGATTTTGTACAATAGTATATATGAAGATGCATAATGTTAAATTGGGTGTGCTTGAGGTGGCTAGGGACTGGTGCAAGGATTTGGATGTGATTGTAGCTGTATTGGATGGTTGTATACAAAAAATAGGGAAGAATGCTTGAGTAGTCTTGCTTGCTTTATGATATTTGCCAATCCTCTTCTAAATAAACTTTAAATGGGATTTTATAGATATCTATTGGTCATGGGTCAAATGTATTCAAGTTAGGCTGACAAGAAGGAGGATAGGAACCAAAAGGAAATGATTGTTGGAGGTAAAAATGTACTTGGACAAGAGTGTCAAAAATGAACACCCTAGGGTCCAACACTATAGTCCAAGTTGGGTGCTATTATCTTGAAGGAATGGGACCTAGTGGATGGAATCACCACTGGAAATACTACCTAGAGGAGGTAAAATCATTGTCTAAAAGGTTATGGATGACTATGCCTATGAGCATCATGAGAGCAAGCACGAGGTTCTTATGGGTTGGGTGTCACAAGCCACACTCAAGTTACCAATTTTCACATTTTATATGACTGCATTTTCCCCCTCTTTATTCTAGTGATGCAACAAAGTGAAATACTAGGATAAAGAAAAAATAAAAAGCATACCTAAACTTACCTACAAGGGTGAAGCTCATGAAGCTATGTAATGTTGGGTGTGCATAGAGAGAGCATGTTGTGAAGTGTAAATTTGCAAGAAAAAAAAGAGTAGATCAATTCTTACCATATATGTTATATCTAAAATAAGAACATACAAAAGTTGGGTAAGAGAGAGAGGAAGAGAAATAAATAAACACATCTCATCGGGTACATGAACCAATACAAAACCTATTTTGATATTGAGTGATGCTGGATAATGTCAAGTAATGTTAGGTATGTGTTGTACCAAGATTAATATCATGAATGAAGCTGAGTGCTCAATTCCCCAAGAGTGGCTCAAGAATGCAAAGGCTAGCCCTTTGGCTCCATCATCACCCACTAAATGAAGCTATGTGATCCTGCATGTGTTAATTGATGTTTAGACTATGTGTCCAATCCCTTTGAGTAGGTGGCTCAAGAATACAAAGGCTAGCTATTCCTTTGGCTCCATCATTTCCCCTGAAATAAAACTATAAATTGATACCAGTATGAATGTGTGTCATATGTGATGGCTTCTGAAGCCCATGCATGCTCTGTAATATGATAATGTGGTATGGATAGATGAATGTGTATTAAAAACTAAGTCAATCTTAGCCAACTCAAAAAAGGTGGAGATTAGGCTTATATGAAAGCCACTCTGAAACTAAGCTATAGGCTTATGTAGAAGCCACTAAAAAATGTGGAGGTTATACTTGTATGAAATCCACTCTAAAATGATGCCAAGCACCTGCAGATGGACTATGTTGAACTTAGAAATAAAGAAGACCAATGTGTTGCACACATTACCCCTAATCACTGGTGTCTGAAATATGGATTATGATCTAAAGTTATATAAACTGCCTAATTTGAAATAGAAGTGAGAGCCATCATGTCGTGCATGATGCCCCTTATATCTAGATTCTCTAAGAAAAACTATACTAAAACTGCTAAATTTGAACTAGTCTATATGTGACAAAACTGTAGTTGAACCTAATTTTTTGCCTATTTTTGGAAAATTTGATTTTTTTTGTTGTCTAGATAGGGCATAAAAAATGGACACCCTACTATCTGGTGCTATAGTCCAATATTAGTGTTGTTGTCTTGTGCTTATTTGATGACTATTTTATAATTTTTACTGTCTACCTAGTTTGAAGTCTGGTTACTAATCTAGGTGTTCTAAATGTTGATTTTTTGACCGGTAAGAGTTCTGATCTCTATGAAAAAACCTTTATTTGTTGCTCCCTCTTTTGAGGGTAGGAATGAAGACCCTATAATGACTATCCTCAAAAGAAATATCCCTATAATTATGTTATATTGTAAGAGTACATGATATGTCAATGATAATTGATAAGATATCTCAAGATATAACATGGTTTGTAATGGAGATTATTAAATCAATAAGGGTATGCATAGATAGATATAACAATGTAATAACATGTGTAATATAATTAACTGGAACTAGAAGTTTAGTTAGTTGTTAGTTCTCAAGGAGGGATGAAACATGATGTCCATCATGGCATCTAAGAAAGCAAGATAATGCATGATGTGGATCATGGCATTACAAAAAGTTGAGAAGTAAAAAGCAACAAGCACACAAGGCAAGAAACAAGAAGCAAACAAGAGTGGCCAAGGGACATGGGCACATGTCACTCAAAATGGAATAGCAAGCATACAAGGCATGTTTAAATGCCGCATACACATACAATTGGAAACAAGCAAGGTTGGTGTGAAAGCCATAATCATAGAGAAGAGTACTGGCAAAGGACATTGGCAAATGTACTAAGGCACACACAAGAATAGAAGCAAAGGACATTGTTAAATGTCCTAAGGCACACACAAGAATAGAAGCAAAGGACATTGTAAAATTTCCTAAGGCACATATAGGAGACAAAAAAGGAACTAAGAAATGCAATCACATCTAGCTATGCAAAATAAGAAAGGAAAACATGAAAGTGATAGAAATACAATTGCATATAACTAGTCAAAGCAAGAAGTGAAAGTATGCAAGACATGTAGTATAAGCCTAGGTATATGCTAAGAACTATACAAGTGCTATATACTAGTGAGTGTCTATATAGTAATCTAGTAAGTAATGCCCATCAACATGATAACTAGAGTATGTTGTGTAGGAATGACATAACATGGATGGTGTAGTCATGTAGAAGATGGCCCTAAGGGGTAGATATATCGATTTACATCTTGAATTTAGATATACAATGCCCCCTTAATGGGTAGAGTGAAGTAATCAAGGATCTGGAAGTCATTGCACACACTCAAAGAAGATCAAGTGAAGCATGGTAATGTAGATAAATTGACAAATAATAACATAGAACAATAAATGTAATTCTAACATTGTAGTAAAAATTTAAAGCATTGATGATGCATACAATTGAAATGTTTTTGTGTTTTTGAATTATTTGAATGTTTTTATATTTGAAAAATTTGTATTATTTTTGGTATTTTTAAATATTAGATTGTTTTTGTATTTTTGATATTTTGAGCTATGTATAATTAATCATAAGGAGACTATGTACAAGAATTTGAAAAGAAGTTATGTACAAGTAAGCAAACAAAAACTATGTACAAGTAATTTGAAATAAGCAATATGTACATAATGATGTAAAAGACTAGGTTGGAGGGGGTAAAGGGTCCAATGATGGAGCTCACTAGGAATGGAGATGGAGGAAGGGATCATGGCCATCATCAAATACTTCAAGATCATCATCATAAGTATCGTCATATACCGTAGATTTTGTATGCAAGGTGGATATCTCCTCAGGTGTCATTAAGATCTATACTCTTTGTGTAGTCAGAGATATATCACTTATAATGGTGTCATCCTATCGACATCAAACTGAAGATTGCTCTGGTGGTAAAAATGTTGAGTCTCCTCTAGGGCATTTAGCTTTAGTAGTAGATGGCTTCATTGGAAGTGGTGAATCTAGTGATATTGGTGGTATAGTCAGAATAATACCCTAGCCCTGTAGTTTATCCAATCTCTGTTGTAAAGCTATACATGAGTTTGTATCATGGCATGTGATCCTAACTGTTGTTCCCAAAATCTGCCACTTGTTTTTGGGGATAACATATCGACTATTTTGGTCCTAAAGGCCAAAATGATCTCTTCCTTTTTCAAAAAATGTTCTAAGTAGCCAAGTTCTTCAATTATTCAAGCATTTTCAGTTAAGGGACTTGCAGGTTCAATAGGTTCAACCGACAGGCTTTCACAAAGAAACAAGTTCCAAACACTTAGGCATTTCAAGGCTGGTTCAATGCCGAAGTTCAAAAGATCAAAAGACTTATCAGCGGGCTTCAAATAATTGGAATGAACCACTTTGAACCATTGAACCCCACCTCCACAAGGTTCAAAGGTTCAATGATTTCAAAGGTTCAAAAAGAGCTAAGCACTTCAACGAGTTCAAAGACTTTGACAAATTCAAAAGCTTCAGCAGACTTAAAAGAAAACTTCGAAGAGTGAAGATTGAATTATTGAACCGTTGAACCTTGAACCAAAAGATTTCAAAGGTTCAACGAGTTCAATAAGTTTGACAGACTTAGAAAATCAAAAGATTCGAAGAGTTAAGATTGAACCATTGAACCATTAAACCTTGAACTTTGAAGAGTTCAACGAGTTTAAAGGTTCAATGAGTTTGACAAAAAAGGAAAGAATCCATAGAGTTTAAAAATTCAAAGGATTCAAAGACAGAGAATGAACTGTTGAACTTTGAACTGAAATAGTTCAAGGTTCAAAGGTTTAAAGTACGAATGAAAGCTTCAAGCGAATGAAGGAAGTGGAAGTTTCCAGAAAGGGTTCAGAGAAATGGTTCAACCAAAGAAGAAAAAGAGAATGAATGTGGCTCTTTACAAAACATTGAACCAAAGAGTTGATTGAACCACCTGAACTATTGAACCACTGAATTGATGCACTCCAAAGGTTCAAAGGTTCAAGGTTCAAAGTGGTTCAAGCGACCAGTAACGTCCCCGCGGATGTCAAATTTAGGGTAATAAAATATCTATTATTTTTCAAATACGGTGCGAACCTAAAAACAAACTTAGCGACCGGCCAAAGAAGGAGCCAAAAGAGCTAGCTGAAAGTGAGAAGATAGCCCAAGAGCTCATATCATGAGGAAGAGACAAAATACAACAAGGAAAGAGGGAACAATGCAAAAAGACCAAAAATATTTGTGCAAGAGTTATTTCTAGTAGGTGAAATAGTCCACCAAGTGGACATCAGAGAGCACGAGCACTCAATGGCATGGCCTATTTTTCTAGATTGAGTAAAGGTGAAGTGGGTAGCTGTGCAAATATCAGGAAGAGGACCAGGTAGCCCATACTTTGGAGGAGACATTTGAGAAGAATTAACATGCCAAAGTTAAGGCCGATGCCCTGTTTTAGCATGGCCCCTTCACAAAATTTCAAATGCATTCGAGGCATTGAATGTAGCATGGGCCATTTTATGAAACAAAGCACCCAAGTCTTTCTTGGAGTGCTATATATTGTAATCTCTCTTATTATTTTAAGGAGATCTCTCTGTTATCAGAAGCAAAACTCTGCCCAAATTGAAAGGCATTTTCTGAGACTTTGAGCTTAGATTGTTAATCATATTTCTTTATTTGAATGAGAAAACAAGAGACCTTTCAGACTTTGTGATGGAATAGCTTGTGTTATTTAGGAAATTGTTCTTATGTCTATTTCCTAGAAGCATTCTTGTCCATTTAATTTAACAAGTAGAACTACTGGAAGTAATCAGGAAGGTGTCCTGAAGCTGACTGTGGAGAGACTTATCTGTGTAAAGGATCTTGAGTTGACTTTGTGCCCCCATTGTCCTTCATATATTTCACTCTTTGGCAGTTGAGGTGGAGACTTTGTGCTACACTTCATCTTGCTGTGTTATTGCGTCTAGTTACTTTTACTACCCAGGAAGGAATTTGGCTGTTGATTGAGTATTACTTCTGAAAGAAGAGAAGTACCTCCAACAATCACCCAAGAATTCTCCTATGTCTGTGAACATCATCTCTAAAAAAAGAGAGATGGATGGTTTTATCCTACCCTGAGTGTTATTTTCAGCTTATATTTATAGTATATTAATATATCATAGTTATAGGGAACCTCCCCTTGATGAGAGGAGAGATTTGTCCCATTTTGATGTGGTAAACCTGCACATTTTAGTCGATAAATCTCCCTATGCTGTGGTTGAAACACTTATTTTTCCCTCAGTTAGCTGGTGACAAAATATTCACCCAACACTATGAAAAAGACAAAATGGGCGACCATCTTGCTGTGATAACCTACTTATAGATCTATGTTGTACTGTAGGTAGTGTGATTAATCCATGATCAAGTAACATCTGTAGTATAATTTATAGTTCATGTTGTGTGCTGCCTACCTAAATCTAAATGATTGGCTCTATATCCATAGATGTAACCATGTGAACTGTATGTGCCAAGTGATTTGTTTGTGGCCATGAATGTGGATTATATCCTGAGAGTGTAGTGCAAGATGATAAGAGTGATGTAGGATGTGTAATGAGAGCTCGACAGTCATCTTGGTACTCTTCTGGGATAAGTAGTGTAAAGCTCAATCCACACAAATAGTCATCTATGAGTGTGGGTGTTGTATCATCATTTGAAGTAGCCTGGGAATCTGTATCAACATCATGTGCATATGGTAACTCAAAATTTACCATAAGGGGTAAATATGACATGGGAGTCTCATCAATTGTAATATTAGAAGATAGTGATGGTGTGATAATATCTATAACTTTTAGAATAACTATAATTTTAGAATCAACTAGTACTATTGGAATTATTGTCGATGATTATATAATTGTTATAGGTGTAAGAAGCATGACTAATGGAGTAGCTTAAACTGCTAAAGCTGCTATGACTGGATGAATATTTGGAGCTGAGGACATAACTATATGTAGAGGAGTGTTAGATGTGTAAGTCTTTCCTACCTCATATGTATGTATCTGATCAAGAGAAATGCAATGAGGTGGTGACTGAATTGTGATATGAGGTGTCCCATCTAGCAAAATAGTCAAAGATGACTTTGTAATTTGAGAATATCTAAATGGTTGGTTATCTATTAGGCATGTGTATAGGTATCCCTTATGGAGAAACTTAACACATAGATGAAGAGAAGGAACTGTCCCCATAGAGTGTATCCAAGGTCATCCAAGTAAAAGATTATAATGAAGAGGACCTAACATGACCTAAAACTATGTAGAGAGGGTTTCGGGCCTTACCATGATATCCAAAGTAATGGTTCCCAATGTCTATCGTAATATATCATCAAACCCTTCAATATTCTTATATGATTTTTGCATGGATGCCATATCTATGCCCATGGTTTGTAAGAATGTAATATTGCATATATTGAGTCTGAAATCACTATCAACTAGAACTCTCTTAACTACACTAGTTTTGACTTGATCTTGTGTAAACAGTGGTAAAAAAATGATCAATAACTGTCTGAGATGGCAAGTCCTCATGATAAAGAAAATAACATCTTCTATAATTTTTAACGTGTTGACCACTGATGCAAAATAAGAAGGCTCTAAATTAATGGTCATAGAATTTTGAGTGAGTGCCTGATAAATAATATCCTTGAACACATTGGCTTTTTAAAGTAGTTCTAATATGGAAATGTTAGTTGGTGTGTTTCTCAATTGATCAACAATATCATATGCCTTATGCAGATATTTTGTGTAAGTGGGTTGGGCCTAGGATGGGAAGGAATAGGAGGATGGTGGGGCTCCTAACTAGGTGGGGGAGGCATGGTAGCACATCGAGTAATAGCTCTAACCTCATTATCTACTATATGTATAGGACTAGTAGTAGTTATAGGAAGAGAGCGAAGATAATTGATAGGTTGAGGTGGTGGAGAGACAAAGGGTGTCAACTAGGCTCTTTAGAGATAGGTAGTGCCCTGGGGAAGAGTAAAGTGGACCATGCAACATAACTGAACACAGGACAAAGGCTCCAAGGGAGGTGAGGCAAGAGGTATCTTAACATGTTTAAAAATAACTCTCTGAATATCATCCCATATTATGAAAATTAAGTATGAAATGCAAATAATGAAGCTTTGTACTAACATATGGTAAACTTCATCATTCATGTGCATGAGAGGACCGAGTATGGTATTTTTATTATTTGTAAGAAAGCAAGAAAACTTTGTAAATAAGTGAGATCCATTTTTCTTTGTTGTTTATGTAAAAACTGATTTTGGATGTAAAGTGATACCTCAAAAGCAAAGGGGACCTAGTATATGTAACTAAGGTTTTTGAAAAATGATTTATTTTAAAATTACTAAGGAATTTTAAAATGTAATGTGAATTTTTGATTGAAATATGCAGGTAAAAAATCAAAAAAATATTGAAAAAATTTTGATTTGAAAGGACCTAGTCTATGCAACTAGAGTTTGTAGGAAAAATACATTTTTGAAATTACTATGGAATTATAAGATTTGATGCTAATTTCTAATTTAAATATGCAGGTGAAAAAAAATTAGAAAATTATTGGAAAATTCTTGATTTGAAAGGACCTAGTATGTGTAACCAGGGTTTTGTAGAAAATATGATTTTCAAAATTACTATGGAATTTTTAAAAATTAAAGTGAATCTCTGATTTAACTATGCAAGTAAAAAATTAGTTTTTTTTCTAAAATTAATAAGAAATTATTCCTAGGGTTTCTAAGGTTTTTGTGCACAAAATGACCTAGTAAATTCAACCAGGGTTTGAAATAAATTATTTTGTAAAATTACTAAGGAATTTTAAAAATTAATTATGAATTTTTGATTTAGAATATGCAAAAAAAAATCAAAAAATTATTAGAAAAATCAGCAAGGAATTTACCCTAAGTTTTTTAGGGTTTTTATATGCAAACAAAGTAAGTTGGGTTCACCAAATGATTTAATAATTTTGAGAATATTGAAGTCCTATTCCTAATTTAGTTAAGGGTCTAGAATAATAAAATTAGTAAATAATAATGCAATAATTAAGCTACTAATTTGTATAATTTAACTGTGTTTTTGATGTTTCTATAAGTAGTAATAAATGGAAGAAAATAAGACTTGGTTGGAAACTGACTGAGACGACTGTTACAGGGTCTGAAATTCACTATACAAGACAAGGACAATGTCACAAATCAGGATCTAGCCTTCATTTTATGAAAGGATAGGAGCACTAAAATAAGACACCCTAGGGTTTGGTGTTATATTCCTCTTTTGATGCTATTGTTTAGGAGACCTAAGCTTTTTGAGTTTTGTTCACTGTGTTTGTGTGAACCTGCCTGTGAAATTTTGACTACTAGATGTTTGTAAAACTGCCTATAGAGCTGATTTATTCTTCAAACCCTAGAATCTATTATGCTTTGACAAAATTTGAAAAAGAGGGGGGGTTAGTGTGTGTAAGATTCACTAAACATGTATCCACACCCGTTGTGTGGGCACGCTGCCTACATACCAATACTCTGAAGAGGGATCAAGCCATATGTAGTTATCCTCCTTGATGTGATTTTGTGCTAGTGTATATGAAGATGTATAATGTTAAACTAGGTGTGCTTGAGGTGTATAGGGACTGGAGCAAGGATTTGGATGCTCTTGTAGCTGTATGCAAAGAATAGGTAAGTATGTCTGAGTAGTCTTGCTTGTATTCTTTCTTGGTTTGTGATATTTTCCAACCCTATTCTAAATAAACTTTGAATGGGATTTTATAGAGATTTGTTGGTCATGGGTCGAATGTATTCACATTAGGATGACAAGAAGGAGGATAGGAATTATAAGGATATGACCATTGGTGGTAAAAATACATTTGGACAAGAGTACTAGAAATGGACACCCTAGGGTCTAGTGTTATAGTCCAAGTTTGGTGCTATTGTCCTGAAGGAATGGGACCCATGAGGATGGAATCATCACTAAAAATGCTACCTGGAGGAGGTGGAATCACTATCTAGAACACTATAGATGACTGGGAATCAGTGAAAAGATGCCTATAAAGGTCATGAGAGCAAGCAAGAGGGAACTATGGGTTGGGTGTCATAATCCACACTCGAGTTACCAATTTTCTCATTTTATATGACTACATGGTTAAACATGTTTTTTTATAACAAAGTAGTTAAGTTAATATGATACCAATGTTATGTTGAGAAAATGTATATCCTTTTCTCTATCTTGTTTATCATGTTGAGCCAAAAGAGATTCTAATGCACATTCAGTAGCTGATATGTATAAAATCAATGATTTCCTAGTGGTGGTAGAGCTAGAATTGGTGGATTTAGTAGATATTGATTAATATTTTCAAAGAATTACTGACATTCTTAACTCCAATGATATTTGATCCCCTTTTTCAATAGCTATGTAAATGGTTAAAATTTATCAACCAACTGAGATATTAACCAACATATTACTTAGAGTTTTCCTTGTAGGGTTCAAAGCTGCTTGAGATATTAACCAACATATTACGTAAAACAATTAAATTATAAAGAGAAATTTACTTTAAGAGATCACACACCATTCATGCTTGGAACAATGAGAAATACATTGACATAAGAAAAATGTATACTCATTAAGGAAATAACTAGATACAAAGTTCAAGTAACTCCTCGTTCTTGGATAAAGAGTGAACACAAAGTTTATTTCTTTTTCCTCTTCAAGTTTCACAAATCATGACATCAAAAATCCCTTTTTTAATTGACATTTCTTGTATTTATAACAAAGGGAATGGGCTGACCCTTCACATTCCAAAGTGACATTTCATATTCTATTTCTTATCCAATTCTATCTTTTATAATTTTTGCATTTTTACAACAAAAAAATATGAATTTACAAAAATGAAATTTGGACAAAAATAAGAAAGAGAGATAGAGAAAAAATTTCACCAGGAAGCTTTCTATGAGTCAGTAGCACTGGTGGATAGGTTGGTTATTGCTGAATTTCTTGACCTGATCCTTATCACGTGTTTCCTTAAATTTGTAGAATCTTGACTATTTCAAAAAATTAATTGATTTTTGGACTCATAATGTGTTGGCAATGTGGGAACCATCTCTGGGAAATGAACATCAAGGAACACTGAGCTTTCACCAAATTTTCCACTTGGGTGTTTAACTCTTCTAGTGAAATGTGACTTTTACTAAGAGTTTTCATTGAAGTTTTATTAAATTTGCCTTCATTTAAAAGATCTTATTTAACTACCTTTTAGAATTGAACTTTCAATTCATCTACAATATGTGCCATAGTCCCATCTTCTTTATATAAATGGCAATGGACCTCATCTAGATTGCTATAAATTAGTTTGATTTTGTCTTTGCCTATATCTTTGCCATCCTCTAGCTCTTTTATGGCCTTGTTCATGATTTCCATTTAATGACGTATGCATTTTGCGCATTTTCAAGATGTGGCATCTTCTTCTTTCTTAAAGACTTCTCCTTCAACCTTTACTTTAGACTCCATCATGATCATGTATTTCACATCCTTGATCACTTCTTCCCAGACCTTCAAGGTGGAGGTGTGGGCCTTGATCTATAAATAAATATAAAAAAAAAGAATTATTGATAAGATTGTATATCTTCATGAATTGTTCAATGTAATTCATTCTAGTTGTGAGGAAATCATCTACCCATGCTTTAAGAGTTTTTACATAGGTGTTGTATTTACATATTGTAGTAACAACATCCTTGTTTATTATAGGCAATTGTATTGGGGCATCAACTAGTGGCACTGTAGGAGTTTCTATTGGATGGAACATATAATTAACACTAGCTCTTTGATTTGTCCTTTGAGTTGTTCTTGAGTCAACTCATTTTGTTTGGACCTTTTAATAAACCTCTTAGTGCTTTCTCAGAGATTATTAATGTCACCTTCTCTTGTTGCTTCTCTAAGTGATATATTTTTTAGATTATAATCTCCTACCATCATTTTTTTGATATCCTTCTCAACATTTGGTTCATCAATCTCCACAAACTATGCTCTTGAGGGATATGATACTAACCTAAAGGTGGTCTTTATTTTATTCAGTGTAGGAGTCTTCAAGAGATCAAATACCACATGAAAATCTAGTAGTTTATATTCAACTTCCCTTTTTATATTTTGGAGCATAGGTTGCATCCATTAAAATAAAAGTTCTTTGAAGGTAACTACTTGAGTAGTAGGTGGAGAAGGAGTAGCTTGACTTGGAGGAGGAAGAGGAGCTTGTGGGGATCTTTATGGGTAATGAGGGTTCCCTATTTCAATATTTTGTTGTTGTTTCATTTTGATAGATGAGTCTTTCTATTATTGTGTGGTATTTAGGATGAACAAGTTAGGATCACCCAAGGTTTTAGTTGAAGGCCACGGTTTTGCTAATTTCTTGGCTTGCTTCTTTTTCCCTACCACCATATTTTTTTCACATTGATTTCCCAATTAATTATTTGGATTAGGATCCTCATCTCCACCATCACTTGAACTAGAGGATCTTAAAGATTCAATAATCACCTTAGAACTAATTTTCTTGGGAACTGATGGAGGATATTACTTCGAAGGATCTGAAGCTTTTCCTTTCTTTGAGCTATGTGTAGTTTTTATAGGTAGTTTGTTGTCTAAACATTTATTTATGTGAGTACATACCCTTTATAGCCTCCATTCTAAGTTGACTAGTTATTTAATTGACCAATTAATAGTTGGCAAAGGTGCATTCATAATTGTGTTGGCATATTTTAGATCGAGGAGATCTGAATTGTCATCTACCATCTCCTCAGGAACCCACTTATCTATGAATAATTTTATTTGATCTAGTGTCATTTGAATCCAATCTCTTTAGATTACCTCAAATTCATTTGCACAATTAGCTCAGTAGTCTTCAAGATGGGGTTTATGTTTGTATGTAGACCCTATACATAGATTTTGCTTCACATAGCCATTGGTATTCATAAGGTCTCTGTTGGCATAGGTTTGAAGCGTGAACTCAGATATGGATAGTTATATGTCATGAACATTTACAATAGACTTATAGATGAATTGGCCTAATGTAATGGGGAATGAAATGCCAAGCACATGTTTATCTCTAAATCAACTGATAACTACCTACAAAGCTTAATGAGGATGATCTTATCATTAGAAAACCTTGGGAGTCTTAAGGGATGGACTTCACAACCCCCAAATTTAATGTATGTAAATTTTTAGAACTGAATATAGTAGCTACCATATTGATTAGCTAATTTGGCTACTTTGGTGGAGATCCTCATTCCCCAATCTTCTTTGAGCAACTGAACTACTCTCATTATGAATACATCATTCACCCTGGTATAATGTTTATTAATTTGTTGTAGGGTGAGATGTGGAAAACACTCAAACACTTGTGTTAATTGAGTGATAGTTCTATGAAATATAGCCTTGGGTATACCATTTGGGAGGCCAAAGAGTATACTAGATATGATTTCATGAAAAATTATCTTAATGTTTATAAATTCAATAGATGATCATGTAGGGAATCGATGATCACTTCACACAAATCCAAAAATTACTTTCCATGATAAATGATTTGCAATGGGAGGAACATCCAATAGAGGAAAGGTCTAGTATCCTCATTACCTACTCTCTGATTTAGTAAGGTGATCATGTCTGAAATTTCCTCTTTAAAATCTATTTTGTATAAGGTCTTGGGAATCTTATAGATCTTCTCCCTGTTATGTTTTTGCCAAGAATTATTTATAGTAGTCAAACACTTGGTAGGGTCTTTATTCCAGCGTGCTTCTCCTTCTCTTACACTAATACTGAATAACTCCTCATGGAGGGAGATTCTTAGTATCATGATTATTACCATTCCATCCATATTCACCATGAATTATCCATATTTTGACCTGATTTACCTAGTAAGTGAATCATAATATCTAGCATAGTTGAATACCAAATCTAAACATTGCACCAAAGTGGGAAAGGAACTGCCTGTAGAAGGCCGCTCTCTACTAGGTCTGGACTTTTAGAATTCAATATTTTATGGTAGTCAACTAGGTCCATGTGCCCAATATGAGAATAAAAAATATTGGGTATGTTTTAATCCAACACCAACAATGACATATCCCATGTATTTGAATTTCATTTTGCGAGTTCTAGATTGGCTGATAATTGCCTGGTAGGCAAGTGTAAGGATATCTAGCGAGTCAAGAGGTAACAAATGCTATATTGGTTGAAATAAGTGTAGGGTAGTAGTCATAAGGCAATTTTTATATTTATAAAAATTGATCTTTGGAACAAGATCAAGATGAGGGAGACACTAGTGAGATAAATCTTATAGAATTTTTGAAAAAAAATGGCAGAGTTCTACTCTTGTGTGGTGTAGGGGTAGATCAATAATGAGAAAAAAAGAATCCATAAATCAATATATAATACCCTTTACTATCCTCCTTGAGTGCCTTAGTCCTCATGTAGGTGCATCAGGTAAGGACTAATGGTCTGACCAAGGGTCCCTCAAGGATGTGCAAATGTGGACATGGAAAATGCTGCATCCTGCATCTCTGTGTAGTCGAGGGCTTGAAAGTCCAACCAATGGTCCCTCAGGGATGTGTAAATATAAACATGGTAAATGTTACATTTCACATCTCTAAATGACCAAGGGCTTATAGGTTTGGCCAGTGGTTCTTTGATAATGTGCAGACACGGATGTAGTAAATGCTACATCTTATGTCTTTGTGCGATTGAGGGTCTGACGATGTAGTTGGGGCCTCAAGATTTTTGTGGATGCAGTTACATATTAAGAAAATTCTAAGAAATAATTTATGATTTGTTTGATTTATCACACTAGTATGTTTAACAAATAATAACTAGCTCAAGTTAGGGACATGACTTCAGAAGAAGGCATATAATAATTCTCTAAAACTATGGGTTTTAGTAGACCAATGTGTTATCCATTTGGGCTATGGAGTCAACTTAAAGATTGAAAAAAAAAGAAACACACAACTAAAAATGAAACACATGACTGCAAAGGAAACACACAATTGAAAGGTAAACACATGACTGAAAGGGAAATATTAGGGGAAATCCTACCATCATTCATTGTACAACTTCAGGTATTGCCCATTATAAGGTAGCGGGAGGTGAGTATTGTCTTTGTATGATAGATAGTACATATTTTTTCCATATAAGTGTCAAATTTTGAAAGGTCCCATCCATAGGGAGTCACTTTTCCTATGACTTCCCCTTGGTTCTCTTCTTTTATCCCAAAGTAAGACTATGTCACCGATTTGGAAATTATATTGTCAAGCTTTTTGGTCAAATAGTTCTTTGACTTTCTCTTGATGAACTGTGATCTTGTCAACCATGGTTGTTTGTTATTATTCAATCTTAGCCAAATGCATTACCCTTTTCTCTACTGCATTTATGAACTATTCATCTTCAATAGTTTGAGCTAGTTTCAAAGCTAGTAATTTCACTTAAAATGGGAAGGGAAACATCCCTCTCATATAAAAAATGAAATAGAGACATTCCATTTACTCTTTTAAGAGTAATCATGTTAGCCCATAATGCATCATATAAATTTCTATGCCAATTATTTTGATTTTCATTGACCAACTTGGGAATAATGGTGGTCAAATTCTTGTTGCTAGACTCAGCCTAACCTTTACCTTGAGGGTAGCAATCTAAATAATGCACTAGAGCGATGTCTTATCCATAATAGAAACTAATTAGTTTGTTAGAGGAAAAATATGGAGTGTTGTATGTTATTATCTTCTATGAGACATCAAAACTAGCTAGGATGGTTTCTTTGATGAAGTTACACACCACTTCATAAGTGGTAAACCTTATTAGAATAGGTTCTACCCACTTTATGAAGTAGTCAGTAAGAGTCAAAATGTGAGTGTGTCCAACACTTAAATGAGGATTTAGAGTGCCAATGAAGTCCAACCTCCATTTTTAAAAGGGTTCTTCAATGATTACTAGTTCAAGAGGTAGAATGACAAGTTTTGGCCTCCCAACAAAATATTGACAAGCTTCACATTTAGAAACCCATTCATATGCATCCTTGAACATCGTCGGCCAATAGTAACAAGCCTATATAATTTTGAATTCTATGGATGAAAAATGTCTTCCATAGGGTTTGTCATGGAAAGCCTCCAAGATATTATTTTGTTGTTCTTTATTTATGCATCTTAGAAAGGTGCCATCTAAAGATCTTTTATATAGTGTATTATCCCAAATCACATATCTGAATACTTTTAACTTAAGAGTCATTCTCTGCTTGGGATTCAAGTGAGTTGGAAATTATCCATAGGATAGGAAAAATGTTATATCTGAGTACCATTCTTTATGGGAATCAACAAAAATAACCAATGGTAGCATTCTTTTTCATTCCTCTGGGAATCAACACTTTCAACAATCAATTGGTAAAGGCCTTGTCCTCTTACCAAATTTATAGGTTTGATCTCTAGATCATATTCCTATGATTTTGCAATCCAAGCACACCTCTTTGACCCAAGTTCTTGCTAAGTGATAATTAATTTTATTTCTGAATTTGGAACCATGATGATTGTATGTGAGTTTAGAATGTAAAACCTGAAATGTTTTACAACTTTGACCATGGCATATGCATGTTTTTCTATTAGATAATATTTGATTTCATGATATTTCAATCCAAAACTCATGAAAGTTATGGGGTACTCAACTCTTTCATCATTTTTCTATACTAAGATAGCTAACAGAGTGTAATCAAAGGAGTAGCAATAAGCGATTAAAATTTTATTGAAGTCTGGACACGTCAAAACTGGTGCTTTGGTGATTGCTAATTTGATTTATTTGAATGATTTATTCCCATTATTGATCCATATAAAATGATATTTTCCACTCATCATCTGCATGATGTGTTTGCTGAGTTCGTCAAAGTCTAGAATAAATCTTTTGAGGAAATTGACTTTACTAAAAAATGAATGAGTACTAGGTTTACTGGGTGGCAAGGATAATTGTTGAATAACTTTCATCCTTTATGGATCAATCTTAGTACCTTATTTGGATATCGTGTGACCTAAGAGTTTTCATTATATTACTAAAAAATGGACTTCTTTGGATTCAAGGAAATGCCATGAGAACAACGTCTTTCAAAAACCTTCTATAGGTGTTCAAAATGATCTTCCCTCTTTTTTGAGAAAATTGTGAGATCATCCAAGTAAATGACCATGATTTTTTTTCATGTCACTAAATGTTAAATCCATCACTCTTTGAAATGTTGTTGTTTCATTTATGAGACCAAAAGGCATTCTTCTGTAGGTGAAAGTTCCCCATGGGGCAGTGAATGTTGTCTTGAATTGGTCTTCTGTGGCTACTTCGAATTGATTATGCCCAAAAAAGCCATCTAACATTGACATAATTTTAGATCCTATGATGGATTCTAAGATTTGATCCATTATTGGCAAAGGATAATTATTCTTGAATGAGGTTTGATTAAGGTTGTAGAGATCCAGATAAATCTTAACTTATTCATTCTTCTTTCGAATGGGTATGATGTTATCTACCCAATTTGAATGCTAAATTGGAAAGATAATTTCATCATCTAACATTTTTTTATTTCTTCATTTATGGTGCCAATGTTATTAGGATTATAATGCCTCAAATTTTTATTGAATGGATTAATATTGGGCTTTAGTGGAATGTTGTGTTGCATGATATTTGGTCTGAAGGATTTTAGGTTTGCATAACTCTAAGCAAACACATTTTTGTAGAATTTGAAGAGCATAATAAAACTTATACACTATTATTTGAAACATCATTTTTTGATATTTACATACCTTGGTTCTTCCTTAGTGTTCATGTTCACTTTCTCATATTTAGGATATCCTTGAAGGTGTTCTTGAATTTCTATTAAACATACCTATCATGTTTGTCAAACATTTCTTCTAAAGAAATGAGACCTTTTGGTATCTTATTTCCTTTTATCTGAATAACACTACCTTTAGGTGGCTCTTTTTTTATGTCCAGTGTTGATGAATCTCATTCTCCTTTATCTTCTGAGGTAGAGGATTCTCTATACACAAATGGACTTACATTGAAGAATAAATTTATGAAATTATCTCTTTGCTCCAAGAAGGCAATGATTTGTTCATCATTATTAAAAACCTGTCAATGTTCGACGTTGTTTGGCACACTGGGGTCATAGACCATTTTAATAACATATCAATCTTGGTCTATTTTTTATGGAGGAATCATCAATGAAACAAAAATGAATAACACATCTACTTTATAATTTTCTACTTTGGGAATGACATTTATGGAGAAAGCCTGGAATGCCTCGATACGGTCCTAAAATCTATTTTGGTAATTCTTGAGCTTATCATTTCTAACTTGATATTACATTGTACTTGTTTAATGATTAATTTAACATCTCCTTGAGCTCAAAGGTTATAAATACCCATATCTTCTACTACTATAATCCTAGTATCAAAGCCTCAGATTCAATAGTATTATTCGTACATTCAAATTAGAGTTTGTATGAGAAAGAAAAAGTTTCTTTGTGTGGAGATATTAACAACACACCAGATCCTAAACTAGTGTTTGAGTAAATCCCATCAAATTATAGATTCCATGAATCATTAGAATCTCCTTCAATTAGTTCCAGGAGTTCTAGATCTTTTTCTGACATCATCATATAAGTTCCAAGTCCAATTTATTCATACAATATATTTGCTCTTGGCTCATTAGATTTATGAACTAGGAGTTTGTCCTTTGGCTCTAGGAGCAACTTTTCATTAATTACTTTTACTATAATTATCGCCTGAGTCCAATCACTTTTGATTTCTCCCCCAAGATCTTTACAGAAGGAACTACTCAACAACATTTAGTAGCTAGGAGGAATGTTTGCCACCAATATTGTCATCTTCATCCTCATTTGTGGAAAGGCAGATAAAGTAACCTATGCATATTTTATCTACCTAATCAATGGAACTTTCTTAGCCTCCATATTAAAGTATTATCTGAAAGTCTTGGTACAAGTTAACCCCAAGGCATGGGTAACCTTCACTAGCATGACATTGTTAAAATCCCTTGAATCAATTATATAAGTATTCATTTTATAAAAACCCATGAAAAGAGATATATAAAAAGGATATAACCTCTCATTACCAAGGGTGGTGATGGATACATTGTTCTAAAAATTAGAATCAACCATCCCGATGTGTGCTCCATTAATAGGGGTAATAGGACCTATTCTTTTGACAAACTTTACCAATCTATTTAATTATTCAAGATTATTTCTGAGATATTTAGTTTGAGAAATTTAAACCTTAGTTTTATTCATGTGATCAATTATATCAAATGAATAATTGATAGATTCTTCATTGGCAATCAAATGATGAAAGTTTGAATTGCTAGACATTTGCAGTTGTTTATCTTTTGAAAAATTCAACAATGGAGTGCCTCTATTGAGAATGAATTTAGGATATGTCATAGCTTTAGGAACTTATTTTGCCTTTGGTTTATTGATGTCTTCATTCTAAACTCAGGTAAACACCACATATGAATTATTGTTCATATCATCAATAGTTTCTTCATAATCATCACCTTCAAGTTCATACTCATAACCTATAGTGGAGTTACCATCAGTTCCTATATTTCATGGTTAGAGGTGACCAAAACACCTTCTTTTGGTGCTTATTTGATAGTGCATAGTTGTAACATTCTTGCCTTTTCTGGGCAATTTATACCATCATGATTGTTGGTGGCATTAACAATACAAGAGTAATGAATAATAGTTGGAGTTGCTTCAATAACAAGTTGAGCAGTTGGAAAACACAATATGGGTTGGAAATTACCATGATACGAAATAGAAGGACTCTTGGGTATATATTTATGTGAAGCATTTTGAGATTAGGGAATCTATTTCTTCAAATCCAAAATGTAATTTTTTAAATTCAGAACAAGAAGATCAGCTGAATTGTGTTCTTTGATTTTGAAGGATTCTTTCTTCATCTTTCTAGCCATTATTATATCATATTTGATTTCCATGGCTTGGGTTTGTGCTTCAACCAATGTTGCCAGATGATTTCTTCACAAGAAGAAACTTGCTTTAGGTACTTGAGCATTGATAAAGAACCATTTTTTATTTTCTATTATGGGTATCATAGTTACAAAGATTTTATGTACTAATTTGTTGAAGTGATCTATGAAATCCCTCATGGGTTCATGTGAATCCTTTTTTATTTGAGACAACTACACTAAAAGGGAATGCTCATCTTTGGTAGGTTTGAACCTCTTCTCAAATTTGTCTCTCATCATTTGCCAATCAAGATGGAAGCAGTGGGCAAATGATGGAACCACTCTATAGCTCCTTCAGCCAAAGTTTCCATGAAAAATCTTACTAAATCATTCTCATGTTCAATGTCGAGGATGACACATGCAGAAAAGAAAGCTTTGATATGTTCATCATGATGTTGTTTCCTGTCTTTAGTGAATTTAGGTAAATTCTTCCCTAAACCCTTTGGCAACTCATGGAGTTGAGCACCTAAATCTAGTGGACATATACGAGCACCCCAAGGTATAATGATAGCCATATTTATGTGGTTGAATACTCAAAAAATGAGTATTTTTTGTAGAGATAAGGTTTTACTCAAAGGTTGTACTTTTTATATACTTTTTGGAGAAATTCTAAAACTGTATTGTTCTTGCAAGTCAAAGAATGCATTAGAGATTTCTCTCTTGTTTGCAGACCTTATATATCTTTTATCAGCCAAGATGCTAATTTTTTTAGGGAAATTTGATTATTATTGTTTTGTTAACAAGCACAACTAGAATTTGAGTAAAATTAACATGATGTTCTTCTTCATCTAACATGATTGTGGTTCTTTAGAACTAAAGACTATTTACCCGATGGTTCTGTTGTCCCCAAAAATGTCAGCTCATTTTTGAGACAACATATGAACTATTTTGGTTCAACAGACCAAAATCCTCTCTTACCTTTTCAAAAATTGTTCTGAGCATTCAAATTCTTCATTATTCAAACTTTTTCAGATTTCTACGGACTCTACAGGCTTGAATCTACGGACTCTGTAGGCTAAGTTCTACGGACTCAGTTCTATAGACTTCGTAAGATGGAATCTATGGACTCATTTCTATGAACTCCGCCAGTTCTACGAACCCATTTCTATAGTCTCTGTAGGTTCATTTCTATGGACTCTATAGATTCAAATCTATAGACTCTGCAGGAAAGAAACAATATCTCAACACTTAAGCATTTTTCAAGGTTGGTTCAATGCTTCGGTTCAACTAAAAAGGTTCATTTGCAAGCTTCAAACAAAGGATTGAACCATTGAACCACTAAACCCTGCTTCCAAAAAGTTCAACGGGTTCAAAGGTTTAATGATGTCAGTAAAATTTTAACGTGGTTTGGTTCAAAGCATTTGGTTCAATGCGGTTTAGTTCAAAGCGGTTTGGTGAATGAGCAGAACACAAGAAAGTGATTGAACCGTTGAACCTTGAACCAAGAAGGTTCAATGGTTCAAAGGTTCAAAGTGGAAGGTTCAAAGGAGTACCCTAAAGCTTGAAAAGCAAAATACCCTTGTGAAGGGCAGTGATCAAAAGTGGTTCAAAGGAGTGCTCGAAAGGAAAAAGCTCGAGAGTGGAAGCTGCCAAGTGTCAACATCTGTAGCTTATTAATTTTCTATCATAAGGACTGTGGTGGGTCCTGGGTGAGTGGCTAAACTCAAGTAGAACACACCATGTGTCATCGTTTGTGTGAGTCCAAATGAGTCCTAATGTTTCTATATTGTTTCTAAAAGCTCATCGGAGCATGACAAGTGTCTGCATCTGTGTTTCAAGTTTCTTATAAGCTGTAAAGTTTCTTTCGATAAGATTTTCTCAGATTTCTGTGGAAGGCGCCAAGTGGCGATGGTGGAAGGTTTCAATATGTTTTTCTAAAAAGTAGAAAAAATTGCCATGTGTCCCTTGAAAAGCTCAATGGAAGCCGACAAGTGTTAACATCCACAGTTTCTTCCTTCTACTTCTTTATTTCGTAAGGATTGTGGTGGGCCTCAAGTGACTTGCTAAACTAAATGGAGCACACCAAGTGTCAACATCTACATGAATCCAAGTGAGTCCCAAATGTTTCTACAATGTTTTTAAATCTCAATGGAAGCCACCACGTGTCATCTTCTTCAGGACTCTCAAAAGGTATCTAAAGCCTCTATAAGTTGAGCAGATGCTGCCATGTGTCCTCACCTATTTCACAGTAGAACGCGCCATGTGTCACTTGTTAAGATCACATAGAAAAAGACAAAATACAACCAAGAAAGGGGGAATGATTGAGAAATATCAGAAATATCCGTGCATGGGATATGTTTCTAGAAGGTGAAGCAGCCCACTAGGTAGACATTGGAGAGCATGAACATTCAATGGCATAGCTTATTTTTCTGCATTGAGTAAAGTGAATGAACATCTGTGCACACATCGAGAAACACATCAAGAAACACATCAGGCAGCCCATATTTAAGACTGATGCCTGATTCTAGCATAGCCCATGGATAGAATTAAAAATGTATTGAATGCATTGTAGGCCATTTTTGTGAAACAAAGTGCCCAAGTCTTTCTTGGAGCACTATATATTGGAATCTCTCTTATTGTTTTAGAGATCTCTCTCTATTATTAAAAAAAAAACTCTACCCAAATTGAAAGGCATTATTGAGACTTTGAGCTCAGATTGTTGATCATATTTCATTATTTGAATAAGAAAATAAGTGTCTTTTCAGACTTTGTGCTGGAATAGCTTGGTTATTGGGGAAATTGTTCTTATGTTTGTTTCCTTAATACATTTTTTTTCTATTTAATTGAATAAGCAAAATTAGAGAAAATAATCAGGAAGGTGTCCTGAAGCCAACTGTGGAGAGACTTTGTGCCCCCACAATTGCCTTTAGTGTGTTTTCTTTCTATTCCTGTGTAAAGGATCTTGGGATGACTTTGTGCCTTCATTATCCTTTGTATTTTGTTTCTATGTAAAGGACCTTGGGATGACTTTGTGCCCTCATTGTCCTTCGTATCTCACTCTTGGGCACTTGAGGTGGAGACTTTGTGCTACATCTCAGTCTATTGGTTACTACGCCTTTGGTTACCAGTTACTTATCACTGTCTAAAAGAACTCCTGCTGTTTCCTGCAAGATCACTTTTGAAAGAAGAGAAATGCCTTCATCATTTTTCCCAAGATTTTCTCCTCTGTTTGTTAACATCATCTCTGAAAAAAGAGAGATGGATGGTTTATCCTACCCTTGAGTGTTATTTTCTGCTTATATATAGGATATAGCTCCTGTATATTTATAGGGAACCTCCCCTTGATGAGAGAAGAGATTTGTCCCCTTTTGATGTAGTAAACTTGCACATCTGGCTGACCAATTTCCCTATTCTATGGTTGAAGAGACCTATTTTGCTCATCAGTTAGCTGGTGACAAAATATTTACCCAACAATTTTTGGTGACTCCATTGAAGATTTATGTGCAATCTGAAGCCTCAAGTTTTAGATTGAAGCAGTCCCTACCCTTATCCATTATAGACTATGGCAACTCTATTCTGTGTCTTATCCATTATCATTATAGCCTTACCATCTCCCTTCACCCCCATGCCAACTGGGATAGAACGTGCAATTTGAAGCCTCAAGCTTCAAGCTAAAGCAGGGCCAGTTCTTTCCCATTTTTTGTTTTACAATCTGGCAACTCCATGCTATACTAGGAGCCAAAGAGCCCAAGGTGTTGTTGATCATATTTTTAAGTTAGTGCAACATGGTAATTTAGACTTGTTCTCTCCCGAACTTCAAGTTTAAAGATCTAGGAGTGTTCCTCCTACCCATACCAGAACACCAACACAAGGCTGAGCTTCTTTTTTTGTTGTTAGTAGGGCTTTGCCTATCCATACACCACCCATATTTGTTATCCCTCTTTTTTATAATCCCATCATGGTAGTTCAAGGCCCCAAGGGTAACTCATTCAGTCCACTTAATTTGACTCCACCTCTACATGAACTTCCATGCAGCTCTAGAAAGAATTTCCCCAAATTCTTTGCGGATGGGAGAGTTCACCCTAATGAACACATTGCAGCCTTTAGCATAGCCTTTGGCGTAATAAGAGTGGAATTTGAGGATGTGGCAGTCATGATTTTCATGGAAACCCTACAAGGTGCTATTGCAGACTGGTTCTACCATCTGTAGGCTAGGTCAGTGACTTACTGGGACACTCTCAAAGCCAGGTTCAAGCTTGTAGAAGATGCACATGCCCTGCTGGCCCAACTCACATAGATGAAGAACGAGCCTCATGAACTTATGAGGGACTTCATAGCCAAGTTCAATAAGCTAAGAAATAGGATTCCTACCATTGCTCAACCAACAGCTCAGAACGTCAAGTGCTTCATCATCAACTCACAACTGCTTGAAGTGAGTTTTTTACTGAGATGTGCTGGCCACATAAACCTTGCTGCTACTTAGGACTTGGCTAATGAGGTAGAAGATGACCTTATATTGGCAGGGAAGATAAAGAGAGACCCAAATAGAGGTAAATCCTCTTCATCTTTTGAATATCCATCTACATGCACTATGGATCAAATGGTGCAAAAGCTGGCAAATGAAATGCTAGCCTTGAAGAAATAAATGACCCAAGGTATGTCTACTCCTAATTAGGATATGCCAAGGAGGACATTTCAGAATCATCTATATCAAGGCAATGCTACCAGGAATCAAGGACAACCAAATCATCTTCCTCCCCCATAGAGGAACCTTGCCCTTGAAGCGCCTCCAACCAACTCAACAGTTGGATATCTGGAAATAGAACATGATTTCTCTTTCCAACTTGAGTTTGAGCAAGAAAATGACGCTGATCTCTTCACGGAGGATAAAAAAGAATAAGCTGGTGACTCCCACATTGGTTTCTTGAATTACTAGGATGAACTCAGAAGTGAAGGCAATGTAGTTGAGGGATCATATGATGTGTTCACTCGGTCCAAGAATCAATCAACCTAGCAAGCTGATAAAGAAAAAATAGAGGAGCGACCTCAACTAGTAATTTCAATTGCTAAACGGGGAACCACTCTACCTTTCTAGCCAAAGGACCCAGTGATTGTAGGAAAGGTAAGTACATCAAACATCTCTACACGTTTTACTTTAACTTCACAGATCAGTCCTCCCCCTCCCAAAAACTAAAAGGATGAACTCCCATCCTCTCTTCCTAGTCCATTTCAGTCATTTGACATAGTCAACCATGTCAAGAAAACTAAAATCCAAATGACTGAATTTGAATTTCTACAAGCCAATCCTGAGTAGTTGGACAGGTTGGTAGAGTGTGTGAAAAATACAACCATCCTTATAGGATAAGAAGCTAAGAAGGTAACTCATGATCCCCTAAGGAACATGTCTATCCCAAACAACCTTGTCATTACTCCTCTTATTGCCCCTGTGAAAATAGAGCCTTTCTATGTTTCCCTATTGATAAATGGTCACAAGCTGAGTAATTGCATCATTGATTTTGGAGCTTTAAACAATGTCATGCTTGCCAAGGTGGCAGAATCCCTTGGTCTCACATTGATCAAGACATTCGGTAGATGTTTCTCCATGGAGAACAAGAGAGTACCACTACTGAGGCAAATCAAAGACGCCCAATTTTCATTTGCATCCTTTCTAGACAAATGAATCAAGATGACTGTCTTGGTTGCGGACATCCCAACATCCTATGGCATTTTGCTTGGACAAAATTTCTGCAAGGATGTGGGAGGAGAACTAAGCATGGACCTGTCTAAGGCAAGGATCCCTGTCAAAAGCGTAATGAAGAAATTGCTTTCTAAAAAGGAGGTAAAATATGTGGTCACCCAAACGTCGGCCCTTGTAGCTCAAATTTTATTTGAGTCTTCAAATAAGGGTAATTACTTCTTGACCATAGAGGGTGTTCATGTTTCTACAGATGAAAGTCCTGTAGGTGGCAATCTAAAAATCAATTCAAACAAGACATCAGAAGAATTGGCAGGGTGCAGTACAGATGAAAAAACATCTTCCACTTCTAATGAAGAGAAATTTGATAGAAGATCAATTTTTGATGATGTTTGGATTTTGGAATATGATGGCAACAATTCTTGTAACAATGCTAGAACTGGGATTGTGTTGATATCTCTTTAAGGAGATATTTTTCCTTCATGCAAGTTGTAGTTTAGCAACACCAACGACACAACTGAATGTGAATCTCTGTTGCTCGGATTGAAGGCTGCTCAAGACCAAGATATCAAATTCCTTCACACCAAAGGAGATGTTGAGCTGATGGTTTGTCACGAGTTTGATGTTGACAATCAAAACATGTGCTAGACTGAACCAACAGAAAAACAAGCTATGGTAGTGGACCATACTATTACGCTCCAAAGTCGGCAAAAAGAACTCTTTGCCAAAAAAGCAAGGACTTATGGTTTTCAAATTAGTCTTGCCATGGGGCAAAAAGAGAGAACCAAAAGGAGTGCACAAAAAATGTGATTCTTGGTAGAGAGTTCCATTCGCCCATCACCGATTCTGGGGACAAAATGGTTTCCTACTAGTTTATCAAGATGGAATGCCATTTTCATTATCTCACAATAGGCAGCATCTAAATCACTTCAATTATTGAAGTATCAGATAAGTTCACCTGTACATATATATATTTATATAGTCTTTAGTTCTATTTTGTGATTTTTGTTTTTCATTTTTTGGTGCCTTTATTTTTGGATAGCATGAATCCGTAGCCCAATGGCACACTTCAAGGCACTGGAGATTCTAGTTTCTACTCCCCTCAGCTATTCCAAGTTTTCAACTAAAAGAAGTTCCCCAACTGGAGCCAGCTATTGTCTCTAAAAATGTCAGCTCATTTTTGAGACATCTGCATGAATCCAAGTGAGTCCCAAATGTTTCTACAATGTTTCTAAAGCTCAGCGAAAGCTACCACATGTCATCTTTCGTGGGACTCTCAAAAGGTATCTAAAGCCTCTATAAGTTGAGTGAATGCTACCACCTGTCCTCGCCTATTTCACAGCGGAACGTGCCACATGTCACTTGTTAAGATCACACAAAAAAGGACAAAATATAACCAAGAAAGGGGGAATGATGGAGAAAGATCAAAAATATTCATGCATGGGATATGTTTCTAGAAGGTGAAGCAACCCACTAGGTAGACATCAGAGAGCACAAACATTCAATGGCGTGGCCTTATTTTTTGCATTGAGTAAAGTGAATGAACAACTGTGCACACATCAAGAAACACATCAGGTAGCCCATATTTAATATTGACACATGATTCTAGCATAGCCCATGGATAGAATTTAAAATGTATCGAATGCATCATAGGCCATTTTTATGAAACAAAGCACCCAAGTCTTTCTCGGAGCACTATATATTGGACTATCTCTTATTATTTTAGATATCTCTCTCTGTTATTAAAAATATAACTTTGCCCAAATTGAAAGGCATTACTCAGACTTTGAGATTAGATTGTTGATCATATTTCGTTATTTGAATAAGAAAACAAGTGACTTTTCAGACTTTGTGCTGGAATAGCTTGGTTGTTGGGGAAATTGTTCTTATGTCTATTTCCTTAATAATTTTTTTGTTCATTTAATTGAATAAGCAAAATTAGTGAAAATAATCAAGAAGGTGTCCTGAAGCCAACTGTGGAGAGACTTTGTGCCCCCATAATTGCCTTTAGTGTGTTTTCTTTCTATTCCTCTGTAAAAGATCTTGGGATGACTTTGTGCCTTCATTATCCTTCATATTTTGTTTCTATGTAAAGGACCTTGGGATGACTTTGTGCCCTCATTGTCCTTCGTATCTCACTCTTGGGTAGTTGAGGTGGAGACTTTGTGCTACATCTTAGTCTGCTGGTTACTACGCCTTTGGTTACTAGTTACTTGTCACTATCTGAAAGAACTCTTATTGTTTCCTGCAAGATCACTTCTGAAAGAAAAGAAATGCCTTCAGAGTTTTCACTAGGATTTTCTCTTTTGTTTGTTAACATCATCTCTGAAAAAAAAGAGATGAATGGTTTATCCTTCCCTTGAGTGTTATTTTCTGCTTATATATAAAGTATATCGCTCTTGCATATTTATAGGGAACCTCCCCTTGATGAGAGGAGAGATTTGTCCCCTTTTGATGTAGTAAACCTGCACATGTAGCTTACCAATCTCCCTATGCTATGGTTGAAGAGACCTATTTTGCTCATCAATTGGATGGTGAAAAAATATTTACCCAACAATTTTTGGTGACTCCGCTAGGGATTTACGTGCAATCTAAAGCCTCAAGTTTTAGATTGAAGCAGTCCCTACCCTTATCCATTATAGACTGCTAGCTTTGAAGAGACAAATGGCCCAAGGTATGTCTACTTCTAATCGAGATATGCCAAAGAGGACATTTTAGAATCAACCATATCAAGGCAATGCTACCAGGAATCAAGGGTAGCCAAATCGTCTTCCTCCCTCACAGAGGAACCTTGCCCTTGAAGTGCCTCCAACCAACTCAATAGTTGGATATTTGGAAACATAACATGATTTCTCTTTCCAACTTACATTTGAGCAAGAAAATGATGCTAATCTCTTCACGAAGGATCAAGAAAAATTAGCTGGTGACTCCCACATTGGTTTCTTAAATTACCAGGATGAACACAAAAGTGAAGGCAATGCAGCTGAGGGATCATATGCTGTGTTCACCTAATCCAAGAATCAGTCAACCCAATAAGCTGATAAAGAAAGAATAGAGGAGTGACCTCAACTGGCAATTTCAATTGCTAAATGGGGAACCACTCTACCTTTCTAGCCAAAGGACTTGGTGATTGTAGGAAAGGTAAGTATATCAAACATCTCTGCACCTTCTACTTTAACTTCACAAATCAGTCCTCCCCCTACCAAAGACCAAAAGGATGAACTCCCATCCTCTCTTCCTAGTCCATTTCAGTCATTTGACATAGTCGACCATGTCAAGAAAACTAAAATCCAAATGACTGAATTTGAATTCCTACAAGCCTATCCTGAGCAGTTAGACATGTTGGTAGAGTGTGTGAAGAATACAACCATCCCTATAGGACAAGAGGCTAAGAAGGTAACTCATGATCCCTCAAGGAACATGTCTATCCCAAACAACCTTGTCATTACTCCTCTTGCTACCCCTAGGAAAATAGAGCCTTTCTATGTTTCCCTGTTGATAAATGGTCACAAGCTGAGTAATTGCATCATTGATTTTGGAGCTTTAGACAATGTCATGCCCGCTAAGGTGGCAAAATCCCTTGGTCTCACATTAACCAAGACATTTGGTAGATGTTTCTCCATAGAGAACAAGCGAGTGCCACTACTGGGGCAAATCAAAGATGCCTAATTTGCATTTGCAGCCTTTCCAGACAAAAGAATCAAGATGACTATCTTGGTGGCTGACGTCCCATCATCTTATGGCATTCTACTTGGATGAAATTTTTAAAAGGATGTGGGAGGAGAACTAAGCATGGACCTGTCTGAGCAAGGATCCCTATCAAAAGTGTAATGAAGAGATTGCTCCCTGAAAAGGAGGCAAAATACGTGGTCACCCAAACGTTGGCCTCTGCAGCTCAAATTCTATTTGAGTCTTCAAGCAGGGGTAATTACTTCTTGACCACAGAGGGTGTTCATGTTTCTACAGATTGAAGTCTTGTAGGTGGTAATCTGAAAATTGATTCAAACAAGACATCAAAAGAATTGCTAGGGCATAGTACAGATGAAAAAGCATCTTCCACTTCCAATGAAGAGAAATCTAATAGAAGATCAATTTCTGATGATGTTTGGATCTTAGAATCTAATGGCAACAATTCTTCTACCAATGCTAGAGATGGGATTGTGTTGATATCTCCTCAAAGAGATATTTTTTTCTTCATGCAAGTTGTAGTTTAGCAACACCAACAACACTGCTAAATGTGAATCTCTGTTGCTCAGATTGAAGGCTGCTCAAGGCCGAGATGTCAAACTCATTCACACCAAAGGAGATGCTGAGCTGATGGTTTGTCATGAGTTTGATGTTGACAATGAAAACATGTGCTGGACTGAACCAGGAAAAAAACATGCTATGGTAGTGGACCATACTGTTGTGCTTCAAAGTCAACAAAAGGAACTCTTCGCTAAGAAAGCAAGGAGTTACAATTTTTAGATTGAAGACCACATCTTTCCATGGGGCAAAAAGAGTGCACAGAAAATGTGATTCTTGGTGGAGAGTTTCATTCGCCCATCACCGATTTTGGGGACAAAATGGTTTTCTACTGGTTTATCAGGATGGAACACCATTTTCATTGTCTCACAATGGGCAGTGTCTGAATCACTTCAATTCTTAAAGTATCAAATAGTTCACCTGTACATGTACATTTGTATAGTCTTTAGTTTTATTTTGTGCTTTTCATTTTTTGGCACCTTTCTTTTTGGATAACATGACTCTATAGCCCAATGGCACACTTCAAGGCACTTGAGATTCTGGTTTTTACTCCCCTCAATTGTTCCAAGTTTTCAACTGAAGGAAGTTCCCCAACTGGAGCTAGCTATTGTCCCAAAAAATATCAGCTCATTTTTGAGACAACATATGAACTATTCTGGTTCAACAAACCAAAATCCTCTCTTCCCTTTTCAAAAATTGTTTTGAGCATTCAAATTATTCATTATTCAAACTTTTTCAAATTTCTACGGACTTTGCAGGCTTGAATCTACGGACTCTACAGGCTAAGTTCTATAGACTCATTTCTATGGACTCAATTCTACAGACTTCATAGGATAGAATCTATGGACTCATTTCTATAAACTCTGCCAGTTTTATGAACCCATTTCTATGGACTCTGTAGGTTCATTTCTATAGACTCTGCAGATTCAAATCTATAGAATCTATAGGAAAGAAACAAGCTCTCAACACTTAAGCATTTTTTAAGGTTGGTTCAACGCTTCGATTTAACTAAAAAGGTTCATTGGCAAGCTTCAAACAAAGGATTGAACCATTGAACCATTGAACCACTGAACCCCGCTTCAAAAAATTTCAAGGGGTTCAAAGGTTCAATGATGTCAGCAAAAGTTAAAAAGTTCAATGCGGTTTCATTCAAAGCATTTGGTTTAATGTGATTTGGTTCAAAGTGTTTGGTTTAACACAGTTTGGTTCAATGCAGTTTGGCTCAAAGCATTTGGTTCAAGCAGTTAAGTAAATGAGCAGAACACAAGAAAATGATTGAACCATTGAACCATTGAACCTTGAACCTTGAACCAAGAAGGTTCAACAATTCAAAGGTTCAATGTGGACGGTTCAAAGGAGTACCCTAAATCTTGAGAAGCAAAATACCCTTGCGGAGGGCAGTGATCAAAAGCGGTTCAAAGGAGTGCCCGAAAGGAAAAAGCTTGAGAGTGGAAGCTGCCAAGTGTCAACATCTATAGCTTCTTCCTTTTGTGTCGTAAGGACTGTGGTAGGTCCCAGGTGAGTGGCTAAACTTGAGTAGAACTTACCACGTGTCATCGTCTGCATGAGTCCCAATGTTTTTATATTATTTCTAAAAGCTCAGTGGAGTGCGATAAGTGTCTGCATCCACATTTTGAGTTTTTTATAAGCTATAAAGTTTCTTTCGATAAGATTCTCTCAAATTTCCATGGAAGGCACCAAGCGGCGATGGTAGAAGGTTTCAATATGTTTTTCTAAAAAGTAGCAAAAATTGCCACGTGTCCCTTGAAAAGCTTAATAGAAGCTGACAAGTGTCAACATCCACAATTTCTTCCTTCTGCTTCTTTATTTTGTAAGGACTGTGGTGGGCCCTGAGTGACTTGCTAAACTAAACAGAGTGTGCCAAGTGTCAACATCTGCATGAATCTAATTGAGTCCTAAATGTTTCTAAAGCTCAGTGGAAGCTACCACGTGTCATCTTCTGTGGGACTTTCAAAAGGTATCTAAAGCCTCTATAAGTTGAGTGGATGTTGCCACGTGTCCTCACCTGTTTCACAACAGAATGCGCCACATGTCACTTGTTAAGATCACATAGAAAAGGACAAAATACAACCAAGAAAGGGGGAATGATGGAGAAAGATCAAGAATATCCACACATGGGATATGTTTCTAGAAGGTGAAGCAACCCACCAGGTAGACATCGGAGAGCGTGAACATTCAATGGCACGGCCTATTTTTTTGCATTAAGTAAAGCGAATGAAAAACTATGCACACATTAAGAAACACATCAGGAAACACATTAGGCAGCCCATATTTAAGACTAATGCCCGATTTCAGCATAACCCATGGACATAATTTAAAATGTATTGAATGCATTGAATGCATCGTAGGCCATTTTTTTGAAACAAAGCACCCAAGTCTTTCTTAGAGCACTATATATTAGACTCTCTCTTATTGTTTTAGAGATCTCTCTCTGTTATTAGAAAAAAAACTCTACCCAAATTGAAAGGCATTACTGAGACTTTGAGCTCAGATTGTTGATCATATTTCGTTATTTGAATAAGAAAACAAGTGACTTTTCAGACTTTGTATTGGAATAGCTTGGTTGTTGGGGAAATTGTTCTTATGTCTATTTCCTTAATACATTTTTTTGTCCATTTAATTGAATAAGTAGAATTGGTGAAAATAATCAGGAAGGTGTCTTGAAGCCAATTGTGGAGAGACTTTGTGCCCCCATAATTGCCTTTAGTGTGTTTTCTTTCTATTCTTGTGTAAAGGATCTTGGGACGACTTTGTGCCTTCATTATCCTTCGTATTCTATTTCTGTGTAAAGGACCTTGGGATGACTTTGTGCCCTCATTGTCCTTTGTATCTCACTCTTGGGCAGTTGAGGTGGAGACTTTGTGCTACATCTTAGTCTGCTGGTTATTACGCCTTTGGTTACCAGTTACTTGTCACTATCTGAAAGAACTACTTTTTCTTGCAAGATCACTTCTGAAAGAAGAGAAATGCCTTCAACATTTTCATCAAGATTTTCTCCTCTATTTGTTAATATCATCTCTGAAAAAAGAGAGATGGATGGTTTATCCTACCCTCGAGTGTTATTTTCTGCTTATATATATAGTATATAGCTCCTGCATATTTATAGGGAACCTCCCCTTGATGAGAGGAGAGATTTGTCCCCTTTTGATGTAGTAAACCTGCACATCTGGCCAACCAATCTCCCTATGCTATGGTTGAAGAGACCTATTTTTCTCATCAGTTAGCTGGTGACAAAATATTCACCCAACAGGTTCCAAGTGAATTATCATAAATTAGAAGAAATATCTAACTATGCAACTTATGTCCAGTGAAGATTTAGTTGAATGACTAGGTTCAAGTTTCTAAGAATAGTCATGCAAATGACTAAAATTGGAAAATAGTGGGTTACATGGAAGGTACAAAATGTGCCCCACAGTGGGCACCAAAAATTATTGGTGAAATATTTGGTAAATGATAACAAAGCAAAATTTCAATACAGTTTATGAGACTGGAGTCTCTCCTCTATTATGATGGGAGGTTACCTTTATTAGAAGTAATAACAACAAACATAATTATGTAAAATATTCACAATTTTGAATGAAAGAGGGGTTTGTATAATCTTAATCTAATAGAAAACATAAGAAACATAGAGTCACGGGAGAGTGAATAAGCATATATTTCACCCACTTATGTAAAAAATTTAAATTACAAAGAGAAATTCACTTTAAGAGATCAGACACCATTCGTGCTTGGAATAATGAAAAATACATTGACATAATAAAAATGCATGCTCATTAAGGAAATAGCCAAACAAAAAGTTCAAGTAACTCCTTGTTTTTCGATAAAGAGTGAACACAAAGTTTCTTTCTTTTTCCTCTTCATGTTTCACAAATCATGAACATCAAAAAGCCCTTTTTCAATTGCCATTTCTTGTATTTATAACAAAGGGAATGGGATGAACCTTCACATTCCAAAGTGACCTTTCATATTTTGTTTATTATCTTATTCTACCTTTTATAATTTTTGCTTTTTTACAACCAGAAAATACGAATTTCCAAAAATAGAATTTGGATAAAAATAGGAAAGAGAGATAGAGAACAAATTTCACTAAGAAGTTTTTTTTGAGTTAGTAGCATTGGTGGATAGGTTGGGTGTTGTTGAATATTATTTGACCTAATCTTTATCACGTGTTTCCTTGAATTTTCAAAATATCTTAACCATTTCAATAACTTCATTGCTTTTTAGAATCATAACTTGTGGGAAATGTGTGAACCATATTTGGGAACGTTAAGGAACATTGAGCTTTCACCAAATTTTCTAGTTGGGTGTTTAACTCTTCTAGTGAAATGTGAATTTCACTGAGAGTTTTCATTGAATTTTTATTAAATTTCCTTCAATTAAAAGATCTTCTTTAACTACCTTTTAGAATTGAACTTTCAATTCATATACAATATGTGTCGTAGTCCCGTCTTCTTTATATAAATGGTAATAGATCTCATCTAGATTGCTAGAAATTAATTTGATTTTATCTTCACCTATATCTCTACTATCCTCTATCTCTTTTATGTCCTTGTTTAGGATTTTCATTTTTTGAAGTATACATTCTGCCCATTTACAAGATGTCATCTTCTTATTTCTTGAACACTCCTTTGACCATTACTTTAGCCTCCATCATGATCATTTCTTTCACATCCCCGATCACTTTTTCCAAGACCTTTAAGGTGGAGGTGTAGGATTTGATCTATATATAAATATACTACAATTTTTGATTGATAGATTATATATCTTCATGACTTCTTCAATGTACTTCACTTTAGTTGCAAGGAAATCATCTACCTATGCTTTAAGAGTTTTGTCATATGTGTTGTATTTGTTGAATGTAGCAACATCATCCTTATTTATTCCTAGAAATTGTGTCAAGGAATCAATTAGTCGTATTGTAGCAGTTTCCACTAGATGTAGTAGATAGTTAACATAGCTCACTAGCTATTTGATCTATTCTCTAAGTTGTTCTTGAGTCAACTCATCTTGTTCAGACCTTTTAACGATCCTTTGAGTGGTTTATCAAATATTATGAATGTCACCTTCTCTTGTTGCTTCTTCAAGTGATATCCTTTTCAGATTATAATCTCCTACCATCATTTATCTGATACCCTTCTCAACATTTGGTTCAACAATCTCCAAAAACTATGCTCCTGAGGGATCTGATACCAACCTAGAGGTGGTCTTTGCTTTCTTTGGTGCATAATTCTTCAAGAGATTAGGTACACATCAAAATATGGTAGTTCAAATTCAACCACCCTTTTTGTCTTTTGGAGAATAGGTTGCATCCATTGAAATGAAAGGTCTTTGTAGGTAACTACTTGAGTAGTAGGTGGAGAAGGAGTAGGTTGACTTGGAGGAGTTTGCAGGGATCTAGATGGGGAATGAGGATTCTCTATTTCAACCCTTTTTTGTTGTTCTATTTGGTAGATAAGGCTTTGTATTACTGTGTGGTATTTAGGATGATCAAGTTAGGATCACCCCAGGTTTCAATTAAAGCTCATAGTCTTACTAATTTATTGACTTGCTTTTTTTTTACCTACCATTGAGTTTTATTCACATTACTTTCCCAATTGTTTCTTGGGTTTAGGATCCTCATCTACACCATCACTTGAATTGGAGGATCCTAAGGGTTCAATAATCACCTTAGAACTAATTTTTTTAGGAATTAATGGAATATCTTGCTTTGGAGGAGCTAAATTTTTTCCTTTCTTCAAGCTGCATGTAGTTACTCTAGTCCACTTGTTGTCTCCATTTCTTTATGTGAGTACATACCCTTTGCTTCCTCCATTCCAAGTCAATTGGTTCTCTGATTAACTAATTAATAGTTAGCAAAGGTGCATTCACAATTGTGTTGTCATATTCTAGATTGAAGAGATCTAACTTTTCATCTACCATCCCCTCAAGAATAATATTCATCTATGAATACTTTTATTTAATCTAGGGTCATTCAAATCCAATATTTTTAGATTACCTAAAATTAATTTGCATAATTAGCCAATAGTATTTGAGATGAGGTTTATGTTCATATATCTATATTTTGCTTCACACACCCCTTGGTATTCACAGAGTCTCTATTGGCATAGGTTCATAGAGTGAATTTTGAGATGGCTAGTTCTACGTCGAGAGCATTTACAACAGACTTACAGATGAAATTACCTAATGTAATGGGGAATGAAATGTCGAGCACATGTTCATCTCTACATTGTTTATGAATTGTTGATAACTACCTAGAGAGCTTAATGAGGCTGATATTATCATTAGACAACATTAGGAGTCATAGACGCCCTTCATAACCTCTAGCTCTGATGTATGTATTTTTTTGAACTGGATATAGTATTTTCTATATTGGTTAACCAATTTGGATACTTTGGTCAAGATCCTCACTCCTTAATCTTCATTTAACAACTTCACTAATCTCATTATGAATTCATCATTAACCTTGGTATAGTGTTTATTGATTTATTATAGGGTGAGCTATGGAAAGAACTAAAACACTTGTGTCAATTGAGTGCTAGTTCTATGTCAAGATAACCCTGGGTATATAATCTAGGAGGCCAAGGAGTATACCAAATATGATGTCATGAAAAACTATCTTGATGTTTGTATATTTAATAATTGATCATGTAAGGAATCACTGATCAATTCACCCCAATACACAAATTAATTTCCATGACAAATGATTAGCATTGGGAGCAACATCTAATGATAGAAAGTTTTGGTGTCCTTATCACCTATTGTCTGATTTAATAAAGTGATCATATCTAAAATTTCCTCTTTGAAATCTATTCTATATAAGGTCTTGGGAAGCTTAGATAGCTTTTCGCTTTTGTGTTTCAGTTAGGGATTATTGATAGTGGTTAGACACTTGATAAGGTCTTTGTTCTAGCATGCCTCTCCTTCACTTACACTGATACTAACTAAATCCTCATGGAGGGGGATTTTTAGTATCATGTTTATTGCCATTCCATCTATATTCACCATGAGTTTTCCAAATTTTGACCTTATTTCCCTAGTTTGTGAATCGTAATATCTGGCATAGGTGAATACCAAATTTGTACATTATACTGAAGTGAGAAAGGCAACTGACTATAGAAAGATGCTCTCTACTAGGTGTTGGATCAACATTGTTGGACTTAAAAAATTTAGTATTTTATGGAAGTTAGCTAGGTCCACGTGCCTAATTTGAGTATCAAAAATCTTGGGTATATCATAATTCAACACAAACAATGCTTCATATCCCATGTATTTTAATTTCATCTTTTCGGTTCTAGATTGGATGATATCTAGCGGTTCACGAGGTATAAAATGTTGGATTGGTTGAAAGAAGTGTAGGGTGATGGTCATAAGGTAATTTTGAGGTTTAGAAAAATAGATATTTAGAATAACATCGGGATGAGGGAGCCACTGGTGGGACAAATCTTGTAGAATTTTTGAAAAAAATTGGTAAAGTTTTGCTCTCATGTGGTAGGGGTAGATCAACCAAGGAAAAAAGGAATCCGAAAATAAATATATAATCCCCTTCCCTCTCCTCCCCAGGTGACTTGATCCCCATGCACTTTAGGTGAGGACTGATGTTCTGGTTGAGGGCCCCTTAGGGGCTCATGGATGGGGATATAGTGAATGCCACATCCTGCATCTCCACATGAATGAGGCCCAAAAGTCCAATAAATAGTCCTTGGGGATGTGCAGACGTAGAAATGGAAAATGTTTTGTTTGACATCTCTACATGGTCAAGGGATAGGAGGTCCAGCCAAAAGTCCCTTAACAAAACATAAAGGTGGATGAAATAAATGTTGTGTCTCGTATCTTTGCATGATCAAGAGCTCGGTATTCCAAACAGACCCTCCATATTTTTGTGGACACGATTTCATCTTAAGAAAATTCTAAGTAAGAATTTTTGAGTTGTTTTATTTTTCACACTAGCATGTTTAAAAGATAATAGGTAGGCTTTATTGATGTCTCTTAAATTAGTGCATAAATGAATAATACCCTATGGCTTATTTAAAGGTATATTATTTGAGATCTAATATGAGTAGTCGATGGGATGAATGAAGCCCACATCTAGAAATGTTTATAACTCTTCCTTCACTAAGAGTGCCACCTTAGGATGTATCTTGTTGATGCTTTTAGTTTATAGAGTTAGAATCTATATGAATAATAAGATGATGGAATATGAAAGAAGGATCTATCCTAACATATTTTCATGATGTCTAAAAATTATGTAAGTTGATCATCAAATGCTTGTTGTTATTCATGACTAAAAGAGTCAATTGCATGATTTGGGGGTTATCAAATTATTTAATATCATGATTATGGGACATGTATAATTCCATGTCCATTGGTGCCTCAAAAAGGTTTTCACCAATATAAACCTCTTTACTTTTATTTTTATTTCTATTTTTTTCATCCATCAGCATTGTAGAAAAGTTTTCACTAGAGGACTTCATTTTTTTATTTTGATTTTGTTTTTATCTTTTTATTTTTATTGACTAGGGAATTCTACCTATTAATTGAATTATACACATGTATAGGTTGATATCAAACCCCTTTTGTGGTCACTAGGTTTTAGATGATCCCAGAGTCCCATGAACTCAATTATTACTTTGTCATTCTAAAATAGATTGAAAGAAGGTTCCTATCACTAGTCTCAATCAATAAGGTCAGGTTAACAAAGGTCAAGGTTGATGGTAAGTATGGTTGTGTTAGTCAAAAGGTTGGTGGAAAAAATATCCTCATAAAGGCTATGAACATATCATGTTTAAACATCATCATTGGACAAGTATTCCTTAGAAACTGATGAAGTATCATAAATGACATCATATGGGTCACCACCTAGTGGTTTGTATCCTAGGCCATGGTATAACTAATGATATTTTATTGGTATGGGTTCCAAAAAATCTTTTTCATAAATTCCCAATCCTTTTCTTTGATAGTTCATGTTTTTTCACATTTTATTTGCTTTAGGATACTCTATAAGCAAGATTGTCCTCAAAGAACTAGGAGTTGTCTGATCTATCTTTTTATCTAATAGAAGCCTAATTTTTTCAAAGGTTATCTTTCCAAACTTATGGGATGTTTCTTTGAATTCCCTCATGGTGGATGGCCCATAACTACATGGTGATACAGGGAGCTCACAAACATAGAAGGTATGATTTTCATATTCTTTGCATCTTTTGGGAATGATTTTAATGCAAGAGACAACATATAAATTTGTAGATGTAGAAGAAAGATCATCTAGATGGATATAAGATTAGGATTTGTATTTTACAAGAGAAGTACCCTCAATTCTAGATATTAGATGGCATAATGATATTTTCCCTTCAACATCTTACAGTATTGATAGGGTTTTGGATCGCTAAGGATAGTGACTTCCATGCCAGAATGAGAAAATTTGAGACATTGATGGAGCATGGATGGAACAGACTACATTTCATGGATCTAAGGGCATCCCAAAAGGATTTCGTAGGGAAAATAAAAATACACCACGTGAATTAATGTTTGATGAGTGACATGACCCACCATGATAGGAAGATAAATAGTTAATTTTGATTATCATTTGACATCATCTTAAGCCTTGATAGTAATGGTTTTAGATGTTAATGCAGACTTTGAATAAAACCAAGCTTTTGATTAGATTGATATTTCATAAATTAAATACAAAGCCATTATCTACAAGTACTCATTTGATTTTATGATTTAAAATAAAGACCTTGATATACAAGGGGTTATTATGATTAGGGTCAATTGGAGGCATGTCATGTGGGTCAAAGGTGAGTTGTTACGTAAATGATAGATGACCAATGAGCACCTAGAAATGAGGAGGGTCAATATCCATAGTAACTCTTGACTCCTTCAAGGTCTTAAAGGATGTCTCGATAGATGAAGGATGATTTGAGAAGATTCATTATAGACATTTGATTTGGATTTTTCTCAAGTTTCTATATGACATCATATTATCCCTCAAGATGAATCAAAGGAGGTCCTTAGACATTGATTTTTTAGGTGCCTTTTGGATAAGGGTTTTTGGTGGTGCCCTAAGGATAGTAATATTACCATACCATGTGGTAATGACACACTCAGATGATTGACCCTTAATTTTGAAAACTGGACACTCAGAGGTTTAGGTGCATTTAGATGTTCTTACCTTAATTTTGATAACATGATGAATTTGGATGGGGGGTGTTCAGGAGACTTGACCCTTATTTTAATGGTGGTGAATTGATGTTTGTTGTGTTCAACATGATGAATTATTGAGTCATAGTTGTGAGGGTTTCTCCTATAATCAACATGATTAGTGTGGAAGGTTTGACCTTGGTCTTAATATGATTGTTTTTATTTTTTATTATGCTTTGGAAATGGATCTTGATATATACCAAGATCTTGATTCTTGGAAGAAGGTTCCTCTCCTTCAACTTTGACTTCACCTTGATCAATCAGGTTTTGATTATAATTCTAAAGATACATGCACATTTGGGTGGAGTGGCCCTTAGCTCTATGACAGTCACAATATTCATCTTCGCAATATCATATGGTCTTAAGTTTATTTTCATTGAAGGGATTGATTTATAGAAACACAATCATATTCGTAGCCAAGACTTTATGAAAGACACTTTTAATTGGTTCACCAAGAGATGTATACTATATTTTTTTGGGCTCTTACTTTGATTTTTATCTTGGCACAATGATGCTTGATGTATTTTGTGATTTAGAAGCATCGTAATTCTAAATGGTCTAGATATGATTAGAATCTATAACTCCATTTCCAACCATATTTTTGTTCTTATTTAAGAACTTGAGCTATTATAATGAAGTGACTCGATTTTGATTGTATTTTGAAAATATCTTGATTAAGCCTTTAGTAATGAAATCCTTTTCAATTTGTGTGCCTTTTTCAATAATCATGTCAAAAGTATTTGCATAATGAAGATGTAATTGAAAATCCAATTCTTGATTTAGGTTGGCACTGAAGATAGTAACAAAATATTTTTCAGAGATCTACATGTAAATATGCCAATGAGACCATGCCATATTTTCAAGAATGATAAAAAACTTTCTCCATTACATTGTTTGGTGTTATATAGATCAAGCACGGAAATCTTGTGTTTTACATTATAGGAGAATTGCTTAACAAATTTACTTGATAAATCTATGAATGATGTTATTGATCCCTTTGGTAAGTGAATGAACCATTCAAGTGCTAGTCCTCCAAGACTTATAGGGAATAACCTGTGTAGGTAAGAATTATTATAAGCCAATTCTTGACAGGACATGAATAATTATTTGATATGATCTCTTGGATCTACCTTTCCCTTACATTTTTCAAATTTTAGTGGTTCAAAGTTTGGAGAGAATGGGATACATAAGATTTAATTTCCAATTGAATAGGGATCATAGATCTTCTAATTTATATTTCTTCTTATGTAAACCAATTTGGATCCTTTGAAAAGCATCCTTCATTGTTTGGCATTCCTGTGCAAATAAAGTGTCAACAAAAGGAATGGAGGATGATCGAAGGGGATTGGGTTTCTCTTTATATCTTATAGGTACATATGTTTTGGATGATTACTTATGATACAAAGGTTTTGTGTTGTCATGATATATTTGGTAGGCTAGAGATGCCACTTGTTGGGTGATTTAATTTAATGGGTCAAACATAGATTGTTTGTGGTTGTGTTCTATTTGGTTATCCAAGTTGGACTTTCCTTTTCCAATTTTGACATAGTTAATATTTACAAACTCTGTATGGGGTTCCTCTTCTCCAAATAGATTACAACTGGGTGTGGGTATTATAGGCAACATAGAAAATAGGGGGTAGTTTAGATCCAACTTTAATAAACCTTAATAGTATCTCCTCTTTGTTATCATATATACATTATTATATTTGGGCCCTACCATGTTCTATGATCAAAAATTCATTGCAATTATTTTGACCCCATTCTTTTGTATTTATAAGGTTTTCTTCATCACCATCATGATGATGTTTGATATTCTAAGGATTTTTTAGGTCTTCATTATGATAGGTTTGTCCAATCCTGATTTGGTATCACGTTTATGGTGCCATGATGTGATTGAAGTTTGTGGGACGAGGGTGACGTTAAGCTTACCTTGGATTGATATCATTGTCTTAGATCAATTTTGACTCTTAGATTGATCTGGATTAATTATGATGTTTGGATTATAGATGTTCAATTTAAGTAGATTGGTTCTTGGATAAGCTTGAATAAATTTGATTGATTTTAGATGTGAGCTATCTTTACCTTATATAGATAGAGATGGGATAAAGTATGGATGTCATGAATTAGTCATTCCTAATTAACGAGTGCAGGAGATTGAACAAAACTATTAGGAAAGTAATGGCGTGGTATTTTTGGATTAGTTGGATTAGGTTGATCTTAATATTTACAAGGTAGATCCAATGATTGAATAAATAATAGGCTAACTTAAGTAATTGGTGTATCTCAAGGGTGATCTATTCAAACTAAAAGGATGTTTACTAGGGTGTTGATTGGGATATATGTGTGTCAAAATTGATTAGTAGTTTAGGACTTTATCAAGCTTAGTTTAGGTTGATGACTTATGATGAGGTGTAATAGGGATTTCTCATGATGCAAATGCTTGATTTAAGTTATGTGGATTAAGATGATTGTGATGGTTTTTTATCAATTAGATTTTGGAACATGTGTTTGGTTAAATGGATGTCTATGAGTTGATTGATTTTGGGTCATTGGTTTTGATTGAGTTCTTGTTTGGTTTAAGTTTTATAAATAACATGAGTCTCGAAAACACTCAAACAAGATCAAGTAAATGACAAGCCTATACTAGTAGATAAGGGTGTAAAACTCAACTAACAACCTATATACACATAATATTCTTATTAAATTTACAACTTACCAATTCTTTCTCTCTTATAATAGCCTATTGAGTTTCAATCTCTTTGAGTGCACACCTTAAAGGGTGCACTGGGAAAGGGGTGAGTAGACCATTAGTGCTTTATAGGATTGTTGTGCCTATATCACCACTTTATATTAACACAAACCTGTCCTATATACTTCCCTAAGCTTTAAAACCTCTCTTAGACACTCCTATAATCAATTCACTACCTTATTTAACCCCTGCCTAAGCTTAAAACCCTTTTTGACATTTACCAAACAATGTCGGCCTAGGATGACCCTATATTATAATTGATATTTATACATTATAGGTCTAGGTTAGCCTTGGCTAACCTAGATTAGGACCTAAATTATTTTTATAAAATAATGATATAGATTCAAATTGGGATGACCCTACCAGATAAACTTTTAGAAAGGTTTAGGGTTAGTTTCAACTATATATACACATCAATTTCTATCATTTAGAGAGAAGAGAAGAAGAATACTATTATATTATGCATCTACTTATCCACCATTATACTTGAGGAACATTGTGTAGGGTTTCAATACTTTGTTTGGAGATATAGATCTTATCTTGTGGAGAAGTCTTTTAGATACGTAGAGAAGTTGTGTAGCTTAGGGCTGACTTATTCTTTCTGTTATTACATACCACAAAAATTTCTTGTGAAGCTCTTTGGCTAAGGAAGAGATTGAGGTGCTGTGGGTTCATCTTCAAAGGTAAGTATTCTTAACTTTGTTCAATTATTAAAGTAGATAGATTTGCATTTGTGTTTCTCTCCCATGCATTAGAATTTCCTATACATTGACTTGAGTATATATCTTCTATGCATGTTTAATTTTTATGCTCATTACCCCCATTTTGTGGCATAAGCTTTAGTGAGGACTAGATTAGATTTTAATTTACCTTGCATATACTTATTGAATATGAAAACATGGGACCTAACTAGGGTTATTGCATAGTGTTTCTTGATTAGAGGCTTTGAAACCCTCTTTAGTGATGTTATTGTGGTAAGAGATCTCTTGGTTAGGTCTAGCAGATCCATCTTGGTCATGACCTCAAATATCTAATGTATCAACAGATGAAAGTGTAATTAGGATTTATCTTCTTTGATTTAGGATTGATTAATAGGTCAACTGCATTTTCCTTTGTATACATTTTGGTGAGCTTGATGTGAATCAAACACTTATAAGTTTTCTTTCACACATTCATTTTATCATCATATTATATATTTATATTTTTTTGTACCATATCAAACTTGTCAATATAATTATAATAGTCTGTATACAGGTTTAACACACAATCACTCTAAAATGAGTGTGTTTTGTCTATGCAAGTTTTCTCCAAATACAGGTAACTAGATTGACCAACTTGACATAGTCATATTATTCAGTTACATGATTGCATACATAGTCAATCCAGTCAACCTTATTCATAGTTCTTCTTTTTCAGCATATAGGTTTGTAGACATAGTCGATCCAATCGAATCTATTTGCATATTATTTTTCAACACACAAGTTTTAAAAACTACATTAACTTAGTTGACTTTATTTTCAGAATATTTACATCAACACTTGAGTAACACATCATACATTTTTCAAACTAAGCATATTTAAAACCATCAAGGTTCATTCTTACCTTTTTTGTCATTTCAATTTTTCATTTATAGTATTTTTTTTCACAAGTTTACAATCTATAAAAATGCAACCCTACAACAAACTAGGTCGACTAGCTCAACATAGTTCTATAGCTTATCTTTTCTTCAAAAAACATAGTTGACTTATTTGACTATGTTCTTCTAGATCTTACTTCCAAAAAAAAAGAGTGACCCTATCAACTCTGTTATGTATTATTTCCATATAGTGTCACCTAAACTAATTGTACTCTTCACATTCAAAGGAATTAACCTATTTTGATAGCAATTAGTTCACTTTTCATTTCAGTTGATTGCATGCTTAGAGTAACAAACATAAATTAATTAGGTAGTTTTTCAATATAATAATTTAGTCACACTATTTTTCTCTTTTGCACACACTTCCAAATCACTTTACACAAAAAAATGTTAAGCATTTTTCTTCCCAAGCTCTACCTACTTGGACTTCATCACTAAGGGGGGAGCCAACTTGGTTTTTTGGGAAAGGATGAACACGTGGTTGATGCTATATATTGGCAAAGCACCTGATACCTTTATCACTATGATATTATGAAGTGAGGGAATAAGGCCCAATACCAGGCCAATACCATTACCAATATAGATCCCTTTTAGCCTAAACTACCTAAAACTATCCATAGATTGATTTATAGTTCCTTTTTACAATCAACTCCCCATCACATCTATTTAAAAATTTATTAAAACTTAACAACATTTAGGAATGACCAATTAGTTAAAATTTACATTCAAGGTTGATGCCTTATCTTTGATCATTGTATTTTGTATTGTAAAACTTGATTAGCTAGTGTTAGTGTAAGGTTTGTGTTGTGTGTTCCAATTAGATCAATCACATTGATGTAATTTCTTGTATGCTTAATTATATTTGCTTAGCTATTATCTTGTAAAAGTTTTCCCTATTCTCAGAACACAATTGACCTAATTAACTCAATATTTTACAAGATGCCTTCCCTTAGAACACAGTCAACTGGTTCGACTTAGTCTATTAGAGGTTGTTCTACTTAGCTTTCTCACAGAACTAAGTTGACCTGTTAGACTTAGTTATTTATAGTTTTCTTACTATTTTTATATATTTAGTCTTATTTCATAATGATGTCATCTTTTCAGCCTCTAATTAGTCAAGAACACTATATAATTAAGGATTTAAATCAGAACCTCACTTATTTTATTATTTTAGATGGAACTATTCCATTCTTTCCTTCATGTCTTCCTAATCTAAAAGCAATTATTACACAATGTAATGCAATTGAGGTCATTCATCCTAGTCCTCCTCTTATTAACAATGTTGGGAATCCTCCACCCAACAATCCATTCCCTATTACTAATATAGGGAATGCTCCTCCTACTAACACTAAAATTCCACCTCTTACCACTAGTAATCCTACTCCTCTCATTGATACAACTCAAATTATTTCTCAAATAATTCAAAAAAATAATGTTATGAAAGTAACTAACCATTCAAAAATGATGAAAATGAAATCTCATATATTACAAATGGATAGTCAACCACCTCAAGTCATCATGAATCAACCAAATCAAAATTTTATCCCTCCTCTTAGAGATGCCAATGGGAATATCATCCCTCAACCAATCCTGCATAATAAAATTCTTCAACATATTCAAAATGAACCTTTAGCTCCATTCATTACATCCATATACATTGGAAACATTTTTCCAATTATTACATATGATGGAACTAAATACCCCACTACCTTTCTTTGGTAATCTCTATAAGGAATGGGTCTAAACTAACACCTTTGCTACTACAAAGCTTTTAACTAAAAATTTTGTTGGTGATGCATTTGAATGATTCAACCAACTTCCTAGACATTCCATCCCACAACTAGAGGATTTCTTCAATGCTCTAGTGAAGAAACTCCAACACGATTACCTTCTTGAAAATTACCTTAGCTATTTCATCAACGATAAGCCACTTCTAATGAATCTGCTCACACTTTCATCAAACAATAGAAGTCTCTAGCTCACAAAGTGAACCATAACATGAATGATTATAATATTTTAAAACTATTTTTTACCACTCTTAAAGCTCCTCTTCAATACAAAGTTTGAATATTTTCCCCTAAAACTTTAGAAGAAGCTTTAGACCAAACACAAAGGTAAGACTTTGTTATAACTCAATTTGAATCACCTCAAACAACTAATATCGAACTTTCCAATCATTTTATCATAACATTGATTCTTATAATCCTCCCCAACCTCCAAATGGAACATCTAATTTAACTAATTTAAACCTAACCCACCCTCCCTTAAGTCTACAAACACTTAAGAAGAAATTTCCACCCTCTAAACCATGAGATTTGATCTATCCAAACCTCCTCAAAAATGGTTCAATATTAATAAGTTTTTATTGGTGGCATGCTATTATAGGTCATGATTCCTTATTGCTTCCTTTCTTTATCCACATATTGATACTCTAACAAAACAACATTATCAATACTATCTTTTAGCATCACAAATCCAATCCAAAGAATCAAATCAACATCACCTACCTAATGATCAACAATAAATACCCGATATATCCACCTCATCTAATAATATTGTCCAAAACATAGTTGATCCTTCTTCTTACATCAATAAGGAAAGGATAACTAACATGAATAAGTTCAAACGAGTGGTTACATTTATCCAACATCAACCTTTTAGGTCACATGAACCCAAGGAACACCTAGTTCAAATGCCTACTCTAAAGTGTATCATACGTGGTCCTCCTTTGCCTTATAGACCTCTTAATACCTCTCCTAAAAATCCTATTTCAATTTCAATGCCCTTAAAATCTAACAAACCAACACATTTGCCTATTTCTAAATGCACCTACCAACCTAATGCAAATCACTCTAATGGTTCAATTTCACCTCCCTCCATACCACATGTTAAGGCATATTGTGATGCCCATCCACATATCACTTCAAACTTTAGGGCTATTTATGATGCCCATCCCTACATACAATTACCCATTGGGGTATCTTATGATCACTCTTATTCTACATTTCATAATAACAGACAAATTTAACTTCAAAAAACTTTTTGAGACACATAAGCTTGTATTTCTCATGCTCATCTTTGATATATATGTTAGTATAGATTTTGATTTTTATGTTTGTCTCATGTTTCTTTATTTTTGTGCACTTTATTTCATTTAGTTTTTTTTACTAACACCATTGTTTTATGTAGTTTTTCTAGTTTCATTTCACTTTATCATTTGTGAGTTGTATTGTACAACCTTGGATAGGACCAGGTCTTCCTCATAAACACATTTTACTAGCATCATTGCTTACTTTGGATTCTTTAGTTTTATTTCACTTTATCATTTATGAGTTTCTTTGTAAAACTTTGGATAGGACCAGGTCTTCCTCACAAACACATTTTAATAGCTTAATTATTTCCTTTGGTTTCTTTGGTTTTATTACACATTACATTTGGCATTTGTTTTTTATTTTGGTTCTTAGATATCTCTTTCATGGTTATCTTTTTATGTCGTTCTTAGCCTTAGAATCTTTATGATTATTTTTCTCCTTATTTAACATTCACCTCATTGGTGTTCACCTTGTGAGTTATAGTGTAATACCATGGATAAGACCAGATCTCCTCACAAATTACCACATTAAAACATATTTCAATTAATTTGCCCTTCTTTTGGGATGACTACTACTTTCATTGGTGTTTGTGTTAGATCCATTTTAGATTAGTATGGCTTCTCTAGTGACATGAATATCATAGCATAGCCTCATCCATTTCATATCACTATTTTACCTCCTTGTGATAAGCTATGAGCATATTCATCATTGTATCACTTATCACATGGATGGATCTCTTAATATCCTCATATTTCCCTTATTTCCTTTAATTTGAGGCACACATAGGTCAATTTTGAGATTTTACACTTACTTGTGGACAAGTTTAGGAGTCTTTAAACATCTTGGTATTTAGGTCCTTTTCTCTAGTGACCAAGTGTAATCACTCTTGTGTTTGTCACCAATTTCACTCATGATTGGTTCTTTGACTCTGTACAGAGGAAGATTAAAAAAATACAAAAGAGTTAAAAGCTAAATCATAAAAGAAATAAAAGGCAATGATAAAAAGGCAAAAATAATCTTAAAAGTTAAATCACATAAAAAGACATGATCTATATTTGGCACATATCGTATCTTAATTGAAACTCAAACTCCATAGTTGGCCTCATGATATAACCAGGGTCCATTGGGGTGTAGTAGGCCAATAGACTAGGATAGGAGGTCTCATTATATCATATACTTATAGTACCACCTACTTTCTCATTCAAATACCCAATATTCGTAGTAGACTGACGACTCTGTAAGGGGTCTTGAGGAATGGGGAACATGTTGTGGGAAGGTAGGTCCATTTTACTTTTCATGCATATAGCCTTCATGGGTTGATTTATGTACTTCACTTTTTAACCTAATCTTTGTGTTTATTAGTTAGAGTATCCTGAGTCCTCGTTGTCGATAATTCTTAGCCTTGGTCACTTGAATAGTGTGTCTCATTCTTGTCAAGGATGTTCTCATCACCCATATGGGGCCTCACATTCCTTATTTACATTGTATTTTCTTTACATTCCTTTTGTTGGATATGGATTTTAGATGATCACATACTTGATCACCTCTACCTACTTATACCTTTTGGTTTATATTTTTGTGTTGCATTGTAAGACCTTAAATAGAACCATGCATTCCTCATAAACACCCTTACACCATTTAATTACCACACCATCTCATTATCATACTAGTCATGTCATTAGGTGGTTGTGTTTTCTTACATTGTATCTTAGAACAAACACTAAGTTTGAGTTTTCATCCTTTGGAAATTTTTACTTTGATCTATCCATCATGTTCTTGTTTGATTTTTGTGGACTTCAATTATCTTACATAGGAAATTTGACATTCTTACATGTTTCTCTTCATGTATGACTTCTTCATGCTTGCATTACATCTTAACTTACATTTCATTTTCATTTATTTATGTTTCCTTCAAATTCATTTGACAGACTTGTATTACATATTGATTTAAATGTCATTTTCAATTATTTTTGATCTCTTTATGTTTGATTCAACATGCTTATCTTACATAGGGTTACTTTTCACTTGCTTACATATCTTTGTTAGAGTTTTCTTGCATTGATATTTCATTCGTCATTCAATGTTTTACATGCTTCCCAATGTGATTTAGTATGTTATACATTCATTTTTGTCATTTATATTTTACATTATTCCCAATGTGATTTAGTGTGTTTTACATTTATTTTCCATAATTTTGTCATTTACATGCTTGATATTTTATTTTAAACCTAACCTTAACAATCCTAGTTTTCAAAATTTTCTAAGTAGTTGAATTAGTTTTGAGATTTATTCATTTATACTTTAACCATCCTACGTACACATGCATTAATTCTATTATTAGTCTTGTATCATTAGGGTTTCTTAAATACAGGCACTACACCCTCCATAATCAAGACTGGGATATTTACATTTAGTCATTCAGTCAAAAGGTAAGTTAAGGTGTGTATATGTTACTTTTAGTTGATTTCATTTCATTTCAACATTAATTTTAGTATTTTATTTTTAGTTAGCTCATTTTTATGTGTTACCATGTTATTTCTCGAAGCACCATCCCTTATTACACTCACATGACACATGATGAGCTTCAAGTGGGGCATATGTATACACAACATTTTTATTAATTTTACATCTTTCTAACACTTTCTCTCTTGTAGGAACCTATCTAGTTTCAATCCCTATAGGTGCATGGCTTAAAGGGTGAAATAAGAAAAGGGTGGGTAGATTGTTAGTGCTTCACATGATTGTTGTCCTTTTACCACCACTTGATATCAACACAAACCTCTCCTATACACTTCCCTAAGATTTGACACCTCTATTACACACTCATCCAAACAATTCATCACCTTACTTATCCCCTAACTAAGCCTAAAACCATTTTTGACATTTACCAAATAATGTCAGCCTAGGTTGACCCTGTATTCTAATTGATATTTACACATTATGGGTCTAGGTTGGCCTTGGTTGACCTATATCGAGACCTAACTTATTTTTATAAAATAATGATACAGAGTTGAATTGGGCCGACCTTGTTAGCTAAACTTTTAGAAAGGTTTAGGGTTATATTCAACTATATATACACATCCATTTCTATCATTTAGAGAGAAGATAAGAAGAGGAATATTATATTGTAGATTTGTTTATCCACCATTCTACTTGAGGAGTACTACTTAAGGTTTCAATGCTTTCTTTGTAGATATAAATCTTGTCTTGTGGAGAAGTCTTTTTGATACATATATAAGTTGTGTAGCTTAGGGTTGACTTATCGTTTCTATCCTTACATACCACAACCACCTCTTGCAAGTCACCTTGGCCAAGGGAGATATTGAGGCTCGATGGGTTTATCTTCAAAGGTAAGTATTCATACTTTATTAATCCTTTGTTAAATTAGATAGATTTGCATTTGTACTTCTCTCCTATGTATTAGGATTTTTTATACATTGACTTGAGTATAGATCTTCTATGCATGTTTACTTTTTACGTTTCTTACCCCCACTTTATGACACAATATTTAGTGACACTGGATTAGATTTTACTTTACCTTGCATATACTTAGGAAATATGAAAATATAGGACCTAACTAAGGTTATTACATAGTTTTTCTTGACTAGAGGCTCTGAAACCCTCTCTAGTGATGTTATTATGGTAAGAGATCCTTTGGTTAGGTCTAGTGGATCTATCTTGGTCATGACCCTAAATATCTAATGTATCAACAAACAAAAGTGTAAGTAGGATTTATTTTCTCTGAGTTAGAATTGATTAATAAGTCAACTCATTTTCATTTGTATACATAAACCATTAATATACTCACATAAAGTGGTGACTAGGTTGGTCTCCTAACCCTTGCTCTACATATGTAAGTGGTAAGTTATCTTTGAGGATGTTGGTTTTCATGTAATGATAGTTATTTGCAATTGAAGGGTCTTAATTTAGGTTGTATAGGAATCTCTAATGGTGTACCCTAAATAACTTACAGTATGTGGGGACCAAGTTCATGTAAGTATGTTATATGAAACCTGACTATTGGGTTATGACTCCCTCACTTCACATAACCTTTAATGTGGAATTATGCTTAGTTTTATGACTGATCTACTTGATATTTATACTCCATCAAAATATAGAGATTGGATTAGTGTGTGGTGATGAAATATACATCATAATATTCATAAAGACCATGATAAGTGTGTGGTGATCAAATCCATATCATGTTGACCATAAAAATAATGAAGAGAAGTTTTGACTACTTTTGATCCCCAAGGTCACCCTACAAGTGTGAGGGGAGAGCATACATAATCTTGCCTCAGGTGAAACATGCACATAAGCACAAAACTAAACTAGCACAATTTACAAAATTTTAATTTTTTAATTTGATTAAGATGTTATTATAATTAAACACTATTTACAAAGAGGTTTGACTATTGATTCTTTAACAGGTAGTCATATAAATAAAATTTAGTAACTTGATTTTTAATCTTGATGGGAAACCTACAAATAAAATGTTAGAAATCAAAGTTGTTACTACACAAGTTGAAGCCATTGATCCACAGGTTAAAGATGCTACTACATAAAATAGAGTCATTGGGATAAATTAGATGTTAGCATAAAACAAAGCCACTAATTTCAATTACAAAACCACTAATTTTGATTACAGGGCTACTAATCAATCAATCAAACCCATTAAGAACATAAAGTAGACAAAAATAAGAAAATAGTTAAAGTCATTAAAGATTTGCCAAAGTCATTGATATCGATATCAAAGCCATTAATTCATGAATGGTAGATTTGATATAGATAGAAATTAAAAACATTTATATGAGAAATCAAAGCCTTTAAAAGTCAAAATGAATCAACTATTTTCTTGATCAAAGTTGCTAGTCTGTAGTAATGACTTTGCTACATGCACATAAACATAAAATATTTAGACAAATGTCAAAGCCACTAACAGGTGAGTTTAACCCACTGATTTCATGATCAAAGCCACCATTATATAGTAAGAGCTTCACTACATACATATAAATAGATAAAAAATGAAATCACTATTAGTCTCATTAAATATGTTAACAAATAAATGAATCTATAAATTCATGAGTAACGACTTTGCTTCAACTAGATAAAACAGTCAAACTATGAGCATGAAACTATCATAGTTAGTTAGATGGTTAAAGGGGTAAAAATAGACAATGAATAAAACTGATAATACTAGTGATGATGTCATTGTTATGCAAAATGAAGTTGCTGCTACATAGCTTGAAGCCACTATGTGTCTAGGCATGATAAATTCACAAAAAAATAGGAGTTTTAGATGTCAATTCAACTTCTAATGAAACTTTAAGCTTACCAAAAATAATCTAGGGGTTTAAAAAGCAATTTTTAAAGGTATTACCTCCCATTGTGGTTGCTAAAATGTGATGCAATAAGATAAAGAATCCAAAAGAAAACTAAATGAAACACAAACAAGAAAAATTATATCTCAAATTTTCAAATGAATTCTTCCTTCTTGATGCAAGATGTGCTCAAAATGGACTTGAGAATATTAATGATTGATAATAGATGTTGGTTGCTATAGTTGGCTCAAGTTTTCAATACAATTTTGGCTTATGGATGCTTGAATTTATCGATAGTGGACTGGAATGGAAAGATGATGGCATTATTTCTTCCAAATATGGATTGCATGGGGCATAACTCTTAATTTATAGAGCCATTCAGGAGAAATTAATGGTGGATAATTGGACAAGGAGGATGAATATTAATGGTTGATATTAGATAAGAAGATTTGGTGGTTGGGGTTTATGAATAAGAAAAGTAATGGAAAATTATAGGAAGGTTGGTGCAAGGCTCAAGTAAGGTTATAAATTTATAGAGTTAGAGTAGTTAATGAATATTATGTAGAGATTTAAATGGGATTTTAGAGGGTGATTTCTAGGAGCTTTAGAAGTGGTAGTTGGGGGCAAATAGAGAGGAATTTTAAATTCTTATATATTGTATAAGTGTGATTAGTGGATGTGATGTAATGATAATAGGGGTAATTAATTGGTGCAAAGGATAATGGGATGAGGAATAAGGTTAGTGTGATAAAAATGATACAAGGGGAATATTAGGATGATAATGTTAGTATATGTTGTTAGTGTGTGATAATTTTAAATAGCAAAGTGGATGATTTTAGGTGTATATAGATATAAAGGATAAATCATGAGTATAGGGACATAATCAACCCATAGAAACTAGGTAAGATAGCACATAGCAACTAGGTAGGCCAACCCATAACACCTATCGTGGTTGATTCTTAAAAATTTTAGTAACTATTGGGTTATATATTATAACCTATATAAATTATTGGGTTGATGATAATAACCCATATCAACCTTTGATGGATCTCTTACCATCTATAAAGCTCAATTGGTGAATAAATAACATCATGTATCAACTAAAGATATAATAGGACAACCCGTCGTAATTTCATGGCAGTTGTCCTAACCTATAACCTAGCCAAAATGGTTCAACCATGAAACTAAGATATTACACCTGATCAACTATGATAGTTTTTCAAGTATGAAGATGGATTCCATGATGCAGAAAGGATCATGATAACAACCAAAGATGTCACCATTACTTCCTTCCCTATGAATCATATTTCTTTGCTATTGTAACCATGTAATCGAACTACTTTATTCTCTATTTAAACCATCTAGTTTGTCTTGCAGATTTAATTAACTATCTTAGATTATATTATAATAATAAACTTTCCTCCTTTATTTAAGAGAAGTTATCAGAACTTAGAAGAGAGAGAGTTAGAATAGGTAATATTTCATTATTAATATTAAATCATATTTTAAAATATTTATAATATTTCCTATATAAATACCCACATTAACACAAAATCTTTAATGTAAGAAGAATTGGTTTGAATTAAAAATTAGTTGTGCTAAAAGGAAGGATTGGAACTCATCTTTGATCAAGGAGGGCCCCTTGTTGGGATTTGTGGTAAAGATCCTAAACTATTAGTATAATTCTTATTTATGTTGTGTGAGTAAGTACAATTTATATTTGATTTATAAGCATCTTTAGTTATTAAGTCAATTCAACAAGCATTTAATATTGTTTGAATGTTCTTACTTATTACATAAGCTTCGAAATATATAAAAAAATAGGTTCATTTTCATTCCAAAAAGTGTCCATTCCAATTAAAACAAGTGTGATTTCATTTCCTTTTCAAGCATTTTAATTTCATGCAATTTACTTTATGTAAGACTGTTTCCTATATGCAACCTATAGGTAAGTGCATGAAGTTGGGGGATAATTCCATGGACATTTTACATAATGAAATTATGTTATTGACATAACACGATCGCATTATTTAAGTATAATTTTACATTTATATTATTACATTTATTTCCATATATTTTAAATTTATTTTAGTAAATATAAAAATTAGGGTCACTATACATCTGATAGAGTTGGTCTCACAGTTACACGCCTTACGATGTGGAAAATAGTTTTTCAAAATTTAATCTATTTAGTACTTAGGCATTTTTAGGGTCTAAGTATTAAACCTAGGGATTTCAAAATTGAAGTTTACAAACCACTCACTTTGAAATTGATGCAAAGTGGTGTGATTGGGGTAGCACTGGTCACATTGATGACCTACACACATCAAACAAACAATTTGTGTTAATTTTACATGTTCATCACCCCTCCCTCATCCCTAATCACTTCCTAATCATGCCTCATCACCCATAATCACTCTTTCATCATTATTCATCGTCCCTAATCACTCTCTCATTGACCCTCACTATCCCTAGTCATCTCTAATCAATTCCTCATCATCTTTTATTACTCCTTTATTGACCCTCACTATCTTTCATCATCCCTAATAACTCACTCCACATCCCTCATCACTCACTCATCATCCCTCATCATCCCTCATAACTCCTTTATTGACCATCACAATCCCTCATCATCTTTAATCACTCCTTCATCATCCCTAATCACTCCTTCATTGGCTCTCACCATCCCTCATCATCCATAATCACTCTCTAATAATCCCTAATCACCACTTTATCATCCCTAATCACTCCTTCCTCATCCCTCATCATCCCTAATCACTCCCTTATTAACCCTCACCATTATTCATCATTTATAATCGATCCCTCATTATCCCTAATCACTCCCTCATTGACACTCACCATCCCTCATCATCTTAATCATTGCTTCATCATAACTCATCATCTCTAATCACTCATTCCTCATCCCTCATCACCCATAATCAATCCCTCATTAACCCTCACCATATCTCATCATCCCTAATCACTCCCTCATTGAACCTCGCATTCATCATCATCCCTATTGACTCCATCATCATCTCTACTCAATTCCTCCTCATATTTAATCACTCCATACAATACCTTGATGGTGGTATTTTGTTTAGGTTTAACAAATCTAGGAGCTACAAGTTGAGAGTTGAGTGCTAGAATAAAATATAAGACATAGTGATCAAAATGATGTGAAGGAAAATTTGAAACATAAATATTTAACACCTATGAAAAAACATGGGCCTATTATAAATGATGTAATTAACAATTGAAAATCCACCAGAAAAAGAGAAGTAAAACCACCATATCACAAAAAATGGGTAGTAAATACATGAGGATCACCAAGCTATGTGATTTACTGAAACCAATCAATTGATTTCCATATAAGGACATTTTATAATCTGAATAATTACATTGAAGGCCTTCTATTTGTATGTCTATTGATTGATTCATCATACTAGAGAGTGGAAAATAATTTTCAAATGATTAAAAAAAGTAGTCCAAGATTGGAAAGTGGTGCTTAATTCATAACTTCAATATTCGATCCAATGAAGAGTGTCACACTATGAACTGTCTACTTGCACATCTTAATAAGTGGGTACAAATTATCTATCACTATAAAAAGATAAGTATATAATATATTATAAACCCAATGATATGATCAGTACTAAAAATATCTCTACTTCCCCCAATAAGAAATTATATGAATTAAAAATATTATTTCATTAACAAATGTAGATCAATGGTGAGCCAATACACTTCATCATTTACAACAAAATTCATAAGAATTTAATTTATCCTAAATCATATTTAAAAAAATTGAACTTGAAATTTATACATCATCCATAACTGTACGCTAGTGTATGGTATAGTGTAGGCCTTGAGAAATAAATCACCTAGTAGTGTCACTTGGTTTACAAAATCAAACTTTTAAAAGATGCAATCCTTTGTGACATCTCACAATTAGAGGTGTGTGATGTTTTACATGTGGTCAACCATATATTTACCATTGACATATAGTCTCTGAACTAAATCCTTTAAATGTTGTGATAGATTGTCATGATCTAAAATACCATATATCGTAGTTAGTTCATAAGCTTTCAGTCATTAGTGCTAAGAATGCAAGAATCTTGTCAGTTATAGTAAGAAGTATACTCTTAATGTTAAGAAGTAAATTTAATAACATCCTTATGTCACCATATCATAGTGTTGTTTATCCAATAATAAAAAAGACAAAATAATTAAACCATAAACTAGATGAATACAAAGATATCTTTTAGTCACCTAAATAAGTTCCTACATACTGTACACTAAACAATACTATTGATTTGATCCCTTAACTAACTCTACCTCAAACCTCTTTATACAACATATCATTTCTAGAAATCATAAATCATGGATAATGGACACATCATGCCTAAATCATTGCCTTGCATAAGCCCAATTGTGCTTGTGCCAAAATTGTGAATCAATTAAAAAAATCTTAACAAGATTAAAGTGAAGAACTATTATCCTCATCTAAATATTAAGGAATTTTTATACCATATCCATGGTTTATAAGTATTTTCTGAAATTGATCTTAAGTTTGGGTATCATCATATTCATGTTAAACCTTTAGACATTTGGAATATAGTCTTAAAAACAAAGGAAGGATTGATTGATTGGTTGGTTATGCCTTTTAGGTTAAATCATGTAGCGAATTCATTCATTGAGATGTTTAATGACATCCTCAGGCCCTTTACCTATTATATTTTTTTAATCTAACATCATGACATCTTAATCTTTATAAAACATGGGATGAACATCTACACCATGCTGAACTAGTTTTTCACATTTTTCATAAACATATTTATATGATAACATGAATAAATGTTAATTTTTCATGTAAGAGATAAAATATTTGGGATATATTCCACACATAAGCAGTGAATTTGTGAACTTGACCAATATTTAAGTCATAAAATAATGGGAAACACTAAATAAATTTACATCGACATCAAATCTTCTCAGAATTAGAAAATTATACAAGAGATTTGTGTTTAATTTTTATCTTTTGAACTAAGCTACCAAAGGTGAAACTGAATAAAGTTTCCTTTAGTCAACTACATATCAAAGATAATTCCATGAACTAAAATTCAGACTCTATTTTGTGTTAGTACTTATGTTACTTTACTATAAATTTGGAAGATCATCTAATTCATTCAGTAATAAAATTTACTATCACAAATGGGTATTGACAACACAAGTCATAAAAAAGAGTTAATTTTAATTATAATGGATTAAACAACATATGATTAGAGTCAAAGATATATTTAGAGTATATACTTATGCCAGATGATGAGGGAATGATTAGGGATGGTGAGGGTCAATGATGGAGTGATGAGGGATGGTGAGGGTCAATGACAGAGTGATTAACAATGATGAGGGATGATGAAAAATTGATTAGGAATTATGAGGGATGAGGTGGGAGTGATTAGGGATGATTAGGGATGGTGATAGTCAATGGAGTGATTAGAGATGATAATCTTGAGTGATTAGAGATGATGAGAGACAATAAAGGTTAATGAGAGATGGATTAGGGATGAGGAGGGAGTGAATAGGGATGAGGAAGAGATTAAGGATGATGAGGGATGAGGAAAGAGTGACTAGGGATGATGATGGGGAAGGAGTGATTAGGGATGATGAGAGATAGTGAGGGTCAATGGAGGAGTGATTATAGATGATAAATGAGCGATTACAAATGATTAGGGATAATGAGGGTTAGTGAATGAGTGATTAGGGATAATGATGAATGATGAGAGAGTGATTATGGGTAATGAGGGATTAGTAGTAAGTGATCAAGGATGAGTAAGGGATGGTGAACAAGTGAAATGAACATAAAGTGGTCATTTGATATGCGTAGGTCATCAATATGATGTACACTACCCCAATCACACTACTTTAGATCAAGTTCAAAATGAGTAGTTTTCAAACTTCAATTTTGAAAAACTTAGGACTCTTATAAATGCCATGAATCAATTCAAAAGGCACAAAAACCTAAAAAATGACTAAATGTTTACCAAAAATAGACATTAATTGTAAAAGTTATGTACTAAAATCTCTAGGTTTAATACCTAGACCTTGAAAATGCCTAAGTACCTATCATATTAGATTTTGAAAAATTATTTTCCACATCATAAGGCATGCAGCTATGAGATTGAATCTATCATATGTAGAGTGAACCTAATTTCTTATATTTACTAAAATAAATTTAAAGTATAAGGAAACAAATGTAACATTTACAGTAATAATTATAAGCTTCTGGCCAAAGTTGCCTTCATGTGCATGTCTACATGATTTTATATGCAAAATAATAGGAACGTGATCATGTTATTGATAATGTGATTGCATTATTTATTACTCAAGGTTTGCTCCATCTACATGTTCACTATTTTAATGTGCAAAATAATAGTAACATGATCACGTTATTTCTTTTATAATAACACGATCACGTTATCTATTAACATGATCATGTTATACATTATTCCAATTATGCTATTTGAATTTGAATTCAAATCCCATGCCTTTTGGCTTGGGAATGGCTTGGATTCCCAAGCTAAAGGATTGGACCTATAAATCTATAACTGAGTCCAAGAGTTATGATAAAAAATAACAAAATTCAACTTTGATCACCAAATACACTATGAATTTCAATGTGAAAATTCAAAAACTTAATACCATCATGATGAGCACGCTCTCTTCTTTTTAAAAATATGATTTTTATAAAATTTGGACTAATTTAAGGTTTCAAACTATGTTGATTTATAACTATACATTTTCTAGGCTACTACATGCCTCAAATATACATGCCTATACATGTCCATGTAATTTGTCTTTCATTTATCCAAGTGAAAAACAAGCTATATGGTCATAAACTAAGGCTAATTCTACACACATTCAAAAAAAAACTGATTTTCATTTTTTTGAGGTAGTTAGGTGTGCCACATGGATGGCTATCCATTTTTTGTCAATTTTCAGGATCTATTTACTTGCAAAATTCATAAAAAGAAAAGTATTCATTGAAAAAATATAAAAAATATAGGTCACAAACTAAAAGATCTTATTTAAAATTTCACTGAAGTTTTTCAAAAAATATTAAATGCTGCTCAGAAAATGGTATGCCACACGGCCGTCTATCTACTCTATTTTATTAAAAAAAATAGGAGTTCCTCTTCAAATTTTAGATGTTTGACCTAGTTATACTTAACCATTTAAAAAAAAAAATGGTTTTTTATAAATTAGACTAGAAATTCTACATTTCATATTCTTACACTATCTTCAAATTTGGAGTGTAGATATATTAAATTTCTATAGAAGTTTATATTTATGAAATATAAAGAAAATCATGTCCACGGGTAGGCCACTTTTTGTCCCCCAAATTTATACACTTACCCCTATATTTCCTCAACATCTAAAAATATTTAGTGTTTTATATACATTATTGACATATTGCCAAGATTATGGACCTCAGGTTGATAATTAATGAAGTAGCATAGTCATTTAACTGAGAAATTACCCTTTGAAAGAGGTCTATTAGGTTGAATGCGAGATATTTGTTTTGCATCAGTTTGATTGGTGGTTTGATTCTCATCTACAAAAACCAAGTGCCTCATCTTATTTGCATGCAAATAAATAAAAAACCTTCTTTGATGTGAAATGTGGGACAATGTTGAAAAGAACTTGCCAAATTCCTTCCGAATGCAAGAGTTATTTCATCTTCGATTTCCACATGGTTTAGTTTGAATTCATGAGCAGATAAAAAAGTCATGCATCCATTCCTAAGGAGGTAGACATGAGAAAGTACCTAAAACTTGATGAACACTGGGTACCACCAATAATATGTTTATAATTTTAAAAAAGTTCTTTTAGGATGTTGATTACAACCCAAAATACGTCTAAAGGTATTTTGGATTTTAAATAGTAGAAAAATAAATCCCTCCTTAACATGTAAAACTTTTGAATAATATTGTCAATACAATTGATTTTCGTGCCTTTACAATTTTAATGTAATAAACCTTTAGAATGGTCCCACCTAATAATAAGGTTTTAATACTTATGAAATAAAAGTTTGTATATAGTCATTTTAAGATTGACAAAGGAAAAAACATAGTTTTTTGGTCATTTTACACTAAACTAGGTTGGAAAGCATATACAAAAATCATGTTTGCATTATTCCTTTTCGAATTTTGATGAATCATATTTTAATTTTAAGAGCTAGGTGACTGTAAATGCCAAATGTTGTGTTGGCCCTAGAATTTTGACTGAGTATTGTCTTATCTTGGCACATAATCAACATGGTGCAAAAGGACCATGGTAGGGGAAGACCATGGCGCATGACTACCAGGCACAAAATCACCATGGCATGAAACATATTGGGTGCAAAAGGATAACAATGTGAAAGGATAATGGTGTAGAAGGGACTAGTGTGAGAGGACCCAATCAAAGAAGAACAAGTCATAGAAAATTCAAGAATATTGGACTTAAAACGAAAGTGAAAGACTAGGGGAGCACATGGGAAGTGAGAGAAATTAGAAGAACAATTCATATCGAACACTTCAACCTTATTGATCAAAGGTTTTATACTAGCCCATAAGGAACATAACACATGGCCACCAGTATATAGCATAGAGCGAGGATCTAGGGGCATAGGGACTTGGGTCCTTAAGAAGAACTTATTATAGTGCCATGACTCTCAGTTTGTTGAGAGTTTGTGTGCCATTCGATCAAACCATTAATGATTGTAACACTTGGTCAAGGCAAAAAAAGTATAAATACCCTTGTCAAAATATTCTATGAAGAGGATCTTTTTAGATATAGATGATGAAGTTTTGCCATTTTGATTCATTAAGCATCTAATATGAGATATCAAATTTTGCCAATTTATGTCTTGAATGATGGAATATACTAAGTGCTAGACTTGGACATTATTTATTTCTTAGTCTTGTTATTGGTTTTTTTTTTCTTTTCTAAGTCACTAATGCTAGATAATGATGGTGATCCGTGTAGTAATAGTAATAATTGCATCTAGAACTAGAAGGATCATAGTAGTATATTTATGCTATTAAATAATCCTTGTTTGGAACTGCATAAAGAGAGACGCACAAACATATATTATTGCGATATAAAACCTATAGGAACTAGTCTTTTAGTACATGCATCGGGTGAGCACATGAGACCAAACTCACATGATAGGGATAGTACACTAGCCCATTAGGATGAAATTTAGTGCCAGAGCAGGAATTAACTAAAACAACCTAACATTTTAATATTTTTCCATGATTTGAAGCACTTGAAGCACAATCATGGGAAAATGTTTGAGCGTATTACATTAGAAAATATAGAAGAATGGGTTATCAATATTGATGATAAGTTTATAATTATGTATCTTAGACTAGGAATCTCTACATGACAGTGGGTGGAGTAGAATATCTACAGTCCCTTGTATGAAACCTTCTTTTCAGAGCTCCCAATTCTCGTACATGCTTGGATACTAACATATGCTCAAGGATGATCAAGGAATCTTGGAAGCAAGTAGTCTTGGCCACTAGAATGGCAAAGAGGTCTAGCATGACTTGGAGTTGCATGGACATGAGTAGTCAACTTCTGGTGGAGAGGAGTTCAAACAACTACATTCTAGAGTACACTATGACCACCTATTCATGTCCTGAAAGAGACAAATTCTAATTCCTTCAAGATATACATGGTCATTATATAACTCTTTTTGCCTTTGAAATTAATAAATTAATTATTGACCTTGGATTGGAAACCATACCAATGGATGGCTAAATCCTCTTATGCATGAGATACACATTTCGGAGGGGAGAATAGAGGTTGATTGAATATTGTGGGTTCAAAATGGTATCCAACCAATGTGCACTAGAGAAACAAAAGTATGATGAAGCTAAGTAAAGGATCATGGGAGTTAGTAATGCAGGTTGGGACTGAGAGAACTTAAGGAGTGCTGTTAGGAGCTGTAGGGAAGTCGAAACACACTAGGACCCCATCCCTATTAAACCATTTTCTATGCCACTTCTATCTTACGAATGAGAAACAAGATGGTCAACAAGAACCAAAGAACCAAGTTTAAACCAACCTAGTCCCCCAATATTTTGTATGCTTATGCCTTTAAGTTAGATGAAGTATAGATTCAAAATTAGGATATAGATAGTTCAAAGTCAGATACTAAATTGGTAAGGAATATTGAAATTAAGCCAGTTGAGGCTCATTTAGAATTAACACCATCTTTCCCTCTTTAAGAGAATTCTATGGCACAACTTGGGATGCCTAGTGGACCTAGCCTTCAAGGATAGAATACAAGCCCAACCTTAGTTAACCAATTGACTACCATGCTTCATACCATCGGCACTACTATTGGAGGAGGACTAGGTGGTGGTGTAGGAGGAAGTGGACTCCCTCCTCATGGGACTGGGGCTAGAGTTTCCTAGAAACCACTTGCCCAAACACCTCAACTAATGGTCTATTATGAGATGACATTATATTTACCTGAATACCGAGTGGTGGAGAATGTAGCTAAGGATGTCCACAAGTGTGAATTGATTTAGAGGGTATGAGGTGTCACATATTTTGAAGTAAGGCCATATAGTTTAAAACTACACTCTTAGATTGCACACATAAGTGGTATCAAAAGGTTGACCCTCAACAAGTGATGGTCAATTTTCATCAGATCAAAATAGCCTTCTTTCAAGAATTCAACATATCAAAACTTGAGTAGTAAAGTATAGAAGCACCAAAGGACATAAAGCAAGGACTTACAAAGAGTGTATGTGAGTATGATGCAAGGTTTAAAACCTTGTTATCTAAATTTTCCATTGAAATTAATGTTGTCCAACATGCATAATGGTTTGTGGGAGGACTATTACTGTCTTTTTGGTGAACCCTGTTATAATGGACCTTCACTAGCCTGCACGAGGCCTTATAAGCTACTCTCTGCATTGAAGTGGTTGGAAGCATTCTAGGATTAATCCCTTTATAACGGCTCAAATAGCCTCAATGGCATCACAAATAGATAATTTAACAACCAATCATGCACATGAAACATGTTGTGGTGTCTGGTGTGCTGACTATGAAACTGAAAGACATAAGGAGAAACTGCCCACACAAGAACATCCATGTGGTACTTAAATAAACATGTGAAATATACCATGAAGAGAATGATGTCGACTATTATCCTCTTTTATAATGAGATATGCATACTAAAGTGTCTAAGTATTGTAAAATTTATGATGCCTACACTCATGACACCAATGACTGTCAATTGATCAGTGATATCCATGAAGCTCGAGTGCATGGCATGTGCCAAACCTAAGTCATTAATACTCAATAAAATTATGGTTACCATAGACGAGGATGAGGAGGCATTCAGTTCCCACCTAGAACCTATTACAAATGTGTGTTTCTAGACCACTATCAAAAGGATTGCCCAAAGTACTCGATGTGTGCATTTTACAAAAAGTAACATTGACTAAAAGAGTGTCCTGATCTATATGCAACTATCACCAAGGAGAAAAATGAAAAGGGAACTGGTATGATTAAAATTAATAAACCATAATTGCATACACACCCAACCATCCTTATATTTTAATAAGTAAACATTACCACCCATAGTGGGGGACAAACCTAGTTAGTAGCTAATCTGATTGAGAAGGTATAATGGGAAGAACCATGAGTTAGAGAGTACCCTAATGTTCAATAACAAAAGGATGTCCTCCAAGATACAATGACACTCATATGAGAACTTCAGGGTGATATTCAGTTCCGTAAAGATAAAGATGTAATACAACATGATGTTATGCAAAGGGAAGCTGAACTCTGGCCTGTGGCATAGGATGACTTTTAGGAACTATATAAGCCAATGTTGGATGCAGATATTGTCCCATAGCTCAATGCTTGGCTTAAGAGTCAATCCCAAATACCAAATTAGGATATAGATAGTTCAAAGTTAGATACTAAACTAGTAAGGAATATTGAAATTAAGCCAGTTGAGGCTCATTTAGAATTAAAACTATCTTTCCCTCTTCAAGAGAATTCTATGGCACAACTTGGGATGCTTAGTGGACCTAGCCTTCAAGAATAGAATACAAGCCTGACCTTAGTTAACCAACTGACTACCATGCTTGATACCATAGACACTACTACTAGAGGAGGACTAGGTGGTAGTGTAGGAGGAAGTGGACTCCCTCCTCATGGGACTGGGGCTAGAGGTTACTAGAAACCACCTGCCCAAACACCTCAACTAACGGTCTATTACGAGATGACATTACACTTACCTGAATACTGAGGGGTGGATAATGTAGCTAAGGATGCCCACAAGCGTGAACTAATTTAGAGGGTGTGAGGTATCAGATCTTCTGAAGTAAGGCCATATAGTTTCTACGCTCTTAGATTTCACACATAAGTGGTACCAAAAATATGAACCTCAACAAGCGATGATCAATTTTTATTAGCTCAAAATAACCTTCTTTTAAGAATTTAACATTTCAAAACTTGAGTATTAAAGTATAGAAGCACTGAAGGACATAAATCAAGGACTTACAAATAGTGTATGTGAGTATGATGCAAGGTTTAAAACCTTGCTATCTAAATTTCCTTTGAAAGTAATGTTTTCTAACATGCATAATGGTTTATGGGAGGACTATTACTACCTTTTTGGTGAACCCTGTCACAATGGACCTTCACTAGCCTATATGAGGCCTTGTAAGCTATTCTATACACTGAAGCAATTAGAAGCATTTACACTAGGATTAATAACTTTATGAAGGCTCAAATAGCCTCAATGGCATCACAATTAGATAAATTAACAACTAATAATGCACATGAAACATGTAGTGGTGTTTGGTGTGCTGACTGTGAAACTGAAGGACATATAAGGAGAAACTGCCCACACAAGAACATCCATGTGGTACTTAAATAAACATGTGAAATATACCATGAGGAGAATGATGTCTAATATTATCCTCTTTTATAATGAGATATGCATACTAAAGTGTCTGAGTATTGTAAAATTTGCGATGCCTACACTCATGACACTAATGACTATCGATTGATCAGTCATATCCATTAAGCTCGAGCATGTGGCATGTGCCAACCTCAGTCACTAATACTCAAGACAATGATGGTTACCATGGACAAGGATGAGGAGGTGTTTGATTCCCACCCATAACCTATTACAAATGTGTGTTTATAGACCACTATCAAAGGGATTACCTAAAGTACCTGATGTGTGCATTTTGTAAAAAGTAACATCGAATAAAAGAGTGTCCTGATCTATATGCGACTATCGCCAAGGAAAAAAATGAAAAGGGAACCAGTATGATTCGAATTGATAAACCATAATAGCATACATGCTCAACCATCCTTATAGTTCAACAAGTAAACATTATCACCCATAGTGGGGGACAAACCCAATCCGTAGCTAATTTGATTGAGAAGGTATAATGGGAAGAACCATGAGTTAAAAAGTACCCTAATGTTTAATAATAAAAGGATGTCCTCCAATAAATGATGACACTTATATGAGAAATTTAGGGTGATATTCAGTTCCTCGAAGACAAAGATGTAATGCAACATGCTGCTATGCGAAGGGAAGCTGAACTTTGACCTGTGGCATATGATGACTTTTAGAAACTATATAAGCTAATGTTGGATGCGGATAGTGTCCCATAGCTCAATGCTTGGCTTAAGAGTCAATCCTAAATACCAAATTAGGATATAGATAGTTTAAATTTAGATACTAAATTGGTAAGGAATATTGAAATTAAGCTAGTTGAGGCTCATTTAGAATTAACACTATCTTTCCCTCTTCAAGAGAATTATATGGCATAAATTGGGATGCCTATTAGACCTAGCCTTCAAGGATAAGATATAAGTGTAACTTTAGTTAATCAACTGACTACCATACTTCATACCATAGGAACTGCTACTGGAGGAGGACTATTAGGTGGTGTAGGAGGAAGTGGACTCCTTCCTCATGGGACTAGGGCTAGAGGTTCCTAGAAACCACCTACCCAAACACCTCAAATAATGGTCTATTACAAGATGAAATTACACTTACCTGAATGCTGAGGGGTGGAGAATGCAACTAAGGATGTCCATAAGTGTGAACTGATTTAGAGGGTGTGAGGTATCACATCTTCTGAAGTTAGGCCATACAGTTTGAAACTACACTCTTAGATTTCACACATAAGTAGTACCAAAATTTTGACCCTCAAGAAGCGATGGTCAATTTTGATCAGCTTAAAATAGCCTTCTTTTAAGAATTCAACATTTCAGAGCTTGAGTAGTAAAGTATAAAAGCACTGAAGGACATAAAGCAAGGACTTAGAAAGAGTGTATGTGAGTATGATGCAAGGTTTAAAACCTTTATATCTAAATTGTCCTTTGAAATTAATGTTTTCCAACATGCATAATGGTTTGTGGGAGGACTATTACTACCTTTTTGGTGAACCCTGTCATAATAGACCTTCACTAGCCTGCATGAGACCTTGTAAGCTACTCTCTATACTGAAGCAGTTAGAAGTATTGACACTAGGATTAATCCCTTTATAAAGGCTCAAATAGCCTCAATGGCATCACAACTAGATAATTTAACAACTAATAATGCAAATGAAACATGTAGTGGTGTCTAGTGTGATGACTGTGAAACTGAAGGACATAAGGAGAAACTGCCCACATAAGAACATCCATGTGGTACTTAAATAAACATGTGAAATATACCATGAGGAGAATGATGTCTGATATTTTCCTCTTTTATAATGATCTATGAATACTAAAGTGTCTGAGTATTGTAAAATTTGTGATGCCTACACTCATGACACCAATGACTGTTGATTGATCAGTGATATCCATGATGCTCGAGTGCGTGGCATGTGCCAAATCTCAATCACTAATACTCAAGACCATGATGGTTACCATGGATGAGGATGAGGAGGTGTTTAGTTCCCACCCATAACCTATTATAAATGTGTGTTTCTAGACCACTATCAAAGGGATTGCCCAAAGTACCTGATGTGTGCATTTTATAAAAAGTACATCGACTAGAAGAGTGTCCTGATTTATATGTGACTATCACCAAGGAGAAATATGAAAAGGGAACCAGTATGATTCAAATTGATAAACCACAATAGCATACATGCCCAACCATCCTTATAGTTCAACAAGTAAACATTACCACCCATAGTGGGGGACAAACCCAGTCAGTAACTAATCTGATTGAGAAGGTACAATGGGAAGAACCATGAGTTAGAAAGTACCCTAATGTTCAATAAAAAAAGGATGTCCTCCAAGATATGATAACACTCATATGAGAAATTTAGGGTGATATTCAGTTCCTCAAAGATAAAGATGTAATGCAACATTCTACTATGCAAAGGGAAGTTGAACTCTGACCTGTGGCATAGGATGAATTTTAGGAACTATATAAGCCAATGTTGGATGAAGATATTGTCTCATAGCTCAATGCTTGGATTAAGAGTCAATCCCGAATACCAAATAGAGTTCACCCTCACATCATTCAACATAGTGAAGACTATTGTTTAAATCATTCTTGATGTTAGGACACTCATAGTTCATCTACTCCCTTAGAAGATAGAGAAATATTGGTTAATGCTACCATTGATAGATGGGTAATCGAGGACATTTTAGTAGATACTAGCACAAAATTTAATGTCTTCACCAAGGATGCTTAGAAGAAAATGTCTAGTCTAGTGTTACAACCTTCACCTCATGTTTTATTCATGGTAAATAAAACTCGCACTCACCCTATTGGGGTCATAAAGAATGCCATGACTGACATATTTGGAGTACCATTTAAAGTGGATTTTGAGGTTCTAGAGTTAGCTAAAGTTGATTATTACCCAACACTACTGGGAAGGCCTTGGTTCTATGAGAATAATGCAGACTCGAGCTTTAAAAAATGTAACATTAGTTTTGAGAACATTGATCAGTGTGTACTAATACCACTAGATCAAACATAATGACTCCCTTATATAGAGCCTATCAATGTTGATGAAGACATCAACCACTTATACAATGTCACTGCTTGGAATGATGATCAATGTGATCTAACCCTAGATAGTGTTCTATGATAGACAGATACCCAGTCTATTTCTAAGACTACAAGCAATGCTTGTAATTTTTGGGCACATGGTGACTATGATCTCACTGGGAGAGTATGTAGCACCATCAATAGTTATGAGAACCTCATGCACCCACTCCTTAAACATCAAAAGTTTACTCATCTCATGGATTTAGAAATGAGAGGGCCACTGATAAGACCACCATTGGAAATCCTTAATGAAGCCCCATAGTTCTAAGGACAAATGGAGGTACATGACTTTGTCTATCATCTCAAAGAGTTTTATGATACCAAAATTGATCAGATGAGTCATTATATCACCTTTTTTATGGCACTATCTCAAGATGGTGGTGTACCCATAAAGAGCACATTTTATACTGGGATCAAGTATGTTCTATTATGAACCATAGTTTTCATTATGATAATAAGGTTAGGGGAGAAATTAGTTACATTGGCATGCAATGCCCTAAACCTCACATTGAAGCTTGTGAGATAATATGGAGAGATGAGGAAACATACTTACCAAAGTACCTATGAGTGCATGAATTCTATAGGAAATTATGCACATTGGCATGGTCCTAGTATGTTCATGAAGAGTGGCACATAGGAACCAAGTTCTATAAGTTACTGAAGGAAAATATGACATTGACACTCTCTTATTCCTCACCAAGGATGCACTTGTGCCTCACTCTCTTGGCCATGCATGAAGTAGTTCTTAAAGACCTAAGTCCTATGGAATATCACCTATATAATATCCATTAGGAACTCAAGGAACCTTTACACTTGTTCACTAATCCTTCAACACACCCAATTTATATGCCTACTTTAGTTCTTGATAAAGAAAGACGAGAAAATATTCACCTAAGAAAGTAAAAGCTCATCTTCCAAGTAGACAAAGGTGAAATATCTACTTCACTCGACCCCCTAACCAACCATTTAGATGTTTCTACAAGCACTGGTATGTGAACTATTTAGGACACAATGGCTCAAATGGATAACCCTTATTAGGGGCATATTTAGACTATTCAATGCAACATTGGCACTGAACAAGAACCAAAGATGGCCCCAATTCAAAACTACTAGACTGATACAAACATTACAATTTTTTTTGAGTTGATAAAAGAATATCAAGATGTTTCCTAGGGAACTATTTTAAAATGAAGGGAATCCACCTGCATTTAGGGAAAATGCACATCAAGCTAGTCAATTATGCACGACAATGAAAAATGACCATACAAAATGAATCCTAATCTCTAAGCAACATTAAATAAGTGATTGACAGTATGCTCCATATCAAAGTAATCACTCCTATTATTAAATATAATTAGGCCAGTCCCATGGAAATAAGTATAAAAAAGGATGGACGTATCCATATTTGTGTGGACTACTAAGTACTTAATGCATCTTGTGTGATAGATCCCTTTCTAATGCCATTCATAGAGGAAATCCTTGAAGGTGTTGCTGGTTGTGAAGTATACTCCTTTACAAATGGATTCTCATGGTACCATCAGGTCGAAATAGCTAAGGAAGACCAACCTAAGACAACATTCACCACTAAATGGGGATCATTTGCATATACTATTATGCCCTTTGGATTGAAAAATTCTCTAGTAGTGTTCTTGTGCATAGTAGTTGAGGCCTTTAAAGACTTTATTCACAAGTTCCTCCAAGTCTCTTTGGAAGATTGGATGGTATATGGTTTGGTTAAGGACCATTATACTAATCTTAGACTCATGCTTGAGTGTTGTTGGGTGCTACAAATATCCTTAAACTTGAAGAAGTACCTATTCACGACCCCTTTTGGTGTGTTTCTAGGACATATTATTTGTAAGGAAGGACTCTTGGTAGACCCAAAAAAGGTATCTATGATTCTTCACCTACCAGTGCCCAATAATTAATGTGAGATGCACACGTTCCTATTGAACATGGGTTATTATAGAAATTTCATTCATAGTTATGCCAAGATTGTCGTGCCCCTAGAATAAATTTTAAAAAATAATGAGCAGTTCATATGGACTAGTTCTTGTAGGGAATAGTTTGAAGCACTCAAAGAAAAGTTGGTCACTACTCCTATTATGTAGCTCCCTAATTGGATAAAGTTGTTTCATATCCATGTGGATGCGTTGTTGGTGCAATCCTTGCACAACTAGGTGATGGTCACCTAGATCACTCCATTTACTTTGTGAGCAAAAAGCTCACACTGGCTAAATGAAACTATACCACCATAGAACATGAAGCCTTTTCAATGGTTTACATCCTAAAAAAGTTTCAATATTACTTTTTAGCCACTCCATTTATTTTTTATATAGATTATGAGGCTTTAAAGTACTTAATTAACAAACTAGTGTTGCATGGAAGGATTTACCACTAGATTGTGATGTTCCAAGAATTCTAATTTTCCATAATGGTAAAACCTGGGAAGGCTAACTATGGACCTAAGCACCTATCCTAGATTGAGAATGAAGAACCCCCATATGCCATAGAGGATGATCTTCTTGACATATAACTCTTCCAAGTTGCACATGTACCTAAATAACTAGAAGATATTGTAACATTTTTAAACACTAACTCCACACCTGAGTCTCTCACTTTGTAGAAAAAAAAGCAACTTGCGGTCTTTGTCACACCCTTTTATCTCATTACAGGTGATATTTATAAAATAGATAGTGATGAGGTGATTTGCCATTATGTAATGTAACATGAGCACCCTAAGGTACTTTGTGAAGTTCACGAAGGTATTACAGGCAAATATTATGCTGAAGAGGTTACCGCATGCAAGGTTATGCTACCTAGGCTTTGGTGGCTAACTCTATTCCAAGATGTTAAGGCATATGTTAGGTAATGTGACATATACCAGTACATAGGTAAACCTAACAGGAGATATGTTATGCTATTATGACCCATCCCTTATCAAGAACCTTTTAATAAGTGGTCTATTGATTTCATGGGGCCCATCACTCCAGTAGGATGATGAACAGGTTCTCGATACATCATTGTAGCAATTGATTACCATACATGCTAGGCTGAAGCATCACCAAAAAAAGATTGCACTATTGGTATTAATGTATGGTTCATCTAAGATAATTTCATAACATGGTTTAGGTGTCCACTAAGTTTTACTAGTGATTGAGGAACCCACTTTTTGAATGAAACCATTCGCATCTTGCTAGTTGAGTTCATGCTCATGCACCACAAGACAAAACCTTACCACCCACAGTTTAATAGAATTGTTGAAGATTTTTATAAGATTTTAGGTACCACTTTAACAAAAATCTATAATTTTGGCTGTATTTATTGGAATGATAGAGTCTCCGCAGTAATTTGGGCCTACCAAACTACCTATGAGCACCTAAACAAAAGCACACCATTCAACTTGGTGTATGGCAAATTAGTGATGCCAGTAGAGTTTTTGGTGCCATCCCTCTGTATTGCATGCGTAGGATAATTGGATGATGAGGCATCCTTAAAAGTGTACTTGGATATTTTAATACAATTAGCTGAGACCTAGTTCCTCATTCATTGGAGCCAAGATATAGAGAAATCCAAGCAAAAGGTGTGGCATGATTGCCATATCAAGAACAAGACTTTTTCTCCAAGCATGAAGGTCTTTTTGTATGAATCTAAATTTGTATGCCACCCTAGAAATCTCCACATATACTGGGATGGCCCATTTATCATACATAACATTGGACCTATTGGGGCATGTCGGTTACAAATAATGGATGGTTAGTTCCTCTTAGGGAACTATAATGGAAGTTGGCTTTGATCGTATTTCATGTCAGAATAACTAAACATTTGTAATTGATAAGGTGTATGCTATTAGATTAGGGTTTGTTGCTTTTAATAAGCCTTTGTTATGTGCACCCCTTTTTCTTTATTACAATTTTGTTTTTATGTGGTTTTTATGGAGGACCATGAATCATTTTAGTGTGGGGTAAGAAGTCACATGAAAGGTTAAAAATAAAAAGCTAGGCATGTGAGATATATGGGCACACAAGTCATAAAGGCATGATAATTTATGAAGGGCACGTGAGTAATTTAAGGTACTAAGGGGTAAGGTCCTACCATATGTTAGAAATTTAAAATGGGACAACTATCTTCCACCATACCAAAAGGGTGGGATACAACTATCACCCACTTCCAAGAAAAGGAATGAGAAGGAACATGCCATTAATGCAATGAAGTTAGCTATGGTAAGAAGCATGTCAAAGGCATGATGGGACAAAATTGTTAAGGCATTAATTACATAAGTTAAGGTTCAAAATATGGTGGCCATTAAAAGATATACATTTATGCTATAAAGTGACGAGAAAAAGGAAGGAATTATTGAGGAAAACCCCTCCCCCCATGGAGCTTATAAATAGGAAAGTTAAATTCATTTTATGCTTTACATTGTGTTGATTCTCAAATTACCAAGAGCCAAGAATGAACAACAAACTAGAACTGAAGAGGAAGCAACCACACCAAAGCCAAACTAACAAAATCTCGAGTAGAATAGAGTTTTTATCCTTGCTGAGACACGTAGGTTGTTACCCAATCAAAGAGAGATATTCTAAGTCCAGATTGGTGGAAAGAAGCAGTAATTTTTGAAGTTACAGGTTGTAGGGCTACCATTAACAAAGTATTTAATCTCAAAAATCTAAAGTAATTTGTCTGTAGCCATGTATTCATTTCAAAATGTGGGATGGATGCACATTAACCTTAAAGATTTTTGAAGGGTAATGTGGCCTAAGAAAAAGGCTAAGAGACTTGAAAAGTTACCAACTATCCCAGAAGAAGAAGAGGTGAACATCACAGAAGAAGAAGAGGTGAGCGGAGGAGACTGGGTTTCCATTAGAGAAGAGACTTCAGAGGAATAAAAACATCAATCGAGAGACCAAGTAAAATACATATAAGGATAATCAAGGAAATGCATGGAATAAAAAAGGGAAAAGAGGGTGAAGAAAGGAAAGTAGGCACAAACATCAGTGATGTAAAAGGCCCCAACATTTTTTCCTCTATATCTATTGATATAAGATATATAATACCTAGATTTAGTTTTGCTCATGGAGAACTGAGTCTCTAAAGTTTAAATAACAACTATCTTTGATTACAACCAATACCAACTTAGAAATGAAGTTGAGCTCCAAAAAAACTACTAGGTCAATACCACCAATACAAGAAATCAAGTGGTCTATTTCTTAACCATCAAAAACTAGTTGGATGCCACAGGGCCCTTCCAACTCTTTGAGTTTCCATATTTTGGTAAACCTATGGAGGTAGTACAGTTCCTCCTCTTACATGACCATGAGGAATATATCTACTTCATTGGGTGTAGCATGAAGATCACCCCCAAGAGAATTAGTAAATTCATAGGACTACAATGCTTGGGGTTGAGTGTGATTGATGACTTGGATGACATGGAAGAGATACAGAAGACCACCATGGTGCTAATGTATCAAAAGTAGGGACACATGATGCAAATTAAGAACCTATAAGATCTTACCCTTTGAGTTAAAGCATAGATCATTTCCACGAAGATCGGAGGAAATAATATCTAGAAGGAGGTGGATATGGCACACTTTTATAGTGCTCACCAAGTCTCATAGGGACTAAAGTATAATTGGGCCCTATACTTTGTCCAAAAAATAATGAAAGATGTAGAAAGGGCCCATTGAATGCCCAAATATAGGTTCCCTTGGGGATCAATCTTCCTATTGATACTCTTTGACAAGATCATAGTGCTAGACTACAGTTTAGGTGTATTGAAATGTGTATACCCTCCCAATCATAAGTTCCCTACCGATCACTACAAGGCATTTACTTAACCCTAGAATATCACCTCCTCATACAAGATAAAGATGAGGTATTTGTTTGAGTGACATTCAAAAATTAATGGCACATTTTGATGGACTTGCCCCCCCAACTGCATATCAACACAATTCACTATAAAATAACATTTCTCCCTTGCACAAATCCATATGAATCTATCCAGAGAGCTTTCAAAATGGCTCAAGCTACCTTATGGCTTATTTGCATGGTACTTCATAGATTTTATCAATCAGATATATGACACACAACCTATCCTTTTATAGGTAGAGAGGATTGATGCAAAGCTTCACACCCTCTAAAAAACTTATGTTTATCTAGGAAAGAAGGCTTATGTGGAGAGGTTGGAGATGGACTTGATCGACATATAAGTCAAGTATACCTTGATCGAGGAGTAACCTTATAGTCTGTTCTACATGCTTTGACCTTGTAAGAAACCACAAGATGGAGACCCCAAGGAGAGACTCCCCCAAGCATCATAGCTAAAGAAGAAGAAGCGATTAGATGTAGGAACAAGTTTAAGTAGGAACTAGCCCCCTAAAAGAGGCAAAGGATGACAAAGGTACATCCCTTCAAACCTATTTATTCTTGTCCCTCCATACCTCCTCCACCTCCACTTCACCCTTCAACTTCACCACCTTGTCCATCTCTATCTCCTCCCCACATTTCTCCATCCCCTTCTCACTCTATGTATCTGCACTCATCTATTCCCAACCCATCTTCCCCTCAACCTACTCATCCCCGTTCTCCCCCACCTTATCCACCTCCACCATCCCCTCCTAGTACCACTACCACATGAGCTAACCCACAATAACCTCCAAGACAATCACCCCAACAAGAGTCTCCTCAAGTGCAAATCTATATCTCAAGGTTAGATTCTAAGAGAACTCCCTCCTCAGTGCAGGAAAAAGCCACATTTGGTGATTCCTCACTTGATGCTACAACAAGGTATAATAAGGATGGGGAGGAAGATAGTGAGATGGCCACTGGTGGTCATGAGGAGATTGAGCTTAAACTAGACCCCAATAATAGAAAGTTACTGACTGAGTTCATAGAGGAGGAAGATGAAAGAATTATAACCACTACATGCGAATGTTTGCAGTTCAGTGTAGAGGATAAAAGACTTTATCTTTGACCACACTTCCATCCTAAGGAAGCGATTCCTAAAATTAGGAAGCAAGTATCCTTCCTACTTGAGATTTACAATGAGGAGTGCAATTTTGAGCTCCTAATGGATAAAATCTCTTTGGGCCTAGATTCTCTAGTGCTACCATAATTAATGAGGGTTGATCCACAAAATCTCTCCCCACTAATAAAAAGTGCTACATTTTTGAAAATTGGCATGGAAATAATGTGCTAGAGAATTTTGTCAGACTCTAATGCATGCATAGGAGAGAAAAAACATGCCCAAGTTGTAACCATATATAATAAAGTGCTTATAGAGAAGCAAACACTCACTGAAGAAGTGGCCTCAATGAAACAAAAGTTCTAAGAGGCCACAGAGGCAAAAGTAAGGGTTTTAACCCTTTTTAAAACAATTTTGAAAGAAGATCCAATAATTGTAGATAGTGTACCTCTAGATGGGGACACCATTGGAAAGATGGGGACACCATTGGAAAGGTAGAGACCTTGGTTGAACTACTATCAAGACATGAAAGGAGTGACTTGTGCCAAGAGATGAGGGAATAAAAATTGTTGACTAGTTCACCATGGCCATTGACATATAAAAACATGCCTTAAAGAGAGTTGGGGAAGTTATCCTTGTTTTAGATGGCATTTTTGTGCACCTAACATGCCCTAATAAAGTCTTGGAGGCTCATCTCCAAGTTGAAGAGGTCCTAAGGCAATAGTCAACTGATGTTGTACTCTTAATAAAAGATGACATCGAGCACGTGAAAGTATTTAGAGACATAGAAATGATCAAAGATGATATTCATAACCATCATCAATAACTAAATATAAGTATTAAAACCCTTTGAGGACATGTTGATAAAGAGGTTTCCACATTAGAAGCGGTCCAAAAGGATTCTAGCACAACCCTGGACGAATAGGTGGAAAAAACCAATGAGACTCTGACCCAAATCAAGGAGTTGAAATCATCAACAGAGGCCATTGAAGGAATAACTATGAAGGTCCTCTATGCATTGTACCATTAGGATGGTCTAAAAAAGAAACTTGAGTAGAAGGGCCCTAAATCTTTGGAAGACGTTAACGTAGTTTAGTCTGAGATGGATGAAGGGTGTAGTGGGGGGTGATGTTGGCCCCAAAATTTTGGCTAAGTATTTTCCTATCTTGGTGCATAACCATCACAAAATGGAAGGACCATGGCATAAGAAGGCTATGGCACATGACTACCAGGCACAAAAACACTATGACGTGGAACCTATTGGGCATAAGAGGACAAAGACACAAAAAGATAATGATGTAAAAGGGACCAATATGAGAGGACCCAATCAAATAAGAATAAGTCACAGAGAACTCAAGAACATTGGACTCAAAATGAAAGTGGAAGAGTAGGGGAGTGCGTGGGAAGTGGGACAAGTTAGAAGAACAATTAATATGGGACACTTTAACCTTATTGATTGGAAGTTTTGTACCAACCTATAAGGAAAAAACACATGGCCACCAGTATATATCATAAAGCAAGGATCTAGGGCAACAGGTACTTGGGTCCTCAAGAAGAACTTATTGTAAGTGCCAAAACTCTTAGTTTTTTGAGAGTCTATGTTCCATTCATTCAAACCATTAATGATTGAAACACTTGGTTAGGGCAAAACAAGTATAAATACCCATGTTAAAATCCTTTGCAAAGAGGATATTTTTGGATATAGATGATGAAGTTTTACCATTTTGATTCATTATGCATCTAATGTGAGATATCATATTTTTCCAATTTATGTCTTAAATGATGGAATATACTAAGTGCTAGACTTGGACATGATTTATTTCTTATTTTTGTTATTGGTATCTTTTCTTTTCTAAGTCACTAATGTTAGATAATGATGGTGATCTGTGTAGTAATAGTAATAGTTACATCTTGAACTAGAAGGATCATAGTAGTATATTTGTGCTATTAAATAATCCTTATTTGGAACTACATAAAGAGAGATGAAAAAACATATATTATTGTGTTACAAAATCTTCAAGAACTAGTCTTTTGTTGTGCACTTTAGATGAGCATGAAAGAATGAACTCATGTGATAGGGCCAACATGCTAGCTCATTGGGATGAAATTTAGTGCTAGAGTAGGAATTAACTAAAACAACCCAACTTGTTGAAATGCCTTATGAAAAAGGGAAGGCTCCACAAAAGGCTTTATTTCTCTATGCAGTAACCTAGGCAAACCTAAATGATCTACACAAGGATTTATTTCCTTATGTAACAACCTAGGAAAACTTAAATGCTAATTATTTGGTCTTTGATCACCTAAAAAAGCCTACCAATGCTATTCTCATTCCTTTTCCTTCATACAAAATGAAAATAAGCTATAATCTTGAATCAACATGATGACATCATGATTAGCAAGGAAAACTTCTTAGAATGCCTCTTTTTTCTTTTTTTGATGAAATATATCTATATATTAACTAAATAGAAATATACAAATAATTCAAAAAAATTTATAGGTGATATGAAAGCACTCCACGTCACACTAAGAAGAGCCTAGGAACAAAATTATAAGTATCATAATCTAGGTAGAGCCTAGAAACAAGTCACTAAGTCATTTAAAATAGATCTTTTAAGCAACAAGATCAAAGCCAAAAGGTGGAGGATCCATATTATTAGGACCCCAACCTAAACTTGGTAAGTCATTACCATCTGGAATAGGCTCCTAGCCAGTAACTTGGGTAGTGTTTATGTCATCATCTTTTGATTGTGTTTGAGTGGGTGAGATGGCTGAAGAAAACTTGGGGAACTTATACAACAAATCCATTCAGCCTCCAGGTGGCACCCACCAAGCATTTGGACATGGAGGAGGAGTGCCATAGCCATCCTACCCAATAAGGGAGGGAGGTGGTGGCTACCACCCTCGCTACTACTTAGGAGGGGAAACATGCAGGTATGGGGTACCACTATAAGAGTGACATCTGGAAGGACTATGATGATTGCCACCACAAGGAGATCAAGGCACTCTATCATCCAATCTAGGATCCCTAGGTGGAGAAGGCAGAACCCAAGCCATAGTACATGGAGCATCTCCATAATGGGATAGGAGATCTTGTAGATACCCAAGCTCCATAGCCACTTTATTAGCTTGTACTTAAATATGTAAGAGAACATTAGATATAATAGAATATTTGTGTAAAGAAAAAACATTATAGTCATTAGAAGCATGATTAAACAAAGAATTATTTCTTTCCTTCCAAATCTAGAAGAAAATCTCCATTTTGAAAGTATGTCAGACTTGCATGTATTGAAAGGGCATCACGGGTTTGTTTCCAAGGAGGATATGGTTCTAACTAAATAATTTAGGATGGAAAGGCCTAAATAGATCATGGATCCATGTCTAGATCCTTTTATATTTTGAATAGAACCAAAAAAGATGAGGAAGTGTCTTGAGGTGGCCATAGAAGAGACAAGTAGGTAGGTGGACTCCAAACTAGATCAGTCTTCTACCAATAGGCAAGCCTTGGTGTAGTATACACCAAGCAAAATGAGCAAGCTTGGGCTACACACAAGCCTCCCAAATAGTATTTAAGTGAAAGATCCACATTTTAATAGATGATTAAAGCCCCCAACAGATGTTAAGCTTGTCAATCATGGGAAAATAGGGAGTGAGCCATGAGTAGCCAAGCCGAGGGGTGTAGTTATAAAAAGGGGTCTTGACATACCATTTCCATTCCTTCCACCATGATCGAGTGGAATGGATCAAGATTTTTTGGTGCATGGAAGCTAGGATGGTATTGAGGATCTCTTGATAGGATTCTTGGTCTACATTGGCTAGCCTGAATTTAGCTTTTGCCTCCTCTAAGGATAGCCAAGAGTGAGAGCACCTAAAAAAGATATCCTAGATGGTATGAATTCCTCTATGGTAGAGCTTGAGAGTATTAACCCAAGGGACCTCTGCTAGGGGCATCTCATTGCAAGAGAAAATGGACAACCATCAAAGAGAATAGGAGTTAGTATAGAGTCCAATCCAAAAATTTGAGCCATTTCAGAGAAGCCATAGTTTGATCATTTCCTAGGCTTTCCATATGCTTTTGGCCATAAAAGACCCTATGATTTGGATATGAGACTGAATGAAGAGTAAATTAGGGAAGCCGATCCCTTTCCAAGTGTTCTTTCCCTTAGGCAAGCCTGAGGATATATAGTGTTTGAACAACACCTTCCAAGATTCTTGGCCCTTAATGTCCCAAATAATCCTTTTGGCACATAAAGCAATTCCTTGCTAGGCTATATTGATGACTCCCATCCCTCCATCATCATGCATGAGGTATAAATATTCCTAGGCCACCTTATGTAATCTTTTAACCTTTGGGGAATCATCTTAAAGAAAATATTTGAGCAACTTCTCCAACTTTTGGTAATATTTTTTGGAAGGCACCCAATATGATGAGTAGTACACATGGGTGAACATAAGAATTTTTGAGCAGATTTGAAACTTTCTTGCTAGTGAAAGAGACTTGGGCACCCAAAATTCTAACTTATTAACAACTCTATAAATAACATATTGCCACAACAAAATTGGTCAGGCATCAAAAGAAAAAGGGATGCCAAAAAATTTAAAGATTTCATCATGTTGGATCCACTTCCAACTAAACTAAGTAGCCCATACTAGTGGAGGGAGGTAAGATTGTCTATAGCAATGAGTTTTTTTCCATTAGATGCTAGAGCCAGAGGCCAAGTAGAAGGTGTCGAGACACTACAAGGCATTATCCAAATTGGTTTCCTCCTTAGTGAGAGTAAGAAAGGAGTCATTTTTAAAGTGACCATTGAGTAGTTGCATATCTTCATATGGGTTTATGGCATCAGGAGGGAGATAAATTCCCTTAACAAGGCCCATAGCTTGGGCATTGATAAGAAGATATCCAAAACCCTCAGAAACAAGCATATAAAGGGTAGGAGCCAAGGGGTACCCTTGAAAAATAGAATGGAACAAGCCAAATTACTTAGAGGTGACTCCATCAATGGAGAGGATAGTTGAGACATTTGAGAAAAGCATCTGAATGATTTGGATGAATATGGGATCAAAGCATGACAAGAATGAATAACCATTTTATGTGATCATAGGATTTTTCAAAATCAATTTTGATGAACATAACCTATTGCTTAGACTATTTGTCATAATCCATGCCTTCCCAAATGACAATGATGTTATCCAAAATATAATAGATTCTGATTAAGCCCATTTGTTCTAGACACATAATGAGAGGCAACATATTATGTAAACATATTTCCAAAGCCTTGGAAATGATATTATAGGAAAAATTTAGGAGGGTTATGGGCCACTAGTTGTAGATCAACTTAGGATCTCCTTGTTTAGGTATGAATTTGATATTTCTTTTATTTATATTTGCACCTAGGGAATGGTTGAAAAATGCTTCTTGATAAACCTTATGCAAGTCATTGCCCACAAGGTCCCAAAGAATTTTATAGAATTCATAGGGGAAGACATCAATGCTAGGGGATTTATCATTAGGCATATGAGACACTACTTCATACAAGTTGTCAACAAAGAGGGGCATGTGGCAAACCACTTGCTAGGTGATAGTGAGTTTGAAAGGCACCACTGAAAGGCATTACTGAAGGGCAAATTCACACTCAATCGAAGATGCATGGGATTTGAACACTTGTTGATAATGGTGGATAAAATATTGTACTATTAGCAAAGTCTTTTTGAGCCTATTTCCAACCTAAAAAATGACTTATATTTATTGTTTTAAGTTTTTAGATTGTAACATTTGGAAGAACTCTTTAAAAGCTTTATCCCCTAGCTTGAGCCAATGAAGCCTAGCTTTGATTTGGGTTCTGGGTATTATAGTTATCTACAATATGAATGTGGTGTTTCAAGGAAACAAATCTTACCTATAAGATCTTATTGAAGAGATTTTTTTATAGGGGTAGATTTGCATAGCTTAGTTCAAAGGAAGTAGCAGAGTAGGAGTGTCTCCAAATTTTGGCAAGTTGGCAGCCATAGATATACAAAAAATGAGAGGTTTTTCTGATGGAATCATCCCACCAAATAATCCAACCATATTCTTGGGAGGGGTAAGGATATAAATTCAAAACTCTCTTAATGTGTGCCACCATGGACCATGCTTGAGCAAGAAGGTGTTAAAAAAATTGCATTTTGTGGACTTTGGGTTTCATGAACTACCATGTTACTTGAAATATAATTAGAGAGTGATCAAATTTTTTGGTAGTACCTGCACTAGATGAAAAAAATTGTTATCAAAAGAGAAGTACGGTTGGGAAGACATCCTTGCCCTATTTAGACACTTCAAAATTTGAGTGGGGTCTTCCTTGAAGTTACTCTAGGTGTACCGAACTCTATTTGTATGCTGAGGGGTTATGTTAGAGTCATAAATGTCCCATTTAGTACACATGTAAAACCATGCCTCCCTTTCTCTAGCTACCCACCTCATAGGCAAGTGGCCCAACTTATCCTCGAGAGACACCACCATATTAAAATCATCACATAATACCCAATGGGCATTGGGGAAATCATCCATAATTCACAACCATAAATTAGTATGCTCCAAAGCATCATTCGAGGCATAAATATTAATAAATCTAAAAGAATGGATTTCAATGCTAACAAGAACCCATACTAACTATTTGGTGGGGTCCATGTCAGATTGTACTAAGTGTGTCTACCACCTTAGAGAGATGAAAGTGATCACCCCTCCATGTCCTGTAGCATGATTGCTATGAAGAATGATATTATCATGCCAGATGGAATTATTGACAACCATCAATAAGAAATATGCCACCTTAACTTCCTACAGATAGAGAATGTCCATCTCTATAAATTTTATTTTGAAATCACACACAATAAACTTGCATTTTGGGTCTGTGAGACCCCAAACATTTCATAAAACATAATTCATATATGATGGATGTCAAGGGACATGTACTCTGAGTCTATCTCCTCTAGGGAATCATACTAGTTCTGTAGAAAGTGCCCACTATTAACACTCAAGAAATTATCAAATTACTTCCTCATAATAGGGTCAACCTGATACTCTCCTTCCTCCACCTTGTCACTCTTATGAGGATGGCTATGAGATCATTTGAGCATTTATTATTGAGTAGGAAGTGGAAGAGTGGCTAGATGTGAGTCTAAAAATCTAGAAAAACTAGGCATAAAGGCCTTAAAACCTTGGGATAAAATGTTAGCAGCTAGAGAGGTGTTGAACACCCTAAGCTTCTTTACCAATTTTAGGTCTTCAACCGGTGAGGGATATTTCACAATAGGAGCCTACTCTTATGGGCCATGTTCAAAGATGGCTTGCTTCCTTTGAGAGCAACCACTGTGGTTGTAGCTTTAGGGTGAGTGTTCTTCTTTCCTATCATGGTCCATCCATCTTCAGATGTCTTCTTGTTAAATTCAAGAGAGGGATTAGGGGCAGAGGATGAGCGGTTGGATACATTATTGCAAGCCAACTAAAGGGGATAATCCCATATATTATGGTCTATGGCTTGGCAGTAAAAATAAGTGTGAGGCAAACTGATGTACATGACTCACTGGGAGTGCCTCACATCCCAAAATGCTTATATTTTCACTTTGGCATCCTCCACAACCTTAAAACTACATAATCCAAAATTAGTATGTGATTTTTTCTCTATAGATGGACCAAACATCAATATGGACCTGTCACACCCTTGGATGAAATAGTCGTGGAAGAAAATCCTCAAAAGGCTAGCTGTAATTGTTTGATCAAAACATGTCTTAATAGTCGATTTAAAAATTAATTTAACTACAACCTATTATTGACATGTGGTCAGTTATGTCTAAACTTAAGTTTTGGAACTCTTTAAATCCAAAAATATCAATAAGGAGGTGTGTCAAATAGTTATTTTTTGTGAACATAAAAAGTAAATATTTGATAAATTTCATCACATTATTATATCTAGGCATCTTGCACAAAATCAAGGCCAATAGCTCTGCTAAGGTTGAGTTCAATAGTAAGCCAAATAATATTTAAAATTTTAAGTCATACAAGTTATTATATTTGAAAAACAAAAAAATAATTTCTATTACACCTGAAGATGAAGAGAAAACAAAGACATTCAAAAAATAAGTAGGTGCAGTGAATGACTCAAGCAAAAGTAAAAAATCAACAGTAAAACTGGGCATACTTTAGAAATTATAAAGAAGTATAATATTAAAATATATTATTGGTATAATATCAATGAATTAAAACCCTACACTAAACCCTTATAATGCACCAGTGAATCTTCACTACCTAGATTATGGCTAATAATTTAGGAAACTAACCAAAATAACTACCATCTTTATACAAAGAAAATAAATCAAAAGTGTGTAAACACCTTGAAAATGACGTTACTAGGTCAATGGTTATGCTCCAAAATATTCTTTAACAAAATACGTCCAAGTCTAGGTAGAATCTATTGGTGTTGGTTCTTGGACATGTTCCTATGATTTGATACCATAAAAGAGCAATAATGGAATTGAAGACTGATGGGATCTATCCATAGCTCAAAACCATGAAGAAATATCTTGAATGATGATAACTAAACTCAATTAAGACAAGGGAATAATTTATTAATGTTTTATAATTCCATATAAGTTTCTCACTCCTATTTTCACACAAGTACACTAGTACTCATTACATAGGAGAGAGAAAAAAGAAACCAAAAGAATCTAGTTCTAGAAAGATCTTGTGACAAGTGTCATATTAATATTTAATACATTTATTATTATTTTTATAATATTAATTACTAAATACTAAATAATTTTTAATTAAAACTTAAAACTATTAAAATGTAATACTTAAATAACCGCCTTGATAAGACTACCTTACTTGGAGTAGGTACCAACATATTACAAAAATTTTCCATATGTATTATTTAGAAATTGAAAATATGTACAAGTTCAAGTAATAAATAAATAACTTATGGGTTAATCCATAAGGGGAAGTTTCATTGTGTTTTGAAAGGATCTTTTATTTTTGTTTCTAATATTTGCTTTGTCTTTCATTAATAATGTCATTATTCATCAAAAGGCACAATATATAGAGATATAAATCTTTATGATCTTGATTGGATTTCAGTCTTCATGTCTCATAATATTTTGAAAACTTCAACTTATACATGTATAATAAGGCCTTCTTTAATGTTAACATCATGTGTTCTAGTACCATTTACACTACTAACAAATGTTCATGCCCTCAAATTGGATTCAATTATACAAAATATGATGAATTCAATCTTATTCTTAATGCATAAAATTCTAATTTTTTAGGGGTTTCAAAGAAAATTAATCTATTAAGATTTTTTGCATGTCTACCTTATATTTTTTTGTCTTGTTAATATTCATAGAATACTACCATTACAAGATTTTTAAGACATGCTCACATTAAATTTAACACTATCTATGCCCTTTGGGTAGACTAGACCTATATAAATTACTCTCAACTAAATTGACATAACCATTGTTTCAGATGGTGGGGAGAAGGACACCAAAGTGAGGCTGAAATTCTGTCATAAATGTTTCCTATAAGGAAACAATTCTATAAACCCTCCTCATCTTGTTGAATTTCTTTTAACTATTGAAGTTGTTGATGGGTTGTTTGGCACACCAACTTAGATAGGGAGGAAACCCACCCAAACTCTCCTGAATGGAGAATAAATGTCCCCTGAAGTCTATTACTATTAGGTCTTGGCTTACAAGGTAACTCAGTATTTGATGTGAAATTATTTCATTTCAAGGGGCATGTTTGGAATATATTCAGATAAATGATAGGTAATGCTCATCTTATGGATTTATTACCTAGAAAATCAATAGATGTGGATTGATCATGGAAATACAACTGATTTAATAATTGTTCATTGCATACATATATTCAACAATACATTAACAATAATTTAAAATAGGGTTTGCAATCAAGATATAAATTAAACATAAACTACAACTTTTAGATCTATACTACCTATTCTAACAGATTTATAAAAAAGATAAAAAGAGAAGTGAAAAGAGAAAGATGTAAGCCTTTTTTTGTAGCTAGAATAATTATGATTCATTTAACTTAGATGAACTCCATGAAACCAATTTATTGCCTAGCCAGTTAGCACACAACCATGAACAAAGATAATGCTTGAGTCTAAGGTATTCACTGTAAATAAATATGGATCAAACCACCATATACATACATAAATAATGAACAAAAGTCTTCACAATATTTTTATTGATAGATATTTTCTTGAAAAATAGTGTTTGGATCCACCCAAAATCAAGGGAATTATAGAAAATATTTCACAACAACATTACTCACAAGAAAGACTAATTATGAAAAGCAATAGATTATAGAAAATAAGTGTCGGTTCCTTTACTTTATTTTTGACACTAATGAACTGACCCCTAACTCAATCCTATGGTTGGATTATATAGATTTTTGATCCATATCACCCAAACTCTAGGTGGTTATAAGCATTAAATAATAGGCACCACTAAGGCTCAATTTAATGTGGAATTACATATCTAAGGCAATACATGTCAAAGTCATTAATGATAGGTTAACATTAAATTCAAGTAGCATAAAATTGTTTGGAATTATAAAATATCTCAAGTCTCCATGTTTAACACAAGACCTCATTCATCTATGTAAAGTTTCTTCTTGCTCTATCTCCTCTGTAGTCATAGATCCATTTAATATTGGTGACAAGTCTAGCCTTGAATAATGTAGTCTTCTTGGCCAAATCCTGACAAAACATTAAATAAAACATATTAATTTCTTATCAAAAGGTGAAAGACATCAAAATTATAAAGAATTAGTACTTTAGAAGTAACAAAGTCCTATAATTAAAATGTTGACAAGTTTTGCATCTTATATTTTTCCAATTTTAAACTAACACCATTACGAATATGAAGAAAACAAATTTCCAATGTAACAAATGACATCAAAAATGGATCTGTAGATCAAAAGATATGGATTAAAAACAAACACGTAGTCATGAGCAGCTACATCAACACCTTCAAAACACATTAAAAGATAAATTCACAAGATAAATCATAATAAATACCCATCGTATCTTATATTTTCAAAAAAACCTTGAAAATATGCTAAAAAATGTATTTAAAAAAAAAAATCTTTACGCATTGCCATTTAATTACTTTCTGCTCAAAAGTGTGTGTACATATATTGCTTCTTTGGGTATTGGGTGTCCCTTACACCAAATAATACTCTTTTATACTTTTGATTGTTTATTTGAGTGTTGAGTGTCCCTTGCACCTCTTATAGATAATTGATAGAATATTTAGGTGTTGAGCGCTCCTTGTACCTATTTTAGTTATGGATTTCATCCCATCCAGTATGGTCTAGTTTTTTGAGAGACCACTGTTTTGTCTCTCATTTTTCTAGTTGTGTGATCAATGTTTTCTCTAAGTGAGCCTCATACAAAAAATTGGTTCCTATTTGAATTGGTGGTTATAGTGACTCAACATCCATGTATTTTGATAAGATGTATTGGATATCTTGAGGACACTTAGTACTTCACTATATATTTGTATATGAGTACTTGATCAGGGCTTTGTTGTCAGGACCCATTTTATGAGTTTTCTCTTATCCCTAAATTAATCTTAAGGAGGATGTTAGAGTAATAATTTTAGTAGTAAGCTTAACTTGAGTATTAACTAAGGGAAGCTTCACCTTAGTTATTTTGACCCATGTGAGGTTTAATGTTGCACACCCACATGTTTAATTGAGGACTCAACATGGTTAGAATATTGACATCAGTGCCCTAGTCAGTTAACTATTCATTTACTAATTGAACCAATTTCACACTACCAATTGAACCAGTTTCACACTGTTAAATGAACCCTCCTCACCTTCCCTCAAAATGATATAAATAGAGGGCAAGACTTGAGCTTTGTAACAAGATGTTGAGTTGAGAACAAGAGGTTTAATAATAATGATAATTTGGAAGTGCAAGCAAACAAGTTAGATAATCATAACTTTGATTCTGTATAGTTGATTACTTCAAGTATAGAAGGATGTTTTGGTTAGGGTGACCCTAGGTAAATTGTATGCATCTCACATTTATAATTTATACATGGTATTAGAGAAAACCCCATAACCCTCCTCACTAATACCTCTATCCAGTCATGCTGCTCAATTAGAGCAACAATGTTGAAAGGAGGACAATGAGACTTGTTATGATATCTTGGAGGTGATTTTGTAATTAGGATGTCATTTTGGAATTTTATATCCAATCAACATTTGTTAACATGTTCATTGACGCTGTGAAAGGTGGTTCAACCTTTCAGTTTTTTCAAATTGGTCACCTGATGCTCCAGATCTATTTGAGAAGCTTGTTAGTTGCTGAATAGTTTCTAGGAAATATAAACATTTTAATGCAAATTTGACCATACAGATGCATATATATTGGTTGATTTAGTAGGGGTAGATGTTCATTTTGCTGAAAATAGTTTGGTGGTGCTCATGGGGTGCTTGAATTTCTTGATCAATTCTAACCATTTGATGGCTAAAAGGGTTTGATTTTTTTTGGTTTTGGGTTTTTTTTTTAAATTTTGTTTTGTAAATTTTAAAAAAAAGGTTATATATATATATATATATATATACTTTTTATTTATTTTAAAAAATTGTAAAATTCAAAAAGAATCATTTTAAATTTTTTTTTATTAGGGTGTTTTTAATTTATTTATAACATTATTTATCAATTTTTTTGTTAGTTTTTTTTAAAAGTTTTATTTAGAAATAAAAATAAAAATTAAAACATTTTTCTTAAATGGGCTTTGCCCACACCTTGCTCCCCCATCTCCCCAGCCTCCTACTTAGCACCGTTCCATTGCTCGACCACCCATAACTCCTCTTACTTCCACCATCATGCCTTGCATCCACCACTCCACTACTTAGTTACCTCCCTACTCCTTCCTCCACATGCCACCATCCCCAACACCACCTTCCATGTCCTCCTTCCAATGCTAGCATCCCATGACCATTGCCTCAGCCCTTATGACCTTCACCTGACCCCCAACCCCCTGCTCTACCCCATCACCTTATCTAAGCATGCTCTAGAATGCTTAGCCCATCCATAATTACCAACCTTGATCCTTAACCAATGCAGACATCCACAAACTTTATTTAAAAACTAAAAAAAATAACATTTTTGTTATATTTGGATTTGGCATTGCAAATTGACAATGGTATTTTGTGCGTATAATTATAGCATTAGAAATATGTTGTTTGACCTATTGAAATTAGACTTGCCAATGTATTTTTTTAAAATTATTAAAACCATGCTTATGGGTCAACTTTTTTGACTTGGACATGGCCACCAACCACCAACATCCATTACAACATTCTACCTACCCCAGGTCATCTCTTTTGACATTTGAACCCTTATTTTAATACACTTTTGATGTTTACAAAATTCATGTTTAATTTTGTTGGTGGGTTTGTTGGGTGGCTATATTTTTTGATGTTCTTTGTGTTAGGAAGGTTAACAGTTTTAAAACACCATGTTTATTTTTCACACTAAGGATCATTACAATGTTTTTACCCCTTCGACAAAGATCGACGGGTGGGGCCTAGTCTGATAGGGGGTCAGACCTCCCCATGAAAACACTTGACTTTTCAAATTAGTGTTCCCTGATATGTTTTTAGTCCATTTATCATTTTTTTGGCTTCATACTTGTATGTTTGTCATTTTTACTGAACCCCCTTCCACTACAAATTTATGCAAACATCTTTGCACATTTTCACTCATATCTTGAACATCATTTGAAGTTTGGTGGTGATTTATATTGAATTTCAAATCTGGTTTTGAGATATTTCACATAATATATTTTGGTTTTTGATACTCCAGTAGAAAGTGTGACTATTTTTAGATTTTCAGAGGCTTTCTTGGCATGCAAACATCACCAAACATTTTGGGCACTTTTCTCTACACTTTGGGCACCTTTTGAGGTGCCATTTTTTTTTAAAGTGCATATTTTTTTACCAAAAATTAATATATGTAATTTAATTTGAGTCATATTATACTGAAGCATGACTCTTTTATTTTCTACTTTAAACTCACATTATAATTAGGTGAATAATTTTTTAAAACTACATAATTATAAGTAGTTTGGGGGGATTTATTTTGGTATCACACTCCTTATAAAGTGCCAACACTTTTTTTTGGGGGATAAACACTTGCTTAAGTCACTCTTGCAAATTATACCTTGCATTTATTTTTTGTGCACTTGTGGTTTGTGCCCTATCCTTGAGATTGGACATTCAAACATTGACACACTTTTAGTTTGTGTTGTGTCTCCTTTAAGGCCTCTTTATTAGAGACTTGAATTCTTATTTGTTTTTCCTTCAAGGCCCCTTTCATAGTGTATTGCATTATTTTTTGGAGACACATCAAGGCCCCTTTTTAAGCACCTTGTATTCTTATTTTTGTTATCTCCTTCAGGGCCCTTTTCTAAGCACCTTGCCTTATTTTTTGGAGACACCATCAAGGCCCCTTTCTAAAAACCTTATCTTTCTTTTTGATTCTATTGGCTATGTGCATTGTTGTAATCTCAATGAAGCAAAAAAATAATAACTTGCAATCTGAGAGTGATATTCTTAATTTTGTAAAGGAAAATAGGGCCCCTAAAACACAAAATGCACTTCTCCTCACAACACTTGATGCACATAACTCACTTATCCATAATTTACAAGTTAATATTATATTTTTTCAATCACAAGATGATCATATGGAACACACAACAATCACACTTATTCCACATTCAATTACTACTTGTTTGGCATGCATTCCTTAGATGCTCAATAAGATTTTGATTTACCAGTTACTAAGTCATTTTGTGAAATTACTACATATGTAGTTGCCTTTATTACAAATCACACTATTATTGATCCTAGTGTTGATGTGCTTACTTTATTTGAGAAGCACATAATTGGTTTTGGTTCCCACATACTCTGCACCATGGGTTGTTCTAGCAGAGGTCTTGAAAATTATTCACAAAGCATTATTTCCCCTATCCAACTTGTTCATTGGATTGCTCACTATGGAATTGGATATCAAGAAAGTGCTTCCACATATTTTTTGGGACTATTTTTTAGTAGATATACACCAATTTTTATTCATTTCACACTTCCTTAGGACATTGAGTGGCATGATACTAATATCTGGGCATTCATTAGATACTGTATTTAGGCATAAGAGTCCTGAGTCATCTAGGACTGAGAAACCTAAGTGTTCTTTTGTTAGGAATAAGAGTCCTAACACCTTATCAGATTCACTTAGGCTTGAAATTACTATATCTAATATAAACATTTCTTTGCATTCATCATTTGTGCACATGACACCAAATCACTTGTAGGAGTCTTCTTCCATCATTCATTATTATTTTGGATAAATTGATAATCAGTTATGGTAGTGTCATCTATATTATTTACGTGGACTCTACCAACATGGTTCTTCTATTATTTAAATGCATATTCTGTATACCATTCATACTGCATAACAATTAAATTTTAGGTCTTATGATGGCCTCTTTAATTGATCACTTGCTCCTTATGGTGAGTTATTTTTGGTATTTCTAGTATCTATTTGATTGTTTAGTGTTTGTTTATGGGTTATATTATACTTTCACTAAATTATAAAGTGCCATGGGGGTTTTATTTTTCTATCCTAGTCTACCTTCATGTGTGTGTACCTTAGTTTTTACACCTTTTACACCTTTAGTTGCTTTTCTCTCCCATCACCATTAGGGCCATCTTTTTTGAGAGACCATTTTTGTATTCTTCAACACCTTGGCAGTCCATGTGTCTCCTTTTTATGAGCCTTATTTTACATTTTAAATAATTATCATTAATCTATGTTTGATAAGTGGATTTAACCCACTCATACATATGTTTTTTCATCCACTCCACCCATCTGAATTATGGGGTGTGTGTGTGTGTACATATACTTCTTATTTGGGTGTTGAGTGTCCCTTGCACCTCCTAAAGATAATTGATAGCATATTTGGGTGTTGAACCTCCCTTATACCTATTTCAATGATAAATTTCATCTCATCTAGTATGGTCTTGTGTTTTGAGAGACCATTATTTTATCTCTCATTTTTCCAATTCTATGATCAACGTTTTCTCTAAGTAATCCTTATATAGAGTACCGATTCCTATTTGAATTGGTGGTTATAATGACTCAACATACATATATTCCAGTAAGATAGATTGGCTACCATAAGGACACTTAGTACTTCACTATATATTTGTACATGGGTACCTGATCATGACTTTGTTGTCGGGAACCATTTTATGAGTTTTCTCTTATCTCCAAGTTAATATTAAGGGGGGATGTTAAAGTAATACTCCTAGTGGTAAAATTAAATTAGATCTTAACTAAGGGATGCTTCACCTTAGTTAGTGTAGCCCATGTGGGTTTAATATTGCATACCCACTTATCTAATTAAATAATCAACATGGTTGTTGGAATGTTGACATTAGTGCCCTAGTTAGGTAACTATTCATTAGGTAAATGAACCAATTTCACACTACCAAATGAACCCTACTCACCTTCCCTCAAAATTCTATAAATAGAGGTCAAGGATTGAGCTTTGTAACAAGATGTTGAGGTGAGAACAAGAGGTTGAAGAATAATGATAATTTGGAAGTGCAAACAAACAAGTTAGATAATCAAAATATTGATTCTGTATAATTGATTTCTTTAAGTGTAGAAGGATGTTTTGGTGGGGGTTACCTAGGTGAATTGTATGCATTCCACATTTAAAATTTATACAAAAATTTACCTAAGTGACAAATATTTCTAGAAGGGTCATTTCGCACTGTCATATCTTTTTATTTGAAAATATAATCACTATGAGACCAATGGAATTATATTCTACTGCATTAAAGTGTTATCATATAAAATTTGAATCAATTTGGCATTCATTTGATTTAATATAAATAGGTTTTAAAAGTGTGCATTGGTCATATTTGAAAATTGGAAACACATAAAATAAAGTAAAAATTAATGTGAAATCAGAGTTTCAATTCTATGACTTTCCCACATGGAAATGAATTTTATGTGAATTTCTTAACTCTCACATTTTTTTTCATTTTATTATCATCATGAAACTTTTAAGGTTAATTGAAATTTATTTAGCTGTGTGAAATTTAGTTTTAAAAGTGTGCACTAGGAATATTTTAAAACTGGAAAAGATAGAAAAATGACTAAGTAAAAATCAAAACAGAGATATTTTTTCATCATTGTACATTTCATGTTTGGAAAATTATTCATGTGACTTCCTTCACCATGACATTTTAATTATATATGAATATGATCATGAAATAACATCATAAAATTTTACTTCATTTGGTTGTGTGGAATTAAGTTTAAAGAGTGTGCACTGGCTAGATTTGGTAACTTAGAAGATGCAAAAATTAATCCACAAGTTAATTTTCATGGCTGGGCGCTTTGCACATGAAAAGTAATTTCATGTGAATTACTTCACCATTTTAATATTATTACATTTATCTATGTTATTGAGAAATTTAAATATAGTTTAATATATTTTCCCTAAGAAAATAGGTTTCAAATGTGTGTATTGGCTATATTTGGCAATAGGAAAAATAGAAAATGACCAAGATTTAGTGCAAAAGATGTTTTTAATGCTGTGAATTTTGCACATGAGAGAGAATTTTTTATGAATTTGTTTTACCAAAAAATTATAATAAAAATTGAGTATAATAATTTAAAATTATATTATAATTTTACTTCATTTTATTGTGTGAAATTAAGTCTAAATAGTGTACACTAGATAGATTTTACAATTGAAAAAATGCATAAATCAATGCAAAAGGCAGTTTTGATTGTTGCAAAATTTACACTTGAGAAAAAATTTCATGCAATTTTTTTTACCATTGTATCATAATAAAATTTCACTACTCTCATGAAAAATTTCATAATAAATGGATATGTTTTGGCCATACGAAGTGCCTTATGAAAAGTACTTGTCGGTGAAATTCAAAAACCAGGAACATAAAATTTACTAAGTAAAAATTAGTTCAAATGCCAATTTTTTTTGCTGCACATTTAATAATTAAGTTGAAATTTTGTGTGAATTATATTTGATCTTAAATTATTCTCACATTTTGATATATTCTTAAAAAAATTCAATGAATAGTGGTTTAATTTACCCATACGAAATCAAGTCTTAAAAGTGTGCATTGGGTAAATTTAACAACTAGAAAATGCAAAAAATGAGTAAAAATTGATTGAAAACCCAATTTTGATTATTATGCATTTGACACGTAGAAAATAATTTCATGTATATTTTTTAACCATCACATAATTCTCACATTTTTCTACCACATTGAGAAATTTAATGATAAATGGATATGCTTTGGCCATGTGAAATGCCTCCCAAAAAGTGATTTCTGGGAAAATTTGAAATCTGGAAAGACAGAAATCAACATAAAAGCTTGTTTTAATTGTTAATAAATTATCACATGAGAATGAATTTTATGTGAGTTTATTCAATATTGAATTATAATGAAATTTTACTATCATCTTAAAAATTTCTCGTAGAATTAGACTTCATTTAATGGTGTGAAACGTTTGAAAAGTGCCTAGTAGTAACAAATAGAAACTGCACTGCACACACAAAACACTTTAAAATATGTAATTAAATGCAGAATTAGGTTTAAAAATATAAAAAAGAGGTTCCATGATTTCATTTATTAAATTAAGGCATGTTGTGAAAGAAACAATAGAAGCTATTAAACCAGTATTTAAATGGTATGATTGTCTTATTGCTTAATACGTCAATTGAGTCCCCTTTGAGGACTATTTCCAAATTTAGATCAAACACCATTATGAATCCAATAGGACCCAATTTAATGCGGTTTACAACCTCACCAAGGGTTTTTTTTTCTTAGTTTCAATTAAATAATTATTGCACGTTCAATATTTTCTTATTAGGTTGAGTTCTTGGTTCCTTCAAATACCTTGTTAATCGTGTCACATTGACTCGATACTTTAGGGTCAAAAAATAGGCATCCCTTAAGGTCTCAATTTGGATTGAATTAACTAGAATCATAGTCCCATTATGATATTTCAAACCTCAAATTGACAAACCCATAGGGTATGTGATTTTAAACAAAATATATTATTTTTATTCTACATGACCAAACAAGTACATTTGTGTCAAGGCTAACCTTGTCTTTGTTTGAGCCCACTTGAATTTTATGTATGTGAATGACCTAAAACCAAGATCATGTTACAAGTGTAATTAGTGCATATAATCTGAAATTGAATAATTTAAAATTACTTGAAAGAAAGAGAGAAAGGAAGGAGTACACCTGTGTGTCGATGCAACCATATTTCCCCTTGGTAGTTTGTCTTGGTAGAGATGCTTCTTAGTTGAAGCATTGGAGAGAGATTCATAGTTAAACCTTGAAGATGTGAAGATAAAAATTAGAGGGTGATCATGCCCCTAATCTGGTATAAATATTAATTTTGCAAATTCCATTGAGAGCACAAAATCTCAATCACACAACTCAAGTATAACCAATCTAGCCAATCTATCCAATCTAACTAATCCCACCTGAGTCAAATGGTGTAACCATATAACCTAAAATAATAGAATCATAGTGACAAGTCCATTGAGGGCATAGAATATAGATCACACTAATAAAAAATATTCAACTATTGTAGACAATAAAGACCCAAATGTTGCAACTTGATAAGGTCAATGCATAAATGTGCATATAATCTAAAAGAGTATTTGTAATTTATTGCATATGCACCTTGAATGGTCTGTAGCATATGTATAATATGTATCACAAATCTAGAAAAATATGTCCCAAATCTGTGCCTAATGCATAGAATTTTATCCCAAATGTATATTTGAATCATGTAAACTCAATCAAATTTTGTCCATTTTATCAATTATATGTATGTGGAGTCATGTCTTCTATGACATTACCCCATGGACATGCCCCATACTTTTAGGTGAGGGGATAACAAAAGTGATAATAACCTTATCTCTTGAAAGTATAATATAACTATGTTGTATCTATATGGATCATGTAACAAAGAAACATATAGTAGTGTTATGTCAAAGTAGATATATTAATGAAGATCACAATATGCATAAATAAAAAGCCTTCAGATGCATGATATGAATCATGGAAACATCTAGAAGACATCAAGATCAACAAAAAATCAAGCAAACATGTAAGAGTAATCAAATGTCACACAAAGAGGGATCTAATGAGACCCCAAACGATGGGCATGTTAAAATGTTGCCAACTCAAGTGAAAGACATGTGAAAATATCCACACAAAAAATAAACAAGCAACACTTAGGGCACTTTGGCCAAAAAACAAAGGCACACATGTTCAAATGTTCCACAAGCAAGATAAAAACACACACAAGAAGTACACTCAAGTAAGGTGATGTGAATATATGAAGTAATGAGACATAAACAACTAACGTAAGCATGTCATATTAGTCCTTACATACATGTGTTAACAAAATGTCATGTAGAATAACATATTAAATACACTGTGTAAGATATCAACATGAGTATAGGCTTGTATAAGATATATAAGCTCAATAATATAATGAAAAATGATCATAAAATAATACAACCCATGTCAATGATGATAATATAGAAGCAATATGCCCCCAACATAATGTATCGCACTAGAAGAGGAAAGGTCCAACATTTGAATGCTTGAGTATCATGGATCTAATATATGCTTATATCACACTAAAGCACCTATGAAACATGTGTATAAAAATGATATACTATCTACTAACATAAATTAAAAAACATTTGAAAAATATATAAAACACTTGAAATGCTAAATATTTTTGCTATTTCTAATTTGTTTGAATGTTTTTAAATTTTTTAGAATATTTGATTTTTTTTGGAATTTTTGGAATATTTAATTTTTTTGTTTTTGGAATTTTAGATAATGAATCATCATTTGTAATTATTTGTGTGGAGAGAGTGAATAGATGCATGACATGTTCTTCCTTTCACCTTACTTCATGATTAGGATTTTTATCACCATCATGTGGTATGTGAACCATGTTCCCTATTGGGAAAATGAAACGCCTTATTGATTTTGATAGATTATGGCTCTCGTTAGATATAGCCGAAAAATTCCCAATGTAAATGGGTGTTGATATGTATGAAGCATGAACCATGTTTTTATTTAGACAACACTTGGACCATAAGCAAGTAGTAATATAAAGTATCCCAAAGAATCTTTCCAAGTTCCCTTTTGGTGTAAGTCTTGTATATGGTATCCAAGTTGTGATAAACATCTTATACTACAATAAGTTTCCTTGGTTGTAAATTAAATATGGTTATGTATAAAATAAGCTCAACCCATAAGATTTTCAAGTCATTTTGGAAAGGATATTTTTTTCTTGAACTAGTGGTTGGTGTATTATTATGTGGTGAATGAGGTAGATCGAATATTGGTCTAGTGTTGAACAATTCTTGAAAAGGTGTTAAATAAAGATTGGGGATACCACATATCTATATATGATCAGTTTTTGGCAATCTTGTGTTATTTTATGTATTATTAACAAAGTTTTTGCATTGGACATGTTTGATATTTAACACTGTGGCACTATTGAGTAAAAAATAAGCATATACATGTATATCAATATATAGGTGATCAAATGAGGTATAACACTTATGTAATTATCTCTCTTTGAGAGGAGAGGAAATACCTTGACTAAATATGAATGTGTTGTTGACACTAAATCTCAAACCCTAGAGGAGGTTATTCAATCCTACTATAATATTTGGGCAACATTGGAATACCTCTAGGCCTGTGGGTTGCCTATAGTAAAGGTAGACATCTAGGTTTAAGGGCTAGCTCCCTAGATTGACCTTTAAGTGCTTATCACCTACACTAACTAATTTCTTGGGGGAAAATAGATATAAGTATGAATGAAAATAAAGTAATCTAAGGGGGTGATACACCAAAAGGATTTCCACTATGTTATCAAACTTATTGGACTAAGAAACAAGACCTATAACACTAGCTTCAAAGTCCTAGAATACTCTAACATTAGTATTTTAATATAGAGGTGATATGCATAAGACAACTCAAGGTAAGTAGACCAGAGGTTAGTTGTAGAAATTGGGGGAACTTTCACACTTTAAGGGATCCAAACACACTAGCTACACTCCATATGACATGTTATAATGAGAACTTCTTACACCAAACATGAAAGGATAAGAAGAATCAAGGATAAAACCTTATCACTAGACCTCACCATTCATCACTTCACACACTTAGACAATATTTTTATGAACTCAAAACTACATTGAATTTATAATTCAAGGGAAAATTACAATATCAAACTAGCAGGGCATCACCATACATGGTGTGGAATTAGCATATAAGAACCAAAATGGCTAGTACTTATAGAATGTGAGAAATGAGAGAGAATAATGAATCTCAAGAGTCATAAGAACAAGTGTCAAGATGAGAGAGAGAGTTACATATGAAGATTAATGAAGAATTAGATAGACCATGAAATATCTCTTTGGACAAATGTCTCTCCAAGCATGAAAACTCCTTAAATCTGGCATATGACTCTTCAATTGGCTTATTTGAAACTATCTTCATCATTGGATTCTCTTGAGCTCTCAAAAAAAGACTAGGAAAAATTTTCACATGTGAAATGTGATGGAGGGATTAATAAAAATCTCCAATATGCATTAGATGTGTCCCTAGTCATTGATATTCTTTTAGATAAGTGTTCTCACTCCCTGCAATCATTATCATCCTTTTTTCACTCATTCCTCACACTTATCATTCTAGGGAACTTAAATTTTCTAATCTAATCCATACAGGGGGTGGTATGAAACCTGTCAAGAGTCCTCATATCCCTAAATCCATTAGGCATACCTTAAAAGGCCTCCCAATTGGAGTTATCACCTTCTCACTTGGTGATCACCTTTTATTCACTATGCCAGTTTTGATTGCCTAAAGTGAAGGTGCTTGTAGAGGTACCTATGTGATTTAATGAAGCAATAAATGAGAATTATGAATTATATTAGGTCCCACTAGGTATCCCAAAGTGATTTTCATCTTTCAACTCTCCCTTGAACCTAAAAAACACATAAATCTATGAATAAAACTTGTTCTGTACCTTGTCCATATAGACAGGGTACAATCCAATTTGATGGGAAGAATCCTGGTGGATTTATCTACAAATTCAAATACCTTACCAAGACATACCATCCCTCATGGATGAATTTTATTCTTTGTCTTTCCCATCAAGTCATTAGTAAGGGTTTTGGAGGGTTTTAAGTGGTTTTGACCCTTAGTGTTTGTTCATAAAGGTCTAACATTCAATCTATGAAAAAATATCTATAGAATCCTATTTATGACCTTATATAACATCTAAAAACTCCTTAGGTCCCCATTCTATATGTACATACATATATGAGCTTCTAAACTTAGCCTTTTGAGCTCTTCTTTGCATTCTGTGCACCTTGTGATAGATTTGAGCCATAAAATGAATTTTCAATGATTTTTTTTTCATACCAAAGGTTTTGAATCACATTATAACTCCACATGAAGGCCATATAATTATTTTAAAGGCTCATATATCCCTATAAGTGGTATTATACCCCCTTTAGGCATTAGACCTAGTCTAGGTTTAGTGGACTTGACTGTGTTTATGCACTCATCACCATATCTAAGTATTTTTCTATGAATGTGATGTATCCCATATGCTTTTTCATGTTTAAATATATATTATACATCACCTTTTAGTGAGTTAATACATCCCATCTCACCTTCTGATCATTTACCTACTAAATCTGTAAGGTGCATCTCTCTGGGAGTGCCCTCTATGTGAGACATAACATAAGGAACCTACTTTATTGTCTAAGGTAAAATAAGGATATGAGATATATTTAAAGTCATGGGGATATTTTGTACAAAATTACAAAGTTATACCACATCAATATTCCATTTAATTCTTTAAAAATCCTCAAGGCAAACTATTTGAACTCACTAACCATTTAATTCTTTAAAAATCCTCAAGGCAAACTATTTGAACTCACTAACTGTGCAGGGTTTGTAAGCATGATTGTAGGTTACATGTTGGAACCATTCACTCTATTTTATTATGGTGAGAATAATGTAACATGTTAATTTTCATTTCCAAGGTATTATTAATCATGTAAACACTCCCAAATTTCTTTCCAACTCCTAACTTGCACTCTTTACACTACCTAGTCTTGGTTTGTAGTCAACTGTGAGTGTGTTCTCACTCAAAAAAGGCATGCTTAAAGGTGAATATTTCATATTAGACCTTGAATATCATGATTTAATATCACATTTAAGTCTTTGAACTCAATTCATACCTATTTTGGTTTAGAACAACTATGCTTTAGAGCTTGTCAATGTCCAAACTGCTTGTTCCAACCTATTACCACACTACAGTCAAACTGTAGTTGTCATTTTGTGACTAAAAGGAGACTTATAGGTGATGTTTTAAATAAAGTATTGATTATCAACCCCACTTGATTGTATTTTCATAATCATAGTGTCATTGCCCTCCAAAATGAGTCATTTACCCAAAATTTTGGCTTCCATTATATCTCAATATATTGAAGGGTCATTTGAACATAAAACACTATAGAGAATATTGACATTCTACAGTGAAAGGATGCATGGAGTGGAAATATTATAGCATCATACTCCTTTGAAAAAACAATCAAAATTTCTTGTCAAAGAATTTCCCTTATGATAGGGCTCCATGATGGAAATATTTATAACTGCTAAGACTTCACACATTTCACTATGGGAGGACCAAAAGTACTGTAGGGTCCCTATTTTGGAGTTTTTAAGGTAATGAATCCTTGAAACAACCTTCTTGACTTAGGATCATGGATTCATGATTGTTTGCCATCTCATATCTCTAACATGATCACCATAAAATTATTCATGTGATCAAACCTTAAAAAGTGTTTAAAAAATTTCAATCATCTAATTTTTAAATGTTACCTCCTCTGTTTAAACCACCTGTAGGTGTATGCGCAGGCTACAAGATTATGAAAGATATGATATAGATAATGTGCATAGTAGATTGGTTCTATAGCCAATCCTAGATTTATACCATGATATTATAATATTACCCATGATTTTAAACTTTATGAGGCTCTTAAACTAATTCAAACACTAGTATTACAACCTCACATACCTATATATGAACCCCCTGTAGATGCATATGCATGACACAGGGGTATGTAAGAACATGTTGTCTTGTCCAAACTCAAAATACCATCAGATGGATCAAAGGTATTGTTTCCACCTTAGGAGATATCTCAATATTTTTAAAACCTCATGTTTGGACACCATGGATAATAAAGGTTCCTCTTTACCTGAATGTATATGACAATCATGTATAAAGTTAACTGTGTTAACACGCTCTTTGACTGTGACCTTGATATGAAACATTTTGAAACTAAGATTGGAATGAGAGGTGATCATTATGATATAATATATATGAACATAACATATAACCTTTTTTTGAAACCACTACAGGAAAGGAAAACATCTGTAGTTGATGATCATGCCTGCAACATAACAATGAATCTCCTAACTAACAAATTGAGATGTTTTACTCATAAAATCACCTCCACACATGAAATAAAAGATATAAATAATTATATAAGTATGTTTAAATCTTATAGAATCAATTTCATCAATTGGATTGTATGGACCAATGCAAATAGAAGCAAAACCTACAGGGTATGGGGATAAGCAAGAAGAAAGGAGAAATAAACTTATTAACATTAGTTCATAAAGCATAGAAAACCAATATTTGAAATACTATCTTGAAATGAAAGTAGACTAAGTGTATTAACATCATTCAAAGTCATTTTACCTAATTCCTCTCTTATTGGTCGTACCATGAGAAAACTTATTGACCAATTTTACATTTCAAGAAGAGTGACGAAGGAGAAAAAGGGTTTTAAGCCATTTTAAAGACTTAAAAAGTATATCAAACATAGAATTTATCTCAAGAAAGCTGAAGAGTCAATGTAAAAACTTTCACATGTTCCAAAACACTTATATAGGTCGTACAACTGCCAAAACTTCCTTTTTTCTAACTATTTTCTTGATCTGATTTAGGAACCTTCATATTTTTAGTTAGATACTACCACCTATGACATGATTCTAATATATATGATGTTGAAAATCATCTTGATACACTTTTAAACTTAGAAAAACTATACAAGCTTCATTAATTGCTCAAAATTGACCTTATATGACATAAGATGATACAAGGACTAAAAGATGACCCTGAAAAATATAGTGATGCATCTAATGACAATGCATAATACCATGACACACCATATAAGATCCCTATATCAAATTTTTGTATTATAGGGGGTTGGCTTATTTTGACTTTTGGTTAAAATAATCAACGTGTGTAAGTGCAAAAAATTGGGGGACAAAAAGGGGCATACCTATGGACATGTTTTTCCTAAAAATTAAGAAATGTCAAATTTTATAGATTATTTGAGATGGCTATTATAACAACCTTGTTGAGGTTGAATAGAAATACATGACTATTTTTTTATTAAACACATTTACCAAAAATAGATTACACCATGAGAATCTACAAAGACCATATGAGATACTCAAATTGTGATAATAACAAACAAGCATAACACATCACATATCATTGACTTCTAATATCATGAGAGCACACGATAATGCTAATATATAAAGTAACTATATTAACTCAACCATAGCTGATATAAGTCTACAACCTCCATTACCAATATACAATAACAATTAATTATAAATCTCATGACAATATTCAGTAATAAGTACAATACAATACAATGTACATATAAGATACATGGCTCCCTCGGAGCATAGTTTTAGAATTCAAGTATCTGTGGAAATCTCAAGTGTCATCTCAATAAGTAGTACTATTGTGGGGAGGGAGAACATCATTTGAGAACTTTTCCACACCAACCATGGACCAATGATCTCATACACTAATCCCATTAGGAAATGGCCCTCCTTTCAAAAATGAGTAGATAGTGATGGCACAAGAATCTAAAGAAATAAGCAAGTACTCGTGTGTCGTATGATTTCTAAAACTAAACATGTACTGTATCATATAAAATCATTATATTACAAGATATTGCACAAACATGTAAATCATACTCATGAAATGATAATGTCTCACTAAACATACTTTGACCCAAAGTTTTATGAATAATAAATAATAACAATCTATAGATCAATCAAATTTATGCACACCACTTGATCAAACTGCCTTCATCTGGTATTGTGACACTAGTAAGCCAGTGAATTCCATCTCACCCCTTACTCTATATCAGCAATACAGATTGGTCAAATATAATTTAACCATAATATTCATATAATTTACATCCTACTAGTAACACCTCATATAACATGCTAAACATAGGAGTAACTAAAACATACATTTATTCCATCAAATATATGAATGAATCTTAGATTATTTTCTATCCCATACTAGAAATAATGGCTATAGTTTATACCACCCGAGTAATTATATAATTAATTATAGATTCAAATAATGGCTATAGTTTAGATTAGTGATTTTAAGACATAACTACTAATTTTTTCACAATCAATCATAATAAAGTAGTCATAACTATATGGAACTCAAGCAACTAGACAAAACAAGTCACAGTTCCAATGAAACACAATAATATACTATCATAATAGAATCAATTAAACTCTCAAATGTTGTATGCATGCAGACACATAGTCCTACCAACTGTCACAAAACATTCTAATCATAGTAATAATCAACGAGCTTACATCAAATTAGTCAAATGTAAGTGTGAGTCTAGGCATAACAATTACAGTATGTACCATCTGAGTATAACATACATTTAAAATGTAGTACTTTATAATATCCCATACTATCATAGTTCACAACTACATAAATACACATAACCAACTTATGATTTCAAAAAAAAAATGACTCACATACATAATAAAAATCAAGAAAATATAAGATTATACCACTTGAGTATACCCTAAGTTTAAACTCTTTACCAACATTCAAATTAATGTAACTTATAAGCATGCATCAGAATGCACCTTTATATGATAGATATAACCAAGATTTTATATACATTAACACTCTCATAAAATTTATTTCACACAAGTATTCAATATTGAATACATATAACTAAAAACCAATCAAACATTTACAGAGAAATAGAGAGCTCATAAACCTATTATAAAATTCATTTAAACATCTCATTCTATTGTTTAAAAGACTATTTTAGCATGGTTATAGTTTCTGATCCCTAAGAAACTTTATGTCTTAATTCATCCACCCCTTTCTATAGGTATTTATGAGTACTTGTACCCCATAGATTAGGTACTCAAATTATATGTAGTTAATATACCACTATTTCATTTATATTTCTTATTAAAGACTCCCTATAATCCTTAGAAATTTTATGTTCACAATATACACATTTTAAGGCTATCTTTAAGGGATTTGCAATATATAACACATTCATAATTATAACCACCTGAAGAACTAGAATCATGAGTACACTCTCCTATGAACATGTATATGCCAACAAGCACACACATTCTTATATTTTTATTAATCTTATCATTGTTAATTCATAAATGCATAGCTTATTAAAATATTATAACCATACCATAGGTTTTTCACCACTAGTTAGATATTATAAGTGATCTCAAATACACCATAAGGCCCATCACATGATATCAGAAGGCTACACATACATATACAAATCTCTCATGTTTAATCCAAACCCTATTTTTATGTCAATAATTTTATATCTACAAATATGGTAGTATAACCAAGAATACAACTATTATGTTTAATTCTACGATAAGACCTATGAATTAGGTTATCTTATATTACCACTCCATTAGATAATATGTCACCAGATACAAACTCTTTGCCCATTTAGAGTGATCAACAAGTCTTAGTTTCATTTCCACTATAACAATAACAATTTTATTATAAACAGATGATCTCCTACTATTATGATCATATACTACCTAAATGCCATGACATTGGAAGATAAAAACCCACTTAAATTTTTTGCAAGAATAATTATTTAATAACTAAATTAATCTTTTATTAAATAAATGTCCCAACCAAAACTTATTCCAATATTTATATTATATAAATACTGTTGCAAAAGCTCAATCCTCTTAAGACACTACAAATTCAATAATATTTTATTTTTTTAAAGAGGGAAAGCTATATCTCAAAAATGTGTCAACTCAGCTTTATAGGCTTATAACAACTAGTGTATGAGTCATATTCTTGGTTACTTCTCCTAGTAACCAACCACAACCATAATATAAAGTGATACACAAATAATACAAGTTAATCATTCTCATTATTGCAAAGTATAGCGATGCCTCTATACACATTTCCTATCCTTAAAACAACCATGCCTTAAAAAGTTTATCAATCCATTGGAATTAAATCAACTCAACTCCAAAACCAATATTAATTATGGAATATTACATGACTTATAAAATAACATAGGTTGGAAATAAAATATTAGGTGACCTCAGAAATCATCATAAGTGCTGGGGATTGTAGCGATCCTAACATGTTATAACATACATCAATGACTTAATATGCAGTTTGAAATGATCCAAACAAAAGATACAAGTTGTGTTTTAAATTTTTACATCATCTTAACCACTTTGTAAATGATAATCTTTATTCCAGTGACCCTATATAAATTGGTAGTTGTATAAAGAGGAGTTACGAGGATTCTTGGAGCAGGGATATACCCTGTCACTCAGTAATTAAATCAATAAATTAACGAGTCTAACCATATTTTAGATTGGACATTGATTTAAAGGCTATACAAATTTACTATATAGTAATTCATTTTTACTTTCTTAAAGAAAAATAGTGATGCCATTACCAAGACCATCAACTCAACATAACTAGTCCTTTCTTTTAAATATTATCTTGTTGTTATAATAATGATGCCATTCAACATGTTATAAGTTTATATACTTAACAAGACATAAATGTAGTTTTATTAACTAGCAACTCAAACATACTTCCTAATGACTGAAAAATGATTCAAACGACCCTATGTGGATATTCAATGATTCCCTGTTAAACAAAGGCTTTGATTTGGATTGTTATTCTATTGTAGGACTGAAAATAGTGGTGTTTTACCAAATGTCATTACTAACAAACTCAACGACTTATTAAATTTGCTAAGCATTAATTCTAGTGATGCCATAACAAGCATACAATATGCAAAGAATGATTACAATGACTTATAAAATTTGTTAAAGCCCAATGATGCCCTTATAAAAGAAACTATTCCATAAAAATAATTTTATGCAGGTTGTAAATACAATTTAAATGACACCAAAGCAAAGGGATAAATTAATATTCTGGTTTACATTGGCAGATCTATGCCTATATTGTTCTAATTCTAACATTCTTTAGATTTTGTAGAATATTTCATTCAACTAATATTTAATCCTTTTAGTAAGAATATAAATAAATTTAATGCATTGCCTACCTAGCAGATGCCTTGCTAGCTTCCTCTAAATTTTCTCCTTGTGCTACACCTATTCTTCACCTTCTCACTATTGTGCCAACCATATGCTTTCCTCCTTCCTTATTTTAATCTTCCTCCCCTTTTAAGATATATGGTGTAGCTTTTAAGATTTTACCCTCTTTTTTTCATTTTTTCTCCTTATTTAACGTTTTTTTCTTTTTTCCCTCCTTTTAATTTTTATTTGCTTTATTCTTTTTATGAGTGTTTATTTTTTATAAATATTTTTCTAAATTTAAAATTTAATTACACCCTACTTAATAATTTATAACACAATTTTAGTAATGTTAATTTATCTAGATTAAGTTGTTATTCACCAATAATAAATCATTAAGTCCAATAATGATATTTCCAAATATCATTATGATATCGAGCTTGATTCTTAACAGTAATAAGATATACCAGTTAGTCCACATATGGTAGTTCTAACCATTAGCCACATAAGATCAATTTATCTAAGTTATCACTACAACTAATCATGCATAAACCATTAAATTATGATAACAAACCATGTATAAATGACATTTTAATGCAAAAATAAAATAAAATAAAATATGCTAATCACTTATTATGCATCTAACATTTGCTAGTTATTTATGGTGTGTGCAAGGCTCCAGCCAATTTATCTAACATCCTATGACATCTTCATCTATGTCACACTCTCTAATGATGTTATCCCTCTGTTACACTCTGAGGGCTAATTTTTCCTGTGATAACCTCACAATAAGTAGGTAATTAGACCATACAGTCATGGTATATATATACATCATAAAATATGGCTAAAATAACAAATTAACATGTTTGTAATAAAAACATATACACTATAGCTAAATCATAGAAAAGTAAACATGTAACCTAAGCAATATCCTATTACCCCATACTAGTATATATGCAAACTTAGTTATAAATATAACCAAATTAGATGTATCAACATCATAAAATATGGCTAAAATAACAAATTAACATGTTTTTAATAAAAACATATACACTATAGCTAAATCTTTGAAAAGTAAACATGTAACCTAAGCAATATTCTATTACCCCATACTAGTATATATGCAAACTTAGTTATAAATATAACCAAATTAGATGTATCAACTATAAATATCCACATATAGTCAAATAGTTTGCTAAGTGAGGAATCAAGATGTAACATCCTCTCCCCTTAAAGCTAGTCATCTCTCAGATGAATCTTATCAAATATAAATTATGAATTAAAAATGTTATTCAATAGAGAAATAATTTATTATAAATTATCAAATCAAGTAAATAAATGTGAAATTACTTGTATAACTCATCAAAGTTCATTCGAATTTCATTATTCTCAGAGTATTGATCTCATAAGACCTTTATCTATGACATATCCTAATTATGCAAACATGTTTTACGAGTATTATTTACTCTGATTGATTCTGTCATGACCACCCCAAGGTCCAAATTCTTCAAGACAAACCTATATAATATAGGACTGACCACTTATATTACTAAAGGGTCCTACATATCTTAGTGAATTTTTTTTTAACTTCTTAAGAGCACATAAGATCATCATACAAGCCAAAAAAATGACTAGGAAGAGTTTCACAAAATCTTCCAACCCCTCTACACATCTCTCTAACACAGAGAGTGTTTTTTACATTCTAGAGAAAATTAATTAGGGAACCTGACAAGAATTATGTGTATAAGTTAATACTACTACTACCCCATGTAGCTCCTGATAAGTATAACATGTCAATACTGTCACTACTCCATAAAGTTCTTGACAAGTATGATGATCAATAGGATTTAAAAATACTACATTTTTAATGTATAAAAAATTAAAGGTTAAATGTTCCACCATATACATGCTTATGGCCATGACTAAATTTAACAAATCCATCTATCAAATCCTATATTTGACAATTCCATCTATTAGATATAAAATCAATAACTATAGAGTCAATGTGAGACTAAGTAGGATCCACTCCTATCACTTAATACTCATGTTTCTAATTCACCACTCTTTCCTTAGGTCTCCATGACCTAATGATCTCCAAAAGTGCACAATGTTCAATGATTCACAATTCTACACTCACAAATCATACAATGCAATAATATGTAATAAATAATTCTAGATGTATCAACATACATATAAGAGAAATCATGCAATTAATATGTAATTGTATTAAGTTACCACTAGCCAAACATAACTAGTATCATATTTCCTAACTTAACCTATAGTGTTATATTCATAGTTAAGAGGACATAATGTTATAATTAATATAACATACAAATTCCAAGGATCACACCATCTTTTCAACTTTATAAAGGAACAAGTGAGACAATATCTCCTTGCTTGATCGACTAAAATGCAACAAATTGAAAGTTTTATCTCAACCCCTAGATTGATAAGATGTTTCACACCTCCTATACCTTACTTCCGGTGAAAGGTACAAAAATAAATCTTCAAAAAAATATTCTTTAAGCAAAAATAGAACAATATCAATCTAATCAAGGGTGAATAAGAACATAATAATTATAATAAACTTATATTTATTAATATATAATTCAATGTTTGACACTCCATGTGGTCTAAAATCACAAGTTAGATAAAGTAGTGACCCTAAAGACTCACAAGTGGAAAGTAGAGAACTATCATCTCAAAAACTCATACATACCCTCATAAGGTAAAAATAAAACACCATAACTCAATGTTTCCAAAAAACTACCTACTTACCAAATCTTGTAAGTATAGTATCACAATCTATTTCCACAACTGGGAAAAAAATACACTAACCACAATGATGTATCAATCCATCAAATCCTATAAATTCTATCAAAACAAGAAGTAGAAGACATTTATCCGAATAACTTCTAAGGAATATGGTCAAAATAACATTTCAAAAAGAAGTTTTCATGTAAGGGAGCACTAAATCAACATCATGAAAATATGAATCCTCTCAAAATCTTATAATGATGTCAAAGGAGAATAATATAACAACTTACCTCTAATATAACTAAGAGAGTTGATACTTCTTACTAATCCACATAATTTAAGGGTGCCAATCCTTAAACAAACTCCAAAACATCCACACTTTTATACAAGAAAATTCCCACCACCCTATGATTAGTGATTATAATACACAAAAAATAATTCACATATATTTAAGTTAAAATCATCCCATGCTTATTAAAAACTCACAATAAAAAAACATAAATGGCAGAGGTGACTTGATTACCAAAAAGGATGTAATCATACTTGAGGTGTTCGATCTAAGTGATCAAACTAAAGTAGAAATATTTTATTCATAACTCATGAACTAAATTATATACTTGCCTAATAAAACCTTATATACAACCATGACCATTGGGACGCTTGATAAACCAAACCCTAAACAACTCAGAAGAGTATGAGTGTTCCTAAGGGTGCACACTCCATGCTCCCACACACATATTTCATGAATGTCTCAAAACTCCAATCATGGTGTAACATGTTTCCACACTGAGGCACCATAAAACTAAAATACCAATGTAATATTTCATATCACTAGGTTCACATTGGTGAATAAAAAGACATAAAAATTCTAATAGACTCATTAGGTCATAGAGTTTGAGCCACAACTTTGATACCACATGTAACAATCCTGTTGAGGTTAACTAGAAATACATTATTATTTTTATTAAACACATTTACCAAAAATATATTATACCATGAGAATAAATAGAGCCCATATGAGATACTCAAATCATGATAATAGAAAACAAGCATAACACATCACATATCACTGATCTCTAATATCATGAGAGCACATCATAATGTCAATATAAAAAGTAACTATATTAACTCAACCATAACTGAAATACGTATACAAACACCACTATCAATATAAAATAACAAGTAATTAAAACTCTCATAAAAATATTCAATAATAAGTACAATAAAATACAATGTACATAAAAGATATATGGCTCCCCCAGAGCATAGTTCCCTAACTCAAGTATCTATGGTAATCTCAAGTGTCATCTCAATAAGTAGTAATTCTGTGGGGAAGGAGAGCATCATTCAAAAAAATTTCCATACCAATCATAGACCAAAAATCTCCCACACTAATCCCATAAAAAAATGGCCATCCCTTTATGGATGAGTAGATAGTGACAACATAGGAATCCAGAGAGACCAACAAGTACCAGTGTGCTATATGATTTCTAAAACTAAACATGCAGTGTATCATAGAAAATTATTCTATTATAAAATATCGCATAAACATGTAAATAATACTCATGAAATGATAATGTATCACTAAACATAATTTGGCATAAAGTTTTACAAATAATAAATAATAATGATCTATAGATCAATCAAATTCATGCACACCACTTGATCAGACTGCCTTCATTTGACATTGTGATACTAGTAAGCCAATGAAGTCCATCTCACTCCTTATTCCATATCAACAATGCAGATTGGTCAAATATAATTTAACCACAAGATTCATATAATTTACATCCTACTAGCAACATGTCATATAATATGCTAAATATAGAAGTAACCAAAACATACATTTACTCTATAAAACTTATGAATGAATCTTACATTATTTCTATCCCATACTATAAATAATGACTACAGTTTATACCACTCGAGTAATTACACAATCAATTATAGATTCAAATAACAAAATTTATTTATAAACATTCTACACCCTATGATAACTCATATTACCATAGACTACTGTTTTTAAGACATAACTACTATTTTTTCACAATCAATCATAATAAAGTAGTCATAACTACATGGAACAAAAGCTTCTATTCAAGCAACTAGACAAAGCAAGTCATAGTTCTCATGGAACACAATAATATACTATCATAACATTCGTTAAACTCTCAAAGATTGTACACACACATACACATAGTCATACCAATTGCTAGAAAACATAATAATAATAATAATAATAATAATAATAATAATAATAATAATAATAATAATAATAATGAGCAAGCATACATCAAATTAGTCAAACATAGTTGTGATTTTAGGCATATCAATTATAGTATGTACCATCCAAGTATAACATACATTTAAATTGTAGTACTTTATGATATCATATACTACCATAGTTCACAACGACATAAATACACATAACCAACTTATGATTTTAAGAATCAAATGACCCATATACATAATAAAAATCAAGCAAGTACATGATTACACCACCTAAGTATACCCTAAGTAGGTTTAAACTGATTACCAACATTTTAAATAACATAAATTATAATCACACATCATGATGCACCATTATATGCTAGGTATAACCAAGATTTTGTACACATTAACACTCTCATAACATGTATTGCACACAATTATTTAATATTGAACACATCTAACTAACAACTAATCAAATATTTATAGAGAAACAAAGAACTCATAAACTCATTATAACATTCATTTAAACATTTCATTATGTTTTCTAAAAGACTGTTTTAACATGGTTATAGTTTTAGATCCCTTGTCTTAATTTATCCACCCCTTGCTATATATCTACAATTACTTGTACCCCATAGACTAGGTACTCAAATGATATGTAATTACTATGCCACTATTTCATTTATATTTCTTATCAAGATCTCCCTATAATCCTTAGAACTTTCATGTTCACAATATACACATTTTAAGGCTATCCTTAAGGGATTTACAATATATAACTTGTTCATAATTATAACCACTTGAGGAACTAGAATCACGAGTACACTCCCATATGAACATGTATATGCCAATGAGCACATGTATTATTATATTTTGATTAAGATTGTTATTGTTAATTCATAAATGTATAGATTATTAAAATGTTATAGCCATACCACAGGTTTTTCACCAGTAATTACATATTATAAGTGATCTCAAGTACACCATAAGGCTCATCACATGATACTGAAAGGCTATGCATACCTATATATATTTCTCATGTTTAATCTGAACCCTATTTTTATGTTAATAATTTTATATCTACAAACATGTGAGTATAAACAAGAATACAACTATTATGGTTAATTCTACGATAAGACCTATGGGAATAGGTGATCATATATTACCACTCCATTGGATAATCTGTCACCAGATACAAACTCTTTGCCTATTTAGAGTGATCAACAAGTCTTAGTTTCATTTCCAATATAACACTGACAAGTTTATTATAAACAAATGATCTCCTACTATTATGATCATTTACTACCTAAATGCCACGACATTAGAGGACAAAAACTCACTTAAATTTTTTATAGGAATAACTATTTAATAGCCAAATTACTGTTTAAATAAATAAATGTCTCAACCAAAACTTATTACAATATTTATATTATATAAATACTATTGTGGAAACTCAATCCTCTTAAGACATTATGAATTCAATAACTTTTTATTTTTTTAAAGAGTGAAAGGTATATCTCAAAAAATGTGTCGACACAACTTTATGGGCTTATAACAACTAGTATATGAGTCATATTCTTGACTACTTCTAGTAACCAACCATATACAAAATATAAAGTGGCACCCAAATAATACAAGTTAATCATGATCATTATTTCAAAGTATAGTGATGCCTCCATAGAAATTTCCAATCCTTAAAATAGGCATTCCTTAAGAAGTTTATCACTCTATTGAAATTAAAGTAACTCAGCCCCAAAACCAATATTAATTATGGAAGATTACATGACTTCTAAAATAGAATAGGTTGGAAATAAAATATCAGGTGAACTCAAAAATAATTATAAGCACTAGGGATTATAGTGATCCTAACAAGCCATAATATACATCAATGACTCAATATGCAATTTTAAACAATCCAAGCAATAGATATAGGTTGTGTTTTAAGTTTTTACATCATCTTAACTACTCTATAAATGATAATATTTATTCCAACGACCCTATATAAATTGGTAGCTATATAAAGAGGAGTCATAATGATTCCAAAAAAAGAACATAAGGGAGAGTGCAGTGATATACCCTGTCACTCAGTAATTAAATCAATAAATCAGTAAGTCTAACCATATTTTAGATCGAACATTGATTTAAAAGATTAAGTGTTTCACTATATAGTAATTAATTTTACTTTCTTAAAGAAAAATGGCGACACCATTTCCAAGACCATCGACTAAACATAACCAGTCCTTTCTTTTTGAATATTATCTTTCTGTTATAATAATGATGCCATTCAACATGTTATAAGTTTATATACTTAACAAGACATAAGTGTAGTGTTATTAACTAGCGACTCAAACATACTTCCTAGTGACTAAAAAAATGATTCAAACAACCCTATGTGGATATGAAACAATTCCATGCTAAACAAAGGCTTTGATTTGACTTTTTATTCTATTATAGAGATGAAAATAGTGGCGTTTTACCAAATATCATTGCTAAAAAAATCAACAAATTATGCAATTTACTAAGCATTAATTCTAGTGATGCCATAACAAGCATACAACATACCAAGAATGATTACAATGACTTATAAATTCTGCTAAAGTCCAATGATACCCTTATACAAGTAACTATTCCATAAAAATAATTTTATGTAGGTTGGAAATATAGTTTAAATGATTCTAAAGCAAAGGGATAATTTAATATTCTAGTTTGCATTGGCAGATCGATGCCTATATTATTCTCATTCTAACATTCTTTAGATTTTGAAGAATATTTTATTTAACTAATAATTAATCCTTTCAGTAAGAATATGAATAAATTTAATGCATCACCTACCTAGAAGATGCCTTGTTAGCTTCCTCTAAATTTTCTCCTTGTGTTATGCCTATTTTTCACCTTCTCTCACTGCTACACCAACCATCTACTCTCCTCCTTCCTTATTTTCATCTTCCTCCCCTTTCAAGATATATTGCATAGCTTTCAAGATTTTACCCTCTTTTTTTAATTTTTCTTCTTATTTAATGTTTTTTTCCCCTTCTTTTAGTTTTTATTTGCTTTATTCCCTTTATGAGTATTTTTATAAATATTTTTCTAAATTCAAAAGTTAATTACACCCTACTTAATAATTTATAACACAATTTTAGTAATGTTAATTTATCTAGATTATGCCCTTATCTACTAATAATAAATCATTAAGCCCAATAATTATATTTACAAATATCATTATGATAACGAGCTTAATTCTTAACATTACTAAGATATACCAGTTGGTCCACATACGGTAGTTCCAACTGCTAGCCACATAATATCAATTTATCTAAGCTATCACTACAACTAATCATGCATAAACCATTAAATTATGTTAAAAAACCATGTATAAATGACTTTTTAATGTAAATGGGATAAAAATATATTATGCTAACAACTTATTATGCATCTAACATGTGCTAGTTATTTGTGGTGTGCGAAGGGTTATAGTTGGTTTCTCTATTGTACTATGACATCTCTATCTATGTCACCCTCTCTGATGATGCTCTCCACCCATCACACTCTGAGGGCTCAGTTTTTCTACGTCAACCTCAAAAAAAGAAGGTAGTTAGACCATAATAGTCATGGTATATATATACATCATAAAATATGGATGAAAAAACAAATCAACATGTTTGTAATAAAAACACATACACTACAACTAAATCATAGTAAAGTAAACATGTAACCTAAGCAATATCCTACTACCCTATAACTGTATATATCCAAGCTTAGGTATAAATATAACCAAATTAGATGTGTCAATTATAAATATCCATAAATACTCAAATAGTTTGCTTAGCAAGGAATTAAGATGTAATAGCTACACTCAAAATTTGAAGATGGCATAGGAACATGAATTGTATAATTTTGAGTCTAGTTTCTAAATCACTATTTTTAAAAATGGTTAAGTATAACCTATTTTTTAAGAAAACATAGTAGATAGTCAGTTGTGTAACCCCTCATTTTTTGAACATCATTTAATATTGTTTGAAATGATTAGGTAAAAAATTTAGATAAGATCATCTAGTTTGTGACCTATATTATTTGTAGTTTTTTCAATAAATATCTTTTTTTTTAAATTTTTACAAGTAAATAGATCCTAAAAACTAATAAAAAATGGATAGCTAGCTATGCGAGCCCGCAACTACCTAAAAAAAATTATTATTTTTTGAATGTGTGTAGAATTGGGCCTAGTTTTTGACTATATATATATATATATATATGCATTTAGATGAATGAAAAAAAATATGCAAACATATATATTTGTGGCATGTAGTGGCCTAAAAAAACCATAGTTAGAAATCAACATAGATAGAAACCTTAATATAGTTAATAGATTAAAAAAATCATATCTTTGGAAAGAGAAGAGCATGATCATCATTGTAAGAATAATTTTGTGATTTGACTCATTAAAATTCATAGTGTTTTTGGTGATGGAATTTGAATTTTCTTATTTTCTCTAAAAAATCTTAGATTTGACTGTCTATAGGTCCAAGCCTTTATCTCAGGAATCCAATCTATTTCTGAGCCAAAAGGCATGGGTTTGAAATTTGAAAAAACCAAATGCATATGCACTATAATTTATGTGTTATAACACAAACATGTTCCTGCCAAATAAAAACATGGAGGTCTAGAATGTTAAAACGGGATCAATTAAAAAGTGGGGGGTGGTTTACGAAAATAAATTCTAAGTATAAGTTGACAAAATATACTTTAAATTTATTTTAGTAAATATAATAAATCAGGGTCACTTTGCATCTTCTAGAGTTGGTCTCACAGTTGCACGCCTTATGATTTGGGAGATAGTTTTTCAAAATTCAATCTAGTTAGTACATAATTATTTTTCAAGATTTCAATATTGAACTAGGGGTTTCAAGGCATAACTTTTGCAATTGATATCCATTTTAGATAAACATTTAGTCATTTTTTATGTTTTTTCACCTTCTAGATTATTTTTTGGCATTTATATGAGTCCTAGGTTTATCAAAATTAGATTTTACAAACCAACGCACACCCAACCACTCTTATATGCCAATTTTACTTACGATTGGGTCCCTTATAGGGAAAAAAGTGACACAAACAACACCATGATCATTTGTGACTAGGATAAATAGGGATAATTTGGACCATATTTAAGTGTGGTCACCCCAATTCAATTTGAATTCATGCCAAATGAAAATACATAGGCTACATTACTGACCCATGCACACCCAACCACCCATTGATGAAAATTTTACTTATGATTAAGTCCATTATAAGCCAAAATTGACACAAAAATACCATATTCACTTATGACCAAGGTAAATGCAAATAATTTTAATCACATTTGTGCAAAACCACCCAATTTATCTTTAAATTTAAGAAAAAAAAGTGTGATTAAGGCAAAGTAAGTCAAATTGTGACCTTTGCACATCCAACCACAAATTTATGATAATTTTACTAATGATTAGTTATATTTCTGCCAAAAGTGACACAACAACACATATCCACTTATGACTATGGAAATTTAAATAATTTCTAGCACATGTATGTGCAATCACCCTAATTCAATTTAAATTCAAGCAAGAGTGGTGTGATTAGGGAAACATAGGTAACATTGATCACCCATGCACACCAAAACACCAAATTATGTCATTTTTACTTACATCTATAACATATTGATTAGGGTCTTATAGTTTTAGTTAATGGCATCACAATATTTAATTGGCTCACCACACTAATTCAACGCATACATAGTGAATCCCATTTAATGATGTCAAGGAATTGAAACCAATTATCATATTAATATGGCATGCATTAGCTATCACATAGTATTACCCACACCCATTTCATTATCCATCACATCAACATCATGAAATATATATAGAGATGAAATCAGTCTATTATATGATATGAATATGTACTACATCACATAGATCATTCATGCCATATTAGGAATTATGCACATTGGGTAACTTTGGTCATACCATCCATATTGTGTATGTAATGTAGTAGCATTTATCATCGATAGACCTATTTAATGGATACAATAAACTAGATATAGCTAATAACATTGATAGACCTTTGCCCTTATCTCTATTCACTCTAAATCTATATCTAAATCCATATGTGGGGTTGGGGTGCCAATATATATTATTCTAATTAAACTATATACTATTTCAATACCAATGAAACTCTATATCTATATAGTGGGGATGGTCATCTGATCCTATCATTGTTCATTAATTAAATATGGTTCGACCATATCATTTATTCTTATTTATTACAATTGAATGATCTAAACATATTATGTATGTATTATGATTCACATTGATTTATTTACTTGGGGGAACCTACCCTATATAGTTATGGGATATGGATATGGCATTGATTCATTATGGTCATACCCCATATCTGACAAAGTCAGGTGGATTAATTAGTTAACTCGTTAGGCCCAAGACTCAAATACTACAAGTTCAAAACCTATGTACCCCTCACACTCCTCAGATGATAGGGATAGGTGACTGCCAATATATAGATAGGGTCCCTCAATTAATATAATATATTAATTTAGTCTCCATCTATATATAGGGACCTCATCCTCCATAGATATAGATATGGATTGTCAAGTGCCTGTATATAGATAGGGGTCTAAGAGTGGTTTACAAATTAAGTATTCAATTTATTATATATATAATGGAGACCTTTCCCCTATATATTTATTGATATAATATATAGCATCAGTCATCATGATTGATGTATGAGTTATGTGAAAATAATTTAATTTATATCTTATATCTATTTAGGATATGGGTAGGGAATATATAATATAGTGGGCACACTAATGGGTGGTTCCCATATATATATATAAACCATCTATAGTTGAGGTAGAGAGAGAGATCCCATAATAGATGAGTGACACTTGATTGATGATTCAGGTCCTATATATATACATATATATATATATATATATATACATATATACATATATGTATGTATATATATATATATGTATATATATATATATACATATATACATATATATATATATATACATATATACATATATATATAGTTGAGGTAGAGAGAGAGATCCCATAATAGATGAGTGACACTTGATTGATGATTCAGGTCCTATATATATATACATATATATATATATACATATATACATATATGTATGTATATATATATATATGTATATATATATATACATATATACATATATATATATATATATATATACATATATATATATATATATACATATATACATATATATATACATATATACATATATATATATATATACATATATATATATATATATATATATATATATATATATATATATATATATATATATATATATATATATGGTGAGGGCACCACATAGATATTGGTGGGTTTGATTTACATATCTATCTATAGGGAAAAATCCACATTCTAGTGAGTGATGCAAAATTTTTTCCTTCTATTTATATAAGGTATAGATAATACATCAATGAACTAAACGATGAGACCACACTCGATTGAAACTGTGAAATGAGGGATGACATTCGATAGAGAAGGGTGATTGTGTGATCGATAAATGATTAACGGGCACCCATACCCATATTAAGGAGTCAAGTATTTATTAAATTGTATTGTATTATATTAGATATAAATTTTAAAGATTATATCAATAACTCTATTATATTTTGGAAGAACACCAATGATTGCTAAGAAGAACACCGATGATTAGAGAGAAGAAAAAGGGAGTGATGGACTGATGCAAATCATTAGGGAAAAATAATCTTGACAAAATGAAAAAAAAATCTTATATTGTAAAGGGTTTAAACCCTTTTCAAAAGGGAATACACACTTCTTTAAAAACTTGATCCTATTTTACCTTGGCATAGTACCATCACTCCCTTATCAACCCTCATCATCCCTTATCATCCCTAATCACTCCCTCATTATTTTCATGATCCTAATAATAATCAATACCTCATCATCCCTAATCATTTTGTCATTGTCCCTCATTATTTATCATCATCCCTAATCACTCTAATATTATCCTTCATCATCCCTTATCATCTATAATCACTCCCTCATCAATCATCGTTATCCCTCATTATACCTAGTCACTCCCTTATTATCCTTCATCATCCCTTATCATCTATAATCACTCCCTCATCAATCATCATTATCCCTCATTATACCTAGTCACTCCCTTATTATCCTTCATCATCCCTCATCCTTTGCAATCATCCCTAAAATCACTCCCTCATTTACACTCATTTTACCTAAACACACCCTTATCAACCCTCATCATTCGTCATCATCCTTAATCACTCCATCATCCCTCATCACCCCTCATCATCCCTAATCAATCCCTTATTAACTCTCATTATCCCTGATCAATCCCTCATTGGCCATAATCATCCCTTGTAGTCCTTAGTTGAACCCTCATTGACTCTCATTGTACCTCAATATCCTTAAACACTCCCTAATTAGCTCCTATTATCCCTCATCATCCCTAATCACTCACTCATAGACCCTCATGATTCAAAACTTCATTTCTCAAGTAGGTAAAGTAGGTAGGGAATACTCAATGGTATAGATCTATTACATACTTAACATGATTTAAAACTTCATTTATCATTATAACTATTTGGAAGCAAACTTCCCTTGCCAATAACATAAGCTAAGTAACTAAGGCATAGCTAAGTAGGTAGGGAAATAATATATGAAAGATATAAATCTAAAAGAAAGCTTTCCTTGATATCTAATAATATATTCTAGAAATGGAAAGTATGTAGGACAAGAATGAAGCTATATATCAAGAATAAATCTTCCCTTTCCTTATCGGGTAGGGCATAACTAAGTAGGTAGGGTAAGAATAAAGATATCTATTGGGAAGTAAGTTTACCTTGATATCTATGCCTTAATCTAGAAGTAAAATAAAGCTATATATTGACAATGAAAACTTCCCTTGATAATTATCCCTTACTCCCTTGCTATCTATCAAGAAGGTAAGCTTCCCTTGATATGCTATTAGGTGAAGCAAAGATAGATATCAGGAAGGAAAGCTTCAGTTGCCTTACTCCTTGGCATAAATGAAGTAGGTATGGAAATATTTCATTGCCTTATCAATTAGGGAAATATTTAGATCAGTATAGGGACTTTGGAATGGTACTCCCCCCATATATCTATGATAGGTCCCCCATTCCTAAGCTATCCCTTGATTTATTGTATTGGGGACTAAAGGGTACTTAGATTATGGTAGGGCCCTATTTGGGTTGGGTAATAAACTCTACCAACTTCTATATTAGAACACACTCTATTGGATTTGTGACCACCTATCTATCTATATGGAGATCATCTTTACTATTGACAAAATCTCCATGACATATAGAGAAAATGAGAACTCAACTATGGGGTTGGGATTGGAATTCTCAACTAGTCTTCGATCACCCCTATCTGTAAATTTATAGATTGTGATTCTAAAGTTTAGGATTGGGATTATTAGATGAACAAATATAAATCTATATATGTAATTAATAAAATTTCATCCAACCCTTTGATTGCTTCCCTACCTATTTATTCTATCCTAGGGCTCTAAATAAACACTCTCTCCCTAGTTTAGATATGGATCACCATATAAATCTTTGAATCCCACTAGACAATCAAATGATATCTCAAAGTTAATTATTTGAGTGAAATGATATGATTTAAATAAGAGTTTATTTTAGTGATTAAAATTTGGAATTAGAATATAAGCCAATCAGGCACAAGTGGGAAGCCATTGCACCCACCATCAAGGTATTAAAGGGAGTGACAAGGGATGAGGAGGGATAATGAGGGAGTGATTAGGGATGATGGGTGATGATTAAGGAGTGATTTTGGATGATGATGGATGGTGAGGGTAAATTAGGGAGTGATTAGGTATGATGAGAGAAGAGGAAGGAGTGATTAGGGATGTTGAGGGAAGAGGAGGGAGTGATTAGGATGAGAAAGGGATGATGAAAAAGTAAAATCAACATAAAGTGGTGGTATGGTGTGTGCAGGTCAGAAATGTGACCTATTTTTCCCTAATCACACCACTATGGCTTCAAGTCAATGTGAATTAGAGTATTTGGGCATACATGTGCCAGAAATTATTTGTATTTCCATGGTCACAAGTGAATATGGTGTTGTTTGTCACTTTTGGAAATAATGGAGCTAATCACAAGTAAAGTCAAAATAAATTGGTGTTTGGATGTGCAAGGGTCACAAGTTGAATTACTTTACCATATTCACACATTTTATTCTTGAATTTAAGAAATGGGGTGGTCATGCATAAATGTGCATAAAATTATTTGTATTTACCTTGATAATATGTGAATATGGTGTTTTTTTGTCATGTTTGGCTTATAATGGACTTAATCACAAATAAAATTGACATAAATGGGTGGTTGGGTGTGCATGGTTCACTCATGTAACATATGTTTTCCCATTCACACTACTTTGTAATGAATTCAAATTGAATTGGGGTGACCATGCCTAAATGTGGCCCAAATTATCCCTATTTACCCTAGTTGTAAGTGATTATGGTTTTTTTGTGTCACTTTTTTGCAAAAAAGGGACCTAATCTTAAGTAAAATTGGCATATAAGAGTGGTTGGGTGTGCATTGAGTTGTAAACTCTAATTTTGATAAACTTAGAACTTGTAAAAATGCTAAAAACAATTTAGGAGGTGCAAAAACCTAAAAAATGACTCGATATGTTTACCCAAAATGGATATCAATTGTAAAAGTTATGCCCTAAAATCTTGAAAATGACTATGTACTTTAACTAGATTAGATTTTGAAAAACTATCTCCTAAATTGTAAGGCATGCAGTTATAAGACCAACTGTAAAAGATGCAAAGTGAACCTAGTTTCTTATATTTAACTAAATAAATTTAAAGTATAAGGAATATAAATGTAGCAATATTAACATTTATTTTAGTAAACCACCTCCCACAATTAAACCATCTTGGAAATATAGGCCTCAATGCTTTCATTTTTTAGGAATGCGTATGGGTATAACATGTATACACTTCAATTTTTTCAAATTTCAAGACATGGAAGTGCATATGCATTATGTAAAATTATCCATAAAATTGTCTTGCAACTTCATGTGATTACCACAATTGTAACTCTAAATTGAAAAATTGATATGCTAAGGAAGATTAAGCATTCTTAAATTATGTATCATAGTCTTGAATGGATTCATTATCATGTTGTTTGAATTTTTTCAAGTGTTCCAATGTAAATTTAGGCACATTGTGTGTATTACGAGCTAGGAAGAAAACATATTACAATTGTGTAAAAGTAGTTAAGAAGCCATTAGGTAAACTATAGAACCAATCCCAAGCATCACTTAGGAGACTTATATGAAAATATTTTAATAATAAACACTCATCTTTAGCCCAATGACCAAGATAATATACATATTGAATTATATGGTTGGTAGGGTCTTCATGTCCAAAAAACAAAGGTAATATGGGTATAATGAAATCTTGTGGATGAGTATATTGTAAGGGGTTGATTTGTGAAAATGTTATCATTAATGGTAGCCTTGCATGATAATATTTTTAAATTAAGAATTAAAACTTGCCTTTGAAGATTCCTTATAGGATTCATCATAGAAATAAGATGACTAGTAGGAAACATTATAGTTTGAAAATTTGTAATCATTGGTTGCAAAGTATAACTGATTTGAAACATGGGAATAATATATCTTTCCTCATCATTGGAATGTTATGAAACCTTTGGTAATGGTATATCATTTGAAAACTTTGGAACCTTTGGTAATAGTATCTCATTTGAAAACTTTAGAACCTTTAGTAATGGTATATCATTTGAAAACTTTGGGACCTTTAGTAATGGTATATCACTGTCTATTTGTAAAGAAGCCATGATTTATTTATGAACATTTCATAAGGTAGCATGATCAAATTGTGGAATATTAGGCTCAATTATGGCTAATTATTTTATGGTTGGTATATAGGAAAAACTAACTTATCATATTTATTTGAAATTATAAGGTTGCTCAACTCATCCTTTTGAATGGTGGGAGCATGGACTTGGTTAGAGGGATGATAGATATCCCCATCTAGAGAAATGAGATGAGGGATTATATAATTTTTTAGGGAGGATTGATCTTGTTCAATTTTTTTATTCGATTCAGCCACATTTTTCATTAAGAAGGATTGTTTTATTAGGTAAATAGTTTATGCATCATATTCATCAAAACCATCTATATCATTCATGGTTGGCCAAGAAAAAGTACAAATACCGACACAAGGAGAAAAATAATAATCATTAAATTAAAATTAGAGGTTGGGTTCACCAAGTGTTTAACCCTTTTTGGAATCAAGGGTTAGGGGGATAGTCTAATCAAGCATGAAGTAAACTATTCCTAAACAATAACAATTAAATAATTTAATTTATGATATTCAATTTCAATGTTGATTTATGAAAAAAGCTAAATATAGAAAGTAAAATGTCAAATAGTATTTTGATTGCATAATCATGAAGAAGAAACTATACTTACCTTATATAATAACATGTATAAATATTTGAGATGTACATGTGTGAAATAGGCTATCTGATGTTCAAGAACTAGACATCATATTCTAAAAATATTCTTTCTGATTGTTTGGACATTTGTGCCGACCTGTGGATACTTGCATTGACACTATTGACATAATATCAATACAATTATCCCATAAAAAATGTTTGTTGTATCAAGATGAGAACACCTAAGTATTTTTAGGTTTTTTTTCACCTTTTAATTGATGTATCTGGATCTTGCACATAGACTTTTTATCACTGTTTATATTTCAAACCCTAGCTCTCCACCTTAGGTTAGGTTACCTTGCCAAAAATGAGCTAGTGGGCTCACTATGTCAAACTAACCTCACATACCCCTCTATTATTGATCACTACTTACATATCCACTACTCTAAATAGGGCCTTAGACATATGTATTTATCCCCTTGTATTGGTATGTGTGCGAATAATAGTATATAATGAGTTCATGTAATGATCTATATTTTAACTTGACAAATATGGATCATGGGTTGTTCTTTGAGTGGTTCAAACCTGTAGTATGATTGATCTTGTGGATTGAAATATGAGATTATTAGATTTAAGCTATGCAATCAATCTAAATCTACTCAAACATAAAACTACCTAGTGAAGATCTAGAGCCATTAGGGATGAATGCTACTAGACGAGTGAATATTAAAACCAATACCTTAATCCTAAAGCTAATTGCTACAAACCAAGATTAAACATATATCAAAAATAAAGAGTATGAGATAGATATTACCTTAGACTCATAATTTTGACATTATGTTGGCATGATCATGGATGTTGGATGTTTGAGATTTGTTTGATCATGGATTTGGTATATTGTTTCCTCATATATATTGTGGTTCATAGATTCATAAGTTATTCATAGAGAGACTAGTTTGTAGTTGACATGGAGATTAAAGTTAGCTTAAATGGGGGATTGGCTTTATTTAAATAGAAGGAGGGAAAAATCAATAGTTAAAATTCAAAGTTGGATCATGGAGATCTAGGGTAGAGAATTAAAAGGAATTTAAAATTCCTTGAAAGCCTCGAGATTTAGAGGCTTCTAGAGAGGAGGGGTGAAAATAGAGAGGATTCTAGAATTGGAGAATTATAGAATACTTATTAGGGGTTAATGATGATTATAATGAGATTAGGTAGGGATTTAGGGACTAGAGGTGTAAGAGAGCCTAGGAGTAGGCTAGTTAATGGGCCATGGGAATTTAAAATTCCAAATAATAGGTAAGTAGGATTAAGATGGGATTAAAAAATGATTAGAGGAATTAATGAAGAAGTGGGATAGGACTAAGGTTAGTAAATGAAGGGGAATGCTAGATAAATGATTAATAAGGGGATAAATTAGTAAAATTAAATGAGATGAACATAATTAATGTTGACTAATAGTATATTAGTGATATTAATTGAAGTGAGTGAATTTAAGTGCATACATTTTTCCCCTCTTTGAAAGGGAATTGTGAGTGGACAAAGTGGAAGGATTAATGGTCTTTCAAAGAAAAACCATGTCATAGATGAATGTCAATAAATGACATTAGTGGATATGATTCCCCCTCGAGGGGACATGTGGGGAAGAATGAGACAGATGGTCACTCAAAATAAGAAATTATGGGTGGGATGAGATGGATAGATAATGGGATGGGATGCCAAATGCTAGATAGAATATGAAGAAGATGAATTCAACTTGAGTAGTGAGCTAAAAATTGATAATACCCCTATCAAAGAAACATGCACAAGAAGTAGAGATAATTTTGTCATGGTTGTTGATACATCCCAAAGGGGAATCGACTATAACATGATGATGATAGGATAAAAGGTCATAAGATTTAGACATATCCCAAGCAAATATGTATGCAAGAGAGAGATATAGGCCATAATAGACAAATGATTTGATAAGATTAATGATGGGTGTATCCCAAAGCTAAAGGCAAGTGATATGATGATTGATATGAAAGAGAAAAAATGATATGTTTAAGTGGACAAATTAGACTAAAATTCAAATCAATGATCTACAATGTGATTAATAATGATGATGCCCCTAGTAAGGACACATGCAAGGGAATGATAAATGATGAATTGACCAATCAGTGATGATGGGTGAATAATGGAAGAATATATGGATGATGTAATATGTTAAACCCAATCAATAATTCTAGGTCATTGATGAAAAGATTAGGGAAATGATGATGAGGATGGTGACTGATTAATAGACTAATTAATTGAAATTATATCTCAATGAGTTGACTGATGCCAGATGTGAAGGAGGGATAGGATAGATGTGATCATAAATGATGAGAGAGGTGAGAGTGTGTCCAAACTATCCTTGGGCATGGAAAATATGGCTAAGTGTTGCCCACATAGTCTTGGGATACCTAAGGCCATTGTAGTTTTGGCTCAAGGGTAGATAACAATGATGGAAGAGAAGATGATGATGAAGATGATTAGTGATTAGAGGATAATGTTAGTGCTTGGATGCTAATCATATGGGTCAAGAGGATTATATTAGTGATGGGGATAAGGATGATTATATGATTGGATGAGTGATAAGGATGTAGGTGATCAAACCATCACAACTATCATAAATCTCATCATAATATAATAGTCCAATAAATATAGCACTTGTTAGTATGCCCCATGATATAAGCATGACCAAAAGGACATTGTGCCAAAGTGTGGGGGAAAATATCAAACTCTACATCATTGAGTTAACTTATAAGCATTAGTGTAGCTTAAGTGACCTCATAACATCCTTTTTCATTGCCTAATAGACATGATATAAAGCAAACATAAGAAAAATAAAGATATATAGATGATGTAAAAAAGTCAAAAAGCATAAAGCATACAAGTAGCACACATAAGTATCTACATGTAATGTCATTGTGTCTTCTCTAAGGATGGGATGAGTGATTGGGTGATGGGTTGGACTAGGATGATTATTATGTGATTGCTGACTTAGGATAGACTTGGATTTGGATAAGATGATCATGACTAGGATTAAGACTTAGATGTGATGATTGGGGATGAAGTTTTGGGATGCTAGTTTAATATTAGAAATCAAACTTAATATTGGTCAAAGGAGGATGGAAAGATTAAGAAGACCAAAGGTTACCAAAAGACAAAACCTAGTAAGGGTTCAATCTAGCAAGAAGATTAGAAGATAATGGGATCAAATACCTTTCACACTAGAAAAATAGGGATTATATGGGTGCTAGGTATGAAGAGGTAATGATAGGGAAGTGATGGATACTAGACTAAATTCATGGGCAAGGTTGTGTATGTTTGATAACACCTAGTCAAAGGATTATGATGGAGATATAGAAGGATGGGTGACCACTATGATTTGGTTCCAAGACTAAATATAGTACCCAAAGATGAGGGATGTATTTTATATGTTTGTTTGGGATGATGATAGGGAAAATGAGATATATATAATGGGTATTAGATGTGGTTTAGGATAGTAAGGTGAATGCTATGATGTGATGGAGATGGATGTGACTAGGGGTTAGGCATAAAATAAGACACAATAGACTATTTTTGGATTTTTCAAATTTTATGATTTTTAGGGTTTTTGGCATATTTTAATTTTTAAGGATTTTTAGAATATGTATATACACTATACAAATGGGGTTATTAACAAAGGGAATACCAAGCCTAACAACCAGAATGAGGATGGATGAGATGACAAATAGATGAGGGTGATGTTGAAAAGGGGATGTGGATAAAGGAATAACGGACTAGGGATTTTCAATGACCACATCATGAAGAAACTAGATAGCTATTGCCCTGAGTGTTCATTAGAGGATATGCCAAGATGACTTTAGAACATTTCTAAAGACACCTTCCGCTCCCTTATGAAGGTCAAGACATGAAGTAATGAGATACATAATAGGATACATGATATGGTGGGTGATGGATACACTATGGATGGGATCAAGGGATGGTTTTGATGGATGAAATGGATGGATTTTTCCCTAAAGTGTTGGTACAATGTGGACAATAGATTATTATATCATGATTCTAGAAACTAGTTTTCATCATGGCACTTTCCCAAGGCACTAGAAGATTAGTTTTCACCATTTGATGAATGATTTTTATTTTATTTTATTGGGCATCTCAATTTATTAGAGAAGGGTGAGATGAAGGATTACTAATACTATCAGGGTCTTTAATTGACACTTATTCTGGGGATATGTGATGCTAAGACCATGTGATGGATACTAGATTCCTGGACATCTTGATGGCTTTTATTGACTTATGACTTAACATCCTCTAGACATTTTATCCAAGTGTATTTATAACCCTTAAAAGGGACAATGGTACATAGATATTTGAGATATGGTATGGATAGGAGGATATCATGATTATGATGATGGGATATAGGATGTGAAGGAGGGATATGATCATGATGGATGATATAATAGGATGGGGAGTGGAAATGGGGTTTGACAATCTCATACACCATTGGATATGGTGGAGGGGATTATTTAGATTGGTTCCATGAGATTAAGGTATCCATGACCTTTTGATAGGCAAATTATTTGATCCAAACATTAAGAGGATGGTCGGTCATACAATTATTCTCTTGATTTACTGATTAGGTTTTAATTTGATTTCCCCTTGGTGCTAGATTCTAGGCTTCACTAGAGGAAATTGATTTATGACTTGATAGATGATGATTACTTTAACTTTGACATTCCCTTAGGGCCTAAATTTGGGCTTCACTAAGAGAAGACATTTTTTGATTACGCTGATGATTTAAATTTTCTCAACTCTAAATTATAGGATCAAAGATGATTTGATCATGATTTATGACTTTTGTAATATGGTATTGTACCTTTATATCTATGGCATACAATTTTGAATACAAAGGGGAATCCAATGATGCATGTTGCTATTCATTTATATCATGGAGTGAGAATAGGGGTTATGGAGGCAAGGTGGATGATTAATGTTACATGATGGATTAAGGGGATAATGGGGAACATAGTCCTCATAAGGGTCACTAGTATCCCTAGCCTCAATGTTAGATAAAGTGTCCTCAAGAATCTCAAAAGGATCACTAAGACTAGTTGTAGTATGTGTATCTATATTAGGATCAGATTCACTCTGGCAATATTTGATAGAGAGAGTTTATAAAAACTCGATCATGATTTCATCATCCTAATTAGGATCACAAGATATTCCTAGAGACTGATTATCATGTAAAGTATGGGTATCTTTAAAAGAGTAGGCATTATCATCATCTGTTACAATATCTATGAGGGATGATGTTTTTGACAAGGAATTTGATTCAGATACTGGTGCTGAACATGATCCTACTATAAAGAAAACTTGCATTGGATTTGATGTTGACTTTGGTATACATGACATGATGCTACTAGTTGAAGAGTGATTGTTTGTAAGTGACCTTTTGACATGGGGTTTTTGATATTATGGGTGAGAGGAAGGTGATGAAGGAATAATGGATTGAGCAAGGATATGTCGATGGAAGAATTCATAGGATATGGGAGGACTAGGCACATGGGGAATAGACTCATATTAGATGGAATATTTATCTAAGATGGGGGGACCATGGAAGATGAATGTGGTGTCATGACCTTGGCTTGGAAGGGGAAGGGCTTGATCTTGATTAGGAATAGAATCTTGGCATACCTCTTCTTTTTCACATAGGGATATATATTCATTGGTTTCATCCTCAATTACTATGTCACCATGATCAACAAGGTCTTACACATAGTCTTTGAAATTATGACATCAATTAATGGTATGCCCCCAAGTTCAGTGATATACACAATAATGATTAGTGATATACCTATATGGATTGGGCTCAGTGGGATCAATATGTCATATGGGTGGATGAACCTTCATGTTAGTGACAACTAATTATTATAAAATGGCTTATAAGGACATAAGAATGGGAGTATAAGGGCTCAATTTGTATTGTAAACTAGATGTGGAAGTATTAGACTTTAGATCAGATGGCTGGTGATGTGATTGGGTGGATGGGCTAGTAGTATATGAGGTACCTAGATTGGACTCCCTTTACTAGCGTAAGAAGGGGTAGATGATTGGCTATGACTGGTGGATGGAGGACTTGACTGTGGGTGGGTAAAAACTAGAGGTAACATGATTTGAATGGGGTTAAGGCCTTTAGGAAATTGGACACCCAACTCATGGAGTCATAATAAGACTAGATATGGTTTTTCATAGGGATAATTATTAAATAAAGAAATTTGTGGATTAGGAAGGCCATGACTAGGATTAATACTAGTGGATGGTGTAATGGAATAGGCTAGGGATGAGGGTTGATGGAGGACTAGCGTAGATGGTAACTTGAAGCTTATGGGGTCAACATTATTAGGAATATGGGCACCCATATTTAATATACATAAGAAGAGTTCATCTTTATTATCTGAGATGTATTTATTAAGTAGGGTAGCCATATTACTAAATGACGAGGTCAACCCTAATGAGCTAGGGGATTATGGATGGGAAAAGGATGTGGGATGTTAGTTTATGTTGAATGGGAGCAAGGTCAGAAGGTAGGTGATCACCCAATTCTAATGCTCACAAAAGGACTTCATCCCTGTTGGCCAATATGTATTGGTCTACAAGAACTAAGTCCAAATCCATGAGGATAGATGATGAAATATGGACGATAAAAAGGGGGGGTTGATATGGAGGTATACTAAGGATTAGAGATGGTTTCTTGAACAAAGTAGGTTTGAATGACTAAGCTAGTATGACCGGTAATGATGAGGATGTGGTGAATAAAATGTTATTGAGATAATGTAGGACTAGGATCAGATTTCAAATTGATAGTATAATAAGTGCTGACAATCTATCAACAATGTCTAATTTACAATCTATCAAAAAGGATTAGGGATTTGATGGGTGTCTATATTCAAACTAGAAATATGATGGTTGGATGGGTACTAGTTATCAATAGGCAAGATGATTTGACTAGAGATGATTAGATTGATGATTGATGGGTTGATCAACAAAGTGATAAGATGTTATCAGGATATTGACTAGTTATGAGATCTGATTGAATGATGAGCAATAGTAGTTTAGGATGAGAGGGTGATATGAATGAGTAACAAGAGGACTAATTCAAAACCTTAGACTGATTTAGTCAATATGGGATGAGATAGGATTATGTGATGAAGGTGATTAGGATAATGGGACAAGGATAAGTATGATGATGAAGTGATGAGGAGTAATAATGGGGGATGGTTTGGACACATATGTGACATAAAGAGCCAACTAGGATAAGATAGGGCATGGTTAGATTAAATGAGTGATGAAGGTAAGGTCAAGATAAATGATTGGTTATGGATGGGGTGGACTCAAGACAAGATGTGAGTAAGATATTTAGGTGATGGGGTATGTTCAATGAAAAGGATATACAAAGATAATATGTATAAGAGGATGATGAGATAAGGATGTACAAGATGATAGGTATGAAAGGATGATGGGATAAGGATATAAAAAAATATTAGCATGATGAGGCAAAGATATATAAAATGATATGTGAAAATAACCTAGATAGACGTATATAGTTTTATGGTAAAGGCTGACTTGGATCATATAAAACATTGGTTTAGCACAACACACACTTAAGCAAGTAGACCACAAACCTATGATTAGTAAACTCAACGGTGTGTAACTCGATGCTCATACCATCTAATGGTTTTATAGGTGAGGGTATAGGCTAGTGATCCATTATGAAATCAACCAAACCCTCTTGACCCCATCTACACTTAATGGCTTCTTCGGAGTTGATCCTGCCTCCTATAGTGAAATGCTTGTTATAGATGAAAGGTCCTATGCTAGGTTTACATAAGGTTTCAAGGTGCATCCCTGATATATGTGAAGGTATAGTAGGGCCCAAGTCCATATAAGGTGTTGTCTAATCATCTTATGTATTGGAGTTTAACCACCCCTCACTCCATGGAACCCTTCATAGAGAATTTTACTTAGGCACCGAATGACATCTCCCTTGATTTTTAGACTCTACCAAAACATAGAGTTTGGTATAGTGCATGGTGGTGAAATCTACATCATCAAACCCTAGAAAATAAAAATAGGGGAGGGTTTATAGGTGGTTTTTGATCCTTTATGAATCACTGTGAGGATGCAATGAGGAGAGCATACACCAATCCTATCCATTGAGATACAAATAGGTAGATAAAAAAGAGATTAATTAATTAATTAGGATTAAGTGTGAGATATTTACAAGAGACAAGAATACACAACAAAATTATGGAAATGATATATACAAGACAAAATGATCAAGATGATAGAAATGATTCAAAAATGATTTTTAAAGTGACAAAAAGGAGTCTTTGATAGGTGACTTATAAACAAGGGTTAGTAGTTTGAGTTTGGCACTTCAAAAGAGGTAACCTACAAGACAAGGATTAGTAGTTTGATTGGTGTATTGTAAAACCATTGATTGCCTACAAAACCACAATTACACAGTTAGTTTAAAAGATTTATCACAACCAGAGAATATAAAACCATAACTCTAAGGCAAAAATGCAGATTGTGAGTTACGATCTTGTAGAAAATAGATAACCATGACACTCACCTAAAAAATTACAACTTGACTTGGTAAACTCATTACTAGCTTAAAATCAAGATTAGTGGCTTGTGATAAAGTATAAAACCTCAAAATTTTGACCCTTTAACCTAGATAGATTCCTATATAGATTATGACAAGTTGCCTAGATGCCTAGAGATATTTATTTACAAATGACTATGATTGATTAAACTGATTATGATATATTAAAGTTTTATAAATAGGTATTAAGTTACTTTTCAAAAATTATGTAAAATTTGAAAAATAGAAAGTGTTTTGCAAATAGATTTTATCCAAAACTGCCTGATGGATCTAACAATGACAAGCCAACAAATAAAGTTAAAGTCAAAATGCCAAAATTACAAAATCACTACTTTAGATACAATACCAAAATTCTCAGGGAAAAATCACAACTTCATGAGATATGGTATTGTAGAATATTGAAAAAAGGTTAAGGATGGTGTGTTTGTCTTTAGATGTGCTCCTAGCCTTTTCCTCTTTCCTGTTGACCCTGTTAACCACATAACAGGCTATGGAGATAAAATCTGATTACAATAAGTGGTTAGCAAAAAATTTCTCTGAATGACTTAGACATGATATAAAAGGGGTTATATGGTGGTTAATTGATCTTTGGTCCCCTGTAAAATAGAGAATGTTAAGATTAATGCCTATAGGTTAGATGAAAATATACAGTTATTAGTATTTTATTAGGAAACATAATATCATGATTCTTGTGAGCAAAACCATGGTTATTAGGTCAGTACTGTGATTCTAGGAATTACGGTTTTACATATTTAAGGTTTGTCATCTAGATTCCTCCCTACTATTGTTTTTCCCACCTGGATCCTACACATAGAGAATAAAACCCTTGATTTGTGGTAAAAACTACAATATTAACACATAAGGGGTTAGAAAAGGCTCATTAATGAATGCTTTTATGTTTGTTTTTAGAGCCTAGAAAATCATGATATATGGCCTCAATACCACAGTTACCAAGGAAATACTGTGACTTTAAGATTTGTAGTATTGCATCTTAAATAAAAAGAACTTGGACCCTAACCGGTTCAGTCTATCCTATACACAAATAGCCAAAATTTTTAAAAAACACTTAGGATGAGCACCTAGGGGTTAGATAGTAATAGACAAAAGATAAATAAAATGATTTTAAGCCCAACATGAGACCCTTGAAAAATCATAACTCACAAGTGTAATATCATGATTACTAGTGCGATATCATGATTTGAAAAGTCATGATATTGCATAAACTTGACAACTTGCTAGAATGAAATTGTTGAGGGTTAAGTAAAATCATAAAGTTTCATACAAGACCACAACTTAAAAGGCAAAGTTGTAATTCATGAGTCACAATATTGTCTAAAATCAAAAAACTATCACGGTTAGAGAAAATAGTTAGTGGTCAAGTCAGATAGTCAACATAAAATCATGACTTATGGGGCAGGATCACAATTACAAAGTTGCTAAGACCAGTGTAAAACTATAGATTTCACTTATGTGTTCAAAATTTAAAAAACTCACCTCTTTTCTTCCGCCAATTGATCTAGTAAGCTAGCAAAAAAACTTCTAACAATAAAGATTATTAACTTGGGAGGGATGTCCCACCATGGTCATCAAATTGCAGAGTGAAATTTGAGCCTATTGGATTTGATCTATGCAATCAATCTAAATCTACTCAAACATCAAACTACCTAGTTAAGATCTAGAGCCATTAGGACTAAATGCAACTAGATGAGTGAATATTCAAACCAACACCTTAATCCTAAAGCTAATTGCTCCAAACCAAGATTGAACGGATATGAAAAATAAGAGAATGAAATAGAGATTACCTTAGACTCAAAATTTTGACATTCTATTGGCATATGGATGTTAGATTTTTGAGATTTGTTTGATCATGGATTTGGTATATTACTTCCTCATACATCTTGTGGTTCATGTATTCATAAGTTATTCATAGAGAGATTAGTTTATATTTGATACAAAAATTAAAGATAGAATCAATGGGGGATTGGGTTTGTTTAAATAGAATAAGGAGGGAGAAATCAATGGTTGAAATTCAAAGTTGGATCACGAAGTTCTAGGGCAGAGAGAATTTAAAATTCCTTGGAAGCCTCTAGATTTAGAGGCTTTTAAAGAGGAGGGGTGAGAATAGAAAGGATTCAATAATTGGAGAATTATATAATCCTTGTTAGGGGTTAATGATAATTAGAAGGAGATTAGGTAGGGATTTAGGGATTAGGGGTGTAAGAGAGCCTAGGAGTAGGCTAGTAGGTGGGCCATGGGAATTTAAATTTTTCAAATAACAGGTAAGTAGGATTAAGATGGGAGTAAGAAATGATTAGAGGAATTAATGAAGAAGTGGGATAGGACTAAAGTTAGTAAATGAAGGGAAATGAAGGGGGATGCTAGATAAATGACTAGGAAGGGGATAAACTAGCAGAATTAAATGAGATAAGTAGAATTAATGTCAGCTAATAGTATTATTACTGACACATAATGAAGAGAGTGAATTTAGGTTCATATAGATTCTATGATTGATATGTAAATATGGATGAATAGGGTATAATATATTCTAGTTATACACTTTGATATTTAGTAGTATGTTTAAGATTGAGGGGTGATTACTTGATGTCCAATGAATTGGATTCGATTTATATTTATACTAGTTTTTTTGAAATGATCCTCATAGATGAGTCAATGATATTCATAGGCTGACCCATACACATCAAAATATTTGAAAATTTGGGTGTTTTTAGGGTAAGGACACTTGTATTAGAGTAAGGACAATAGTGTCAACACTAATATCAAGACTTGAATTTGACCTTTCACTTATTGGAGCTAGGTTCTCATGCTAAGAGAACAATATGTATTCAATTTTGTATTGCAATATTTTAAACTTCAATGCAATCTCATTATTTTAAATTTTATCTACTATTTCAAAAAAAATGAAGACCTTGATAAATAGAAAGTGCCTTGACCACATTTTTAGAAAAAAATATTTTAACTCGACCTATAATCCAAGGTTATTGAAAAAGATCCATTAATATGGAGGTTAATTGAATACTTTTAATTCAAGTTCAATTGGATCGATAATATAAAGTATAACATATAAGACATTATATATATATTTTCAACCCAAAGGTATCCCCGATCCCAATTAGACACTACGACTCCACCCAACGACCTTCATTGGGGTGAGCGAAGGCAAGACTAATCCTTTGGGGGATATCAGTGAGGCCTGTATACATCAAAAAACCTTAATAATCTAGGCCATGAGAATTAACCTCAGAACTTATATGAGAAGAACCCAAAACTCTTAGCCAACTACACCACCCATGCAGGGTATATAAAATATTATATGTTACACAATGCAAAAATGTTAGGTTTTATTTTTTATAATTATTTCTATGTTTATTATAATTCTATTAAGAGCTTTAAATATATCACAAATAAATAAGGCATCACATTATATTGTACTAAATATTCATTACAATAAATGAGTATGATTTAATTTTAAAAATAAATTTATTATTTATTTTATTTTATAGAAGAGTATTATCTATTTTGATAATTTTTAAAAAAATTATTAATTAAAATAGGATTTGAAATTGGGTTGTTTATATATGAATGTATCCATTTAACTATTATATTATTATTATTTAATGAACTATATATATATTTTAATTTAAAAAAAAATAATAACCTAAAAAATTAAATTTAAAATAAGAAACTATTTTTAAAGAACTAAATCTATATAATAATATTTCAAAATTTAGTATTAGGGATTATTAGAATACATTAGCATTAAGATAAAATTTACACATACTAATAATATAGCTTTGAATGAAGTGTAGAATGGAGGACATGATTCTATAAAAACAAGCTTTAACATCATTTCTATTTATATGGGAGAGAATAAAGATAACACAATAGTATTAAAGGTCAAATAAAATTGTGTTATGCTTGCAAGATCTCATGCATTTCAATTTCATAAGAATTAATCTAATTCATGATTTATTATGTATATGATGTTTATAAGGGGAAATATTGAAAACAATTCAAATAATCTTAAAAGATAGGGTCTTTGATTGCCACATTTCCAATAAAATAATAAGACTTACATTTCAAGATTTAATATTAGGGGTCTCTCTAAAGTTCTTTTATTTGAACTGATTGATATATCCATTATTCATCCCCAAAATAAAAAATAAAAATAAAATAAATAATAAGTTATATATATGGTTATAATAAAAAGGTTGTTTATTGGTATTCATGATCTAAGAATTACATTGGTTAAGTAAATGACAAAAAAATAGTTAGGTAGAATGTTGGCTAAATGCGTCTATACAAAAGCATTATCAAAATATTAAGACAAGTGTGGAAGTCATGCATAAGTAGTGACATAAAAAGGTGATTATGGTGAATCATCCTTGGGAGGAAGATTAGCCCAAGTAGAGGGCTCACTTGAAAAGGGATCTGGTGTAACCCACCCAACCTGGGTATTCTCTGAATAAGCCTATTAGAAATGGCTCTGATACCAAATTAGGAATGATTACATAGTCCATGGATCTCCAACATAAACACCATCAACATAAAGTATTCAAAGAAGAAAGAGATTCACCAATAAAGATGTATTTTATATTTGTAATATACAATGTATGTGTGAAACTAACAATGTTTGCACTAAAAAAGACTCTCTAAAAGACTACATCTCCACTAGCTCACAAGATGACTCTAAGCTTAATTTCTTTCCACAATAACATTGATTTATTATATAGGAAAAGTAAGATGTGAGTGAGATATTATTATTAGTGGAGTAAAAGGTGGGATCATTCCCTAAGTTACACCTAGCCCTTCTCACACATGTGAGGATAACTACCATATTAGTTGTATATTTAATAATTATGTACACATAATAAATCATACATTGGTAACATGTCTTTTTAAGGTATAATTCATATCAAGTGTGAATATGACACACTCCAACACCCCCTAAAGGTTAACTTAAGTGATATGGTAAAAAATAATAATTCTTATGCTCATAAGTATGGGTCTTGGTAACTAGGTTTGATGAGGTACCCATGTATAGTGAAAGAGCAAAAGAACAATGGAGATACTAAATTAAATATCAATAGAATTTGATGAATCCTCTAATGGAATGGATCAAAAGTATCTTTCATAAATCTAACTATGTGAAAAAATTAGCTAGTGGTACATATTCCATATGAATGGAAGCATGATTAAATGATTGCAAATGGTGTGATATGAATCTCCTCTAAAAAACACCCATATTACAAATGGAATGCTAGGGAGATCCTTTAAAAAAACATCTACATTATACATTTTCTATGAATAATAACTAGGTACACATCATCCTCAAACAACTAAAGAAGCATTAGCACTACACAACACCCACCTTGATGCAAACTTGGGAGTGAATAAAAGTAGCTCAATATCTCCAAAAGTGCCAATGTGGTATGCATGCAAAAAAAGCACTATAAATTCCTCAAGTGAGAGTGCCCAATATGCCACATGAATAAGAAATATAAGGTGTTCTAGATGGAACCAAATCTAATCTATAGTTAAACATAATGTTGCATCTCAATTCCTCGCTAAACAAACTTACTTAATTATTCATGGATATTAATAGTTAACAATTTGATTTGGTTATTTTTGACAAAGCTTTGAGATATATGCTATTATGTGATAGTGGATTATTTCTTAGGTTACATGATTACATTGCTATGAGTTAGCTATAGTGTACATGTTTACATTATGATTAAGTTGATTTGTTATTTCAACTATATTTTGTGTATGTATATCATGATGTTATGGTATAACTACCTACTTGTTATGAGGTTGATGCATGATAACTCATCCCTCATAGTGTGATAGAGGGAGAGCATCATTGGAGAGGGTGATGTAAATGCAGTTGTTAATGATATCAGATCTATATGTCAATATTTTGTCAGGATTATGTTTAAATCATGTTGTTATTTTAATACCACTCTGATATATCAATAAAATTATGCTTTCATCTTTTGCTATATGTATCTATCTTGTTATTATTTTGGTCTTTTATTTCCATATCATCTTAAGACAATAGGGAATGGAATGATCTCGTAAAGCCGTGAGGAAGGCGTGATAGAGGATTTGTATATTACTAACAATACAAAGACTATGTATACATCAAACTAGATAACTCTAAATACTATAGGTATATCTGATGTTTGTACTCTCTTTGATATATCTATTGGTTCATTCTTTTTTGCAAATGAAGCAACTGTAGAATTTAATGAAGAAAATCTTAGTCCTGAATGGAAACTCCCAACTCTTAAGGCCAAAGATGTTTATAATACACTTTCACCTTTTCTTCTAATTGCTAAAAACCACCATAAAAGTTTCTAAAAATATTATCCAAGTTAAGCAAAATGATGATTATAAATACCACTTGTAAAGACATGATGACAAAACTATCCATCAGTTAAAATCCTAGTTTAAATATAAGTTTTTGCATATTGGTGTCGTTATTATTGGTGTTTTTCTTTTATTCAAAAGAGGTCTAAATGTCAATATTTTAGGATGTTTACTTGATAATAGACATACCAATTTTAGTGCTTTTTTACAAAATATTGTCCAAATCAGTCTTCATGATGGTTTGATTTTCACAACTGTATATCCAAATTATCTCGTCACCATCCATCAAGAAGAAAATCTAAATAAAATACTCAAGTTTTTACTTCAAACTCATGGGATTAGATACGATCCATGGATCTTTTCCTCTTACTATTAAATATCAGATCATGTATCACCTAGCCAATACTCTTCATCCTACTATCAATCATATTCCCATGCAAGGTCAAAGCATGGTGTGTCATGTAATAAAAAATAGTCAGATAATTCCAACTGAATCAATTTCTTGGTCAGATCTTAAGTTTTCTAAAAAATGGATTGTTGACACAGACTTTGTTCAGAAGCTCAAAAAATATTTATCATTTGCTATATCTGTAAGAGATTTGTCAAATAAATCTATTATCAGATTTGAATCTCAAAATGATTTGAAAGATCATATGCTGAACATATAATTGCAGCAACCCTTACCTTCAATCAATCCTCATTATTTGCATCTCAAGAAAGTCCATGACCCTCAAATAGATTCATATTACTGTATTTATTGTCAAAAAATTATAAGTCATCCAAATCAATCTATTATTCACATGGTTAAAAGAGATTTAGCCATACCAGAATTGCTTGAGAAAAATAAGAAGTTACTTGCTTAAGTCAAAAGAATTAATATGAAAGGAACTTCTAAGGAAAAGACTAAAAAAGAAGAAGATGAAGGTCATATATGGAAAACTACTTTGGGAGATGAATCATACATAGAAAAAGGATTCCCAAATCCTATTGATTTTAATCAATATTCACCCAATAGAAAATATAGAGCATAAATGTATTATCTAGGAACGTCTAACAAAAGTCTTGATCAATCTACAGAAGTTAAGTTAATGAATTAGAATAATCTTGAAACTAAATGTTTGAATAATAAAGTTTCAGAAATACAACAAAGTCTTGACCAAGTTTTTAAGATGTTAAAGAGTATTGAGTTATATCAGAAAGGATAAATTACTAGAGTCATTAATGTTTTAAATGATAATGTTACTACCCATCATAGTTAGCTTATTCAAAAAATAGATAATGAATCGAGCAACATTAGACTACAACAAAAATCTATTGAAACAAAGATAGATGATATGATTTTTGAGGAAAAGATTATCAGTCAAAGCCAAGATCAGCTTAAGACTAGTATGGTTTCTATTGAGACAGATTTAAAAACTCAAATTGCTACTCTTGAGACAAAACAAGAAGAAACACATCAAGAAATTAGACAATTATCTTCAGTCTTTGATAACATAGTTAGAAAAAATATAAATCAAAACTCTAGCTTAACTTCTATTATTGATATTATAGATTCACTAAAAGACAAAGGATGATCTTCTCAACCAAATTTAGAAATGGTTTTCTTAGAACATATTGATTACAGTCAAAATATCTATTTCTAGCAAAATGTTTTAAAAATATAAAGAGAATCATTCACAAAATTTAAATCAAAAAGTCTGCTTGATTTTGAAAAATATCTTGATAAGATCTTCCAAGTAGGAATGGCTAAGATTGAACCTGTTGAAACTACAAGTTATTTTGATATAGGAGAATCTTCAAAGTCTAGACCTCCACTAGATTCTCAAATAAGGACATTGCACCTTCAACTTTTCTTTTATAAATTCAATTGTGAACCACCAAAAAAAAGAAAGAAATGATTCATGCAATGTTAGCTTGGGCCAGTGTACAGATTCATAGTCTTAGAAAAGATCCTTTCAATGTTAGTCAATAAATTATAAATAGATTCATAAGAAATATCAAAGAATGGTGGGATGCTAGTGGTCTAGTGTTTCATGAAAGCATATACATTCATCTAGAACAAATCTATGCACTCTGCAATGCTTTATTTTTTAAATTTTTTGGCACACTTGATAATAATAAAGAGATATATAAAGTAAAGTTTTTTAAAGCTCAATTGTGTGATATGACCATACTAGATGAATATATGTTTTATATATAAAATCTGTTCTATAATATTAGATAAATATTTAATCCAACATACAAGATTAGGTATATAGAATCATATCATGAATATTTTGCTACCAAATATAAAGTTGCTATGGGTGATAATATTTCAACCATATCTTTTAGAAGGATAAATCAGAATATTAAAGCAATCAATAAAAGGTTTTGTGCAAAAAAAAAGACACAGAAAGAAACTATGAAGTTTCACAAACAAATTAGTGCAAAATTCTGTAATTCTATCAATGATAATTTTAGTTGTATGGATGTGCATAGATATAGATAATACCAAAAAAATGAAGAAATCTCATTCTTGCAAGTGTTCCTCAGAAAAATAATTTACTTATAACAAATCTTGGAAGCATAAATATAAATCTAGAAAAAAGAAATTTGGTTCAAGAAGGATATTAAAAATAAAGAAACATGGGTTCTAAAAGAAATATGTCAAATGTTTCATCTATCAAGGTGATCATTATGCAAATAAATGACCTAATAAGAGAAAAGAATTTAAAAAGATTAATTTTCTGAATAGTCATGGAATCAATGAAGATGAATATGTTTTAGTTTCAGAAGAAGATGAACTTCAATATGAGTCAAATATTTTGTGAGAAGCATATGATAGTGTTGAATCTAATAATCAAGTAAATATGAATCTAGTTGATACTAAATCAAAAGATGAATCATCTGATTGTGATTATGATATCGGATTTCAAATTCATATTATTTTTTCTCCTTTTCTAGATGCCATGAGTTTATCCAATAAATATCTTTCCTCAAAGAAAGATATACTAAAACTTCTACCTATATGATCTTTGAAAGAATGTTTTTATAACAACAAATTGTAGCTGTTGAGTAAAAAATTTCTCTCCATTTAGCTCAATAAAAAAGGCAAAAAGATATTTTATCTTAAGAATTTCAGTCCAAAAACTAGAAAGCTTCTCCGATTGAAGTTGCTTATCAACTTGACACATATGATAGAGCTACTCAGTGAAAGAAGCGTATTTATCAACTTCAACTCTTCCTAGTTAAAGCTTAAACTAAATTATAAGATATTCTAAAAGAAGAAGCTTGTGATGATGAATATGAACACCTCTTTGAAGAAGAACTGATCTAAATAACTAATGAGATAGAATCTCATTTTTAGGGAGGAAAAACCTCTCATATTAATTCAAACATACATCAGATATCAATATATAATACTAATAATCTAGTATGTGAAATTCAGATTAAATGTGATGGTTTTAAACCATATAGCTTGGATGTCCTGCTTGATATAGGTGTTGATAAATCTCTAGCTAGATATAATTCTATCCTGACTGATATTTAAAAAGCTCAATTTCATAGGTTAACTTTCAATACAAAAACTGTAGTTTCAAAATTATTTGCAATTATTTCTGTTATGCTTGGTGACTCTATCTATCATTTTAAGATAGTACAACATGAAATGCTAATGTATGATGTAATGATTGGCTCAGATAACTTGGCTACTTTCTACCCTATCAGAATTCAACCACATAAAATAATTTTTGTACAAACATATTTTTTATACAAGAAATTTAGATATGAATGCAGAATTCCTATGAAAGAAAAGTTAAAAAAACTAGTTGATACCAAATGGATAAACAAAAGGTAAATCTTTGCCATGCTAGCATTAAACCAATAAATAAAAAAATTAAAAAGGATTGTTTCTCTGAAAATTCTTTGGCATTCAAAGATAGGAAAATATATGAATACAGAATCAAATTAAAGATGGTAAAAAATAGAAATGACAAAGAAATAAAATCCAAGTTTAAAGCACATCATTCAGGAATGTCTCCTTTACTTAGAAAAGAATGTTTTCAAGAGATAAAATAATTAAAGGAATAAGGTTTGATAAAAAATTATAATAACCCTTAGGATTTTGAAGCATTTTATATAAATAAAAGATCAGAGTAGATAAGGGGTAAAAAGAAACTAGTTATAAATTATGTTCCTCTTAATAAATATGTTTTACCTATTCAGCATCCTATTCCTTCAAAATATGAGATTTTACAGAGAATAAGTTGAAGTAAAATTTACACTAAGTTTGATCTAAAATCAAGATTTTGATAGATACAAGTAGCAGAACAAGATATGTATAAAACTGCAATTGTCACTCCATTTGGCCAATATGAATGGAATGTCCTACCCTTTGGCTTGAAAATTGTTCCTAGCATATTTTAAGAAATGATGAATAAAATTTTCTTAACATATTATGATTTTATCATTATCTATATAGATGATAAATTCATCTTTTCAAAATCTCTTAAAGATCATCTAAATCATCTAAAACAATTCTATTAGATTGTGTTTGACAATGGTCTAGTTTTGTCTGAAAAAATGATAGTTTTTAGAGATGAGATTGAGTTTTTAAGAGTTACTATAAAATTAAAAGAAGTTTCAATTCAGAAACATGTTTTAAAAAAATGTTAATTTTTTTTTATGAGCTCAATGATAAAAAAATGCTACAAATATTTTTTAGTTGTGTAAACTATGTAGTAGGTTATTATTATAATATTACACAGGATAGAATTCTTCTAAATAAAAAGCTAACAAAGAATCCTCCAGCATGGTCGGATGAAATGATAAAGGCTATTCAAAGGATAAAACAAAATTATCAAAATTTGTCACCTTTAATTTTACTTGGTAATGGTCTAAATATTATTGAGACATATACTTCAAATTTATATTAGAGTGCAATTCTTAAAAAAAGACTGTCAAATGGTTCAGAGAAACCCTATAGATTTATTTTAAGAAATTTTAAATAGGCTCAAATAAATTATCATTCTACTCATAAAGAAATTCTTACTATTATTAAGGCTATTCAAGCTTTTATATTTTTTGTGAGATCAGAATTTTTTTTGTTAGATTTGATTTAAATAACTTTATGAGTATTCTTCATTCTACTTATAATATAAAGAAAAGATCTGTGAGCAAGTTAACTAGGTGGGGAACATTTCTATCAAACTTTGACTTCTCTGTTGAGCATATTCCTAAAAAGAAGAATTATCTTATTGAATTTATATTCATAGAATTCAATTCAGATGATTCAGAATGGTCAGTTATGGTAGTAATAGTTATTAAAGTTCATGAAGAATTTTATCAGTATACATGGAGATCCACTCCATCTGTTGCTAATTAATTAACTTATGAAATTGATGCTCTCACTAGAAAATCTCATGAAACTCTTGTAGAACTCAATAATACTCATTTGGCATGGACATCTTAGTTTCAAGAACTTGATGGTAAAAGATAGTATTCAATAATAAGGTTATATCATGAAGCTAATAATCATAAGATTACTGGTATAAATAATCTATTTAAGAATTTTATTTACAGGGATGGTTTTGAATTCTTAATCTTGTTACAAAGAATTTTTGGTCATCTACTGAAATACCAGATTACTTATTTGAATTTTTAGATTATATTATGCCAATGAAAGCTTCTGATGATCTTGATGTTTGTATCCCTCTAGATCAAGTGAAAAATATATTTATTGTTTTAAGGATACCTTTCAAGATTAAATTTGAAATATTTTTAGTTCAAAATTTTCAAGCTAATCTACATGCTAGCTTAGCTCTTGCACAACCATTATTGGCTCTTTAGAAATGGTTCACTATAAGCCATCAAGCTATGTTTCCTCCTACACCTAGTGGTCGTATCTTAAGGATTCCATCAGCTTTATACATGGACCACACTGACTTTGATTCTGATGATGACAACCATTAGTTTCTTTAAGAAGAATATGAATTCAATGATGATGACTGATTTAATATAAAGACTAGTTAAGGGGTCTGTCTATAGCTATGAGTATGGGCACGATAACCCTCTCTTATTTTTTGTGGACCTAACCACTTTCAAAAGGTGGTAACCTGTTAGTCATGTCGACAGATTCCTTTATTTTTTCTTATTAGGTGATGCACAATGGGCCCATAACCCACTAACTTTTAACATCTTACCTTCTGTCCATTGATTCAAAATTTTTATGTTGATCATTGATATTCTCATTTCATCCTATAAATATGAGGAGTTCTTCATGTCATAAACATAGAATGTCTAGAGTCGAGTCTAGAGTATTAACCTAGAAGTTGTGTCTTAGTAAGTCAGGAATAATCATATACTCTTTGCTTGCCCTCTTTGTGGGATCTTATGAATCAAAAACTTTTCTTAAATATGTTATGATATATCTGTAAGCTCTATAACCTCTCTGTGTGTCCTATTGCATTGTATGTATTGTACGATATTGTTGTTAATGGTATCATGTCCATATGTTAATATTCTATCAAGATTATGTATAAATCATGTTACTACTGTAATACCACTTTGATATCTCAATAAAATTACACTTTCATCTCTTGCTATCTGTATCTATCTTGTTATTATTTTGGTCTTTTGTCTCCATATCATCTTTAGACAATAGGGAAGGAAATGATCTTGTAAAGCTATGAGAAAGGCATGATAGAGGATCTATATAGTACCGATGATACAAAGACTATGGATACATCAAACCAGATAACTCTAGATACTACAAATACATCTAATGTCTGTACTCTCTCTGATATATCAGTTGATTCATTTTTTTCTACAATTGAAGTAACTATAAAATTTAATGAAGAAAATCTTAGTCTTGAATGGAAAATCCCAACTCTTAAGGCCACAGATGTTTAAGATAAACTTTTACCTTTTCATCTAAATGCTAAAACTACCATAAAAGTTTTTGAAAATGTTATCCAAATTAAGTAGAATGATGATTATAAATATCACTTGTAAATAGTTGATGACAAAACTATCCATTAGTTAAAATCCCAGTTTAAATATAAGTTTTTACATATTGGTATCATTACTATTGTTGTTTTCCCTTTATTCAGAGGAGGTCTAAACGTCAGTATTTTAGGATGTTTATTTGATAATAGACATACCAATTTTCGTGCTTATTTACAAAATATTGTTCAAATCGGTCTTCTTGATGGTTTAATTTTCATAACTGTATATCCAAATTATCCCATCGCCATCCATCAAAAAGAAAATTTAAATAAAATACTGAAGCTTTTCTTTCAAACTCATGGATTAGATATGATTCATAGATCTTATCCTCTTGCTATTAAATATCAAGTCATGTATCACCTAACCAATACCCTTCATCTTAATGTCAAGCATACTCCCATGCAAGGCAAAAATGTGGTGTAAATCAAGAAATTAGATAACTATCTTCAACCTATGATAGCATAGCTAGAGAAATTGTAAATCAAAACTCTAGCTTATCTTCTATTCTTGATATTCTAGACTCACTAAAAGATAAAAGACAATCTTCTTAGCCATAGTAAAAAATTATTGTCTTAAAATATATTGATTACATTCAAAATATCCATTCTTGACAAAATATTTTAAAAATACAAAGAAAATCATTTATGAAATCTAAATCAAAAAATCTATCTGATTCTTAATAAGATCTTTCAAGTAGAAATGTCTAAGATTGAACCTGCTAAAACTGAAAGTTATTTTGATATAAAAGAATATTCAAAGTTTAGACCTCCACTAGATTCTCAAATAAGGACATTGAACCTTCAACCTTTCTTCTAAAAATTTAATTGTGAACCACCAGAAAAAAAGAAGGAAATGATTCATGCAATGTTAGCTTGGACCAATATATAGATTCATGGTCTTAAAAAAGATACTTTCAATGTTAGTAAATTATAAATGGGTTCATAGAAAATATCAAAGAATGGTGGGATTCTTGTGGTCTAGTGTTTCATGAAATCATATACACTCATCCATAACTAATCTCTGCACTTTGTAATACTTTACTTTCTAAATTTGTTGGCATACTTGATAATGATAAAGAGACAAACAAATCAAAGTTTTTAAAAGCTTAATTGCAAGATATGACTAGGTTAGATGAATATATATGTTATATGAAGAATCTGATCTATAATACTAGATAAATATTCAATATAACATACAAGATTAGGTATATAGAATCATATCTTGAATATTTGGCTACCAAATATAAAATTGATATGAGTGATAATCTTCCAACCATGTCCTTTGAAAGGATAAATCAGAATATTAAAGTAGTCAATGAAAGGTTATGTGTAGAAAAAAAGACACAAAAAAACTATAAAGTTTTACAAACAAATTGATGCAAAATTTTGTAATTCTATCAATGATAATTTTAGTTGTATAGATGTGCATAGATATAAATAGTACAAAAAGAAGAAGAAATCTCATTCTTGCAAATATTCTTTAGAAAAATAATTTACTTATAATAAGTCTTGGAAGCCTAGATATAAATGTAGAAAAAAGAAATTTAGTCTGAGAAGGTTATTCAGAAAAAAGAAACATGAGTTCTAAAAGAAGCCTATCAAATATTTCATCTATCAAGGTGATCATTATGAAAATAAATATCCTAATAAGAGAAAAGAATCTAAAAAAATAATTTTTTGAATAGCCATAAAATCAATGAAAATGAATATATTTTAGTTTTAGAAGAAGATGAAATTCAATATGAGTCAGATATTTTGTGGGAAGCATCTAATAGTGATGAATCTGATAATCAAGTAAATTTGAATCTAGCTAACACTGAATCAAAAGATGAACCATATGATTATGATTCTGATATTTAATTTTAGATTCATATGATTTTTTTCTCTTTTTCCAAATGCCTTGAGTTTATCCCAACAAATAACTTTTCTCAAAGAAAAATATGCTAAAACTCCTGCCTATATGATCTATAAAATAATGTTTTTACAACAATAAATTGTAGTTGCTGGGAAAAAATATTCTCTCCAGTTAGCTCAAAAAAAAAGGCAAAAGTATATTTTATCTCAATAATTTTAGTATAAAAACCCGAAAGCTTCTTTGGTTGAAGTTGCCTATTAACTTGACATATGTGATAGAGCAACTTAGTGAAAAAAGTGCATCTATCAACTTTAGCTCTTTTTATCTAAAGCTCAAATTGAATTACAAGATATTTTGAAAGAATAATCTCTTGCTGATGAACATGAACACCTCTTTGAAGAAGAATTGCTTCAAGTAAATAATGAGATAGAATTTCATTTTGTGGAGGGAGAAACCTCTCATAATAATTCAAACATACATCCGATATCAATATACAATACTAATAATCCAGTATATAAAATTTAGATTGACTGGGATGGTTTTAAATCATATAGCTTGGATGTCCTGCTTGATACAAATGTTGATATATCTCTTACTAGATATCATTCTATCCCTGCCGATATATGAAAAACTAACTTTCATAGATTAACTTTCAATACAACAACTATAGTTTCAAAATTGTCTGTTGTTATTTTTGTTATACTTGATGACTATATCTATCATTTTAAGATAGTACAACATGAAATGCCAATGTGTAATATGATGATTAGCTTAGATAACTTGGCTAATTTCTACCTTATCACAATTCAGTTGCATGAAATAATTATTGTACAAAAATATTCTTTATATAAGAAATTCATATATGAATGCATAATTTTTATGAAAGAAAAGCTAAAGAAATCAGTTGATATTAGATGGATACAATAGAAGGTAATTTTTTTTCATGCTAGCATTGAACTAATAATTAGAAAACTTAAAAAATATTGTTGCTCTGAAAATCCTTTGGCATTCAAAGATAGAAAAATATATGAATACAAAATCAAATTGAAGATGGCAAAGGATACAAATGGTAAAGAAATAGAACCCAAGTTTAAGGCACATCATTCGGGAATGTCTCATTCACTTAAAAAATAATATTTTTAGGAGATAAAATAATTAAAGGAACAAGGTTTGATAAGAGATTCTAATAGCCCTTGGGCTTGTGAAGCATTTTATGTAAATAAAAGATCAGAGCTGATAAGGGGTAAAAAGAGACTAGTTATAAATTATGTTCCTCTTAATAAATATGTTTTATCTATTCAACATCCTATTCCTTCAAAAAATGAGATCTCGCAAAGAATAAGTGGAAGCAAAGTTTATAGTAAATTTGATCTAAAATCAAGATTTTAGTAGATATAAGTAGCAGAACAAGATAGGTACAAGACTACATTTGTCACTCTATTTGACCAATATAAATGGAATGTCCTACCCTTTGGCTTGAAGACTACTCTTAGCATATTTCAAGAAATGATAAATAAAATTTTCTCAGTCTATTATGATTTTATCATTATCTATATAGATGATATATTGGACATTTTAAAATCTTCTAAAGATCATCTAAATCATCTAGAACAATTTTATCAGATTGTGTTTGACAATAGTCTAGTTTTGTTTGAAAAAAATGATAGTTTTCAGAGATAATATTGAGTTTTTAAGAGTTAATATAAATTCAAGAGAAGTTGTTTGACAATAGTCTAGTTTTGTTTGAAAAAAATGATAGTTTTCAGAGATAATATTGAGTTTTTAAGAGTTAATATAAATTCAAGAGAAGTTGCAGTTCAAGAACATATTTTAAAAAATATTAAAAATTTTCTTGATGAACTCAAAGATAAAAATTGCTATAAAGATTTTTTGGCTGTGTAAGCTATGTAGCAGGTTATTATTATAATATTGCACAAGACATAATTCTTCTAAATAAAAGGCTAACAAAGAATCTTCCAACATGGTCAGATGAAATGATAAAGGTTGTTCAAAAGATACAACAAAATTATCAGAATTTACCACCTTTAGTTTTACTTGGTAATGGTCTAAAGATTATTGAGACAGATGCTTCAAAATTATATTGGGATGTGATTCTTAAAGAAAAATTGTCAGATGGTTCAGAGAAACCTTATAGATTTGCTTTAATAAATTTTAAATAGGCTCAAAAAAATTATCATTCTACTCACAAAGAAATTCTTGCTATTATTAAGGTTATTCAAGCTTTTATGTTTTTTATGAAATCATATTTTTGTTATTAGATTTGATTTAAATAACTTTATGAGTATTCTTCATTCTACTGATAATCTAAAGAAAATATATGTGACAAGGTTAACCAGGTGGGTAACATTTCTATCAGACTTTGACTTCTCTATTGAGCATATTCTTAGAAAAAAATATCTTGATGATTTTATATTCAAAGAATTCGATTTAGATAATTCAAAACGGTCAGTTATGGTAGTAACAGTTACTAAAGTTCATGAAGAATTTCATCAGCATATATGGATTTCCACTTCATCTGTTGATAATCAGTTAACTCCTGAATTAGCGCTGTCACCAAAAAATCTCATGAAACTTCTACAGATATATCTTATTGTTGATTTTAATCAATATTCACCTAATGAAAAATATAGAGCACAAACATATTATCTTAGAACATCTAAAAAAAGTCTTGATCAGTCTACAAAAGTTAAGTTAATGAATTGGAATAATCTTGTAGCTAAATATTTGAATAATAAAGTTTCAAAAATACAATAAAGTCTTGACTAGGTTTCTAAGATGTTAAGGAGTATTGAGTTATATCAAAAAAGAGAAATTACTAGAGTCATCAATGTTTTAAAAATATTATTACCCATCATAGTTAGCTTATTAAAAAAATATATAATGAATCGAGTAGCATTAGAATACAACAATAATTTGTTGAAACAAAGGTAGATGATATGATCGCTAAGGAAAAGGTTATTAGTCAAAGTCAAGATTAACTTAAGACTAGTATGGTTTTTATTGAGATAGATTTGAAAACTCAAATTTCTACTCTTGAGACAAAATAGGAATAAATATATCAAAAAATTAGACAGCTATCTTCAGTCTTTGATAGCATAGTTAGAGAAATTATAAACCAAAATTTTAGCTTATCTTCTATTCTTAATATTCTAGATTCACTAAAAGATAAAAGATAATCTTCTCAGCCACATCTAAAAATTATTGTCTCAAAACATATTGATTACAGTCAAAATATTCATTCCTAACAAAATATTTTAAAAATACGAATAAAATCATTCATGAAATCTAAATCAAAAAATCTACCTAATCTTGAAAAATCTCTTGATAAGATCTTCCATGTAGGAATGGCTAAGATTGAACTTGCTAAAACTAAAAGTTATTTTGATATAGGAGAATCTTCAAAGTCTAGACCTCCACTATATTCTCAAAAAATGACATTGAACCTTTAAATTTTTTTCTAGAAATTTAATTGTGAACCACCAAAAAGAAAGAAAGAAATGATTCATGCAATGTTAGCTTGGGCTAGTGTACAGATTCATGGTCTTAAGAAAGATATTTTCAGCCTTAGTCAGTAAATTGCAAATAGATTCATAGGAAATATCAAATAATGGTGGGATGCTAGTGTTCCAATGTTTCATAAAAGCATATACACTCATCCCAAACCAATCTCTAGACTTTGCAATGTTTTACTTTCTGAATTTGTTGGCACACTTGATAATGATAAAGAGATAAAAAAGCAAAGTTTTTAAAAATCTAATTGTGTGATATGACCAAAATAGATGAATATATGTGTTATATGGAAAATATGTTCTATAATACTAAAGAAATATTTAATCCAACATACAAGATTAGGTATATATAATCATATCCTGAATATTTTGCTACCAAATTTAAAGCTACTATGGGTGATAAACTTCTAGCCATGTCCTTTGGAAGGATAAATCATAATATTAAAGTAGTCAATAAAAGGTTATGTGCAGAAAGAAAGGCACTAAAAGAAACTATGAAATTTTACAAACAAATTGATGCAAAATTTGATATCAGATTTCATATTCATATGATTTTTGCTCCTTTTTTAGACGCTCTGAATTTATCCCAACAAATATCTTTCTTCAAATAAATATATGCTAAAACCCATGCTATATGATCTCTAAAAGAATGTTCTTACAACAACAAATTGTAGTTGTTGAGAAAAAATATTCTCTCTATTTAGCTCAACAAAAAAGACAAAAGGATATTTTGTCTCAAGAAATTTAGTCCAAAAACTAGAAATCTTCTCCGATTGAAGTTGCCTATCAACCTGACACATATGATAGAGTTACTTGGTGAAAGAAGGACATCTATCAACTTCAGCTCTTCTTAGTTAAAGCTTAGATTGAATTACAAGATTTTTTGAATGAAGAAGCTCTTGTTGATGAACATGAACACCTCTTTGAAGAAGAACTATTCCAAGTAACTAATAAGATAGAATCTCATTTTGAGGGAGAGAAACCTCTCATAATAATTCAAACGTACACCAGATATCAGTATACAATACTAATAATTTAGTATGTGGATTTTAGATTACATGAGATGGTTTTAAACCATATAGCTTGGATGTCCTGCTTGATACAAGTGCTAATATCTCTATTGCTAGATATCATTCTATCCCTGTTGATATGTGGAAAACTAATTTTCATATATTAACTTTCAATACAAAAACTGTAGTTTCAAAATTGTTTGTAATTATTTATGTTATGCTTGGTGACTATCTATCATTTTAAGATAGTACAACATGAAATGCCAATGTATGATATGATTATTGGCTCAGATACCTTGGCTACTTTTTACCCTATCACAATTCAATCACATGAAATATTTCTTGCACAAAAATATTCTTTATATAAGAAATTTAGATATAAATGCATAATTTCTATGAAAAAAAAGTCAAAGAAATCAGTTGATACCAAATGGATACAACAAAAGGTAAATCTTTGCCATGCTAACATTGAACCAATAATTGAAAAGCCTAAAAAGAATTGTTGCTCTAAAAATCTTTTGGCATTCAAAGATAGAGAAAATACATGAATGTAGAATCAAATTGAAGATGGTAAAAGACAAAAATAGAAAAGAAATATAACCCAACTTTAAGGCACATCATTTAGGAATGTCTCCTTCACTTAGAGAAGAATGTTTTCAGGAGACAAAGAAATTAAAGGAACAAGGTTTGATAAGAGATTATAATAGCCCTTGGGCTTGTGAAGCATTTTATGTAAATAAAAGATCAGAGCAGATAAGAGGTAAAAAGAGACTAGTTATAAATTATGTTTCTCTTAATAAATATGTTTTACTTGTTCAACATCCTATTCCTTCAAAAGATGAGATCTTGCAGAGAATAAGTGGAAGCAAAGTTTATAGTAAGTTTGATCTAAAATCAAGATTTTGGAAAATACAAGTAGTAGAATAAGATAGGTACAAGACTGCATTTGCCACTCCATTTGACCAATATGAATGGAACGTCCTACCCTTTGGCTTGAAGACTGCTCCTAGCATATTTCAAAAAATGATGAATAAATTTTTTTAACATATTCTGATTTTATCATTGTCTATATAGATGATATATTGGTCTTTTTAAAATCTCCTAAAGATCATCTAAATCATCTAGAACAATTTTATTAGATTGTATTTGACAATAGTCTAGTTCTGTCTGGAAAAATGACAATTTTTAGAGATAAGATTGAGTTTTTAGGAGTTACTATAAAATTAGGAGAAGTTGCAGTTCAGGAACATGTTTTAAAAAATATTAAGAATTTTCCTAGTGAGCTCAAAGATAAAAAATTGCTATAAAGATTTTTTGGCTGTGTAAACTATGTAGCATGTTATTATTGTAATATTGCACATGATTAAAATGGGATTAAGAAATGATTAGATGAATTAATGAAGAAGTGGGACAAGACTAAATTTAGTAAATGAAGGGAAATGAAGGGAGATGTTAGATAAATGACTAGGAAGGGGATAAATTAGTAGAATTAAATGAATTAAGTATAATTAATGTCAACTAATAGTATTATTATTGACACATAATGAAGCAAGTGAATTTAGGTACATATAGATCCTATGAATGATATGAAAATAGGGATGAATAGGGTATAACATATCTTAGTTATGAACTTTGATATTTAGTAGTATGTCTAAGATTGAGGGGTGATTGCTTGATGTCCAATGAATTGGCTTCGATTTGTATTTATACTAGTTTTTTTGAAATGATCCTCATAGAAGGGTTAATGATTTTCATAGACCAAAACATACACATGAAAAGATTTGAAAATTTGGGTTTTCTTAGGGTAAGGACACTTGTATTGGAGTAAGGACAATAGTGTCAACACTACTATCAAGACTTGAATTTGACCTTTCACTTATTGGAGGTAGGTTCTCATGTTAAGAGAACAATATGTATTCAATTTTGTATTGCAATATTTTAAAAGTCAATGCAATTTCATTATTTTAAATTTTATCTGTTATTTAAAAAAAAATGAAGGCCTTGATAAATAGAAAGTGCCTCGACCACATTTTTAGAAAAAAATATTTTAACTCGACCTATAATCCAAGGTTATCAAAAAAGCTCCATTAATATGGAGGTTAATTAAATAATTTTAATTCAAGGTCAATTGGATCAATAATATAAAGTATAACATATAAAATATATATTTTTTTTTTAATAACCCAGAGGTATCCCTGGTCCCAATTAGACACTACGACTCCGCCCAACAACCTTCATTGGGGTGAGTAGAGGTGAGACTAATCCTTTGGGGGCTATTGGTCAGGCCTGAATGCACCAGACAACCTTTATAATCTAGGTCATGAGAATCGACCTTAGAACTTATATGGTAAGAATACAAAGATCTTAGCCAACTACACCACCCGTGCGGGCTATAAAAAATACTATATGTTACACAATGCAAAAATGTTAGGTTTTATTTTTTATAATGATTTCTATGTTTATTATAATTCTATTAAGAGCTTTAAATATATCACAAATAAAGAAGGCATCACATTATATTATATTAAATATTCATTACAATAAATGAGTATGATTTGATTCTATAATTAAATTTATTATTTATTTTATTTTATAGAAGAGTATTATCTATTTTGATAAAATTATTGTTTTATTAATTAAAATAGGATTTGAAATTGGGTTGTTTATATATGAACATATCCATTTAACTATTATATTATTATTTAATGAACTATATATATTTTTTAATTTTTTAACCTAAAAATTTAAAGTTAAAATAAGAAACTATTTTTAAAGAACTAAATCTATATAATAATATTTTAAAATTTAGTATCAGGTATTATTAGAATACATTAGCATTAAGATAAAATTTACACATACTAATAATATAGCTTTGAATGAAGTGTAGAATAGAGGACATGCTTCTATAAAAACAAGCTTTAACATCATTTCTATTTATATGGGAGAGAATAAAGATAACACAATAGTATTAAAGGTCAAATAAAATTGTGTTATGCTTGCAAGATCTAGTGTGTTTCAATTTCATAAGAATTAATCTAATTCATGATTTATTGTGTATATGATGTTTAAAAGGGGTGATATTGAAAACAATTGAAATAATCTTACAAGTTAGGGTCTTTGATTGCCACATTTCTAATAAAATAATAAGACTTACATTTCAAGGTTTAATATTAGGGGTCTCTCTAAAGTTTTTTTATCTAAACTGATTGATGTATCCATTATTCATCTCTAAAATAAAAATAAAATAAATAATAAGTTATATATATGGTTATAATAAAAAGGTTATTTTTTGGTATTCATGATTTAAGAATTATATTGGTTAAGTAAATGACAAAAAAATAGTTAGGTAGAATGTTGGCTAAATGCATCTATACAAAAGCATTATCAAAATATTAAGACAAGTGTGGAAGTCATGCATAAGTAGTGACATCAAAAGGTGATTATGATGAATCATCCTTGGGAGGAAGATTAGCCCAAGTAGAGGGCTCACTTAAAAAGGGATCTGGTGTAACCCACCCAACTTGAGTATTCTCCTAATAAGCCTATTAGAAATGGCTCTGATACCAAATTAGGAATGATTACATAGTCCATGGATCTCCAACATAAACACCATCAACATAAGGTATTCAAAGAAGAGAGAGATTCACTAATAAAGATGTATTTTATATTTGTAATATACAATGTATGTGTGAAACCAACAATGTTTACACTAGAACAAGACTCTCTAAAAGATTACATCTCCACTAACTCACAAGATGACTCTAAGTTTAGTTTATTTCCACAATAACATTAATTTATTGGTACATGTTCCATATGAATGGAAGCATGATTAAATGATTGTAAATGGAGTGCTGTGGATATCCTCCAAAAAACACCCATATTAAAAATGGAATGTTAGAGCTCATTGAAGAAACAACTATATTTTGCATTTGCTATGAATAATAACTAGGTACACATCATCCTCAAACAACTAAAGAAACATTAGCAGTATACAACAGCCCTCTTAATGCAAATTTAGGAGTGAATAAAAGTAGCTCAATATCTCCAAAAGTGCCAATGTGGTATGCATGTAGAAAAACACTATAAAACCCTCTAGTGCGAGTGCCCAATATGCCACATGAATAAAAAATATAAGGTGAAAAATACCTCCTTCTAGATGGAACAAGATCTAATCTATAGTTAAATAGAATGTTACATCCCGATTCCTCACTAAGAAAACTTAATTATTTATGGATATTGATAGTTAACAAATTGATTTAGTTATTTTTGACAAAGCTTTGAGATATATGCTATTATGTGATAGTGGAATATTTCATAGGTTACATGATTAAATTGCTATGAGTTAGCTATAGTGTAAATGTTTACATTATGATCATGTTGATTTGTTATTTCAACTATATTATATGTATGTACATCATGATGTTATGGTATAACTACCTACTTGTTATGTGGTTGATGTAGGATAACTCATCACTCATAGTGTGATAGAGGAAGACCATCATCAGAGAGGGTGTTGTAAATGGAGTTGTTAGAAGATGACAGAGAAATTGACTAGAACCCTGCACACACCACATTAGATAGCACATGTTAGATGCATAGTGGAATGGTTAGCATAGTGTTTTTTGATGTCATTTGTATTAGATATTTATTTATACATGGTTAATAACATATTTTAAATGATTATATATATTTCATCTTATGTGATTTACGTGTATGATCATTAATGGTTGTGATTGGCATAATTAGATTAAATTTGAGTTTATTGTAAATCAATAAATCGTCATGACATTTGAAGTGCTAATTTAATCTACAAACATGGGATTATTGAAATTATAAATAAAATATAATAATTTCTAATTAAGAGGAAAAATAAGAGAAAGGAAAGAAAATAAAATAATAATAATGATAAATAAAGAGAAATAGAAATGTTTAAATTTAGGAAAAATAAAAAGAAAGACTTTGATAAAAATAAAAAAAATAAAGAAAAACAAAAAGAAAAATATAAAAATATAAAAAGAGAAAAGTTACGCCCTTTCTCATAAGAGGAGAATAAAGATAAAAAGAAAATAATATATTCAGATAGAGGATAGTGGGGTGCAACATACAGAGAAAGAAGGAAGAGAAGCAGAGAGTGGAATAGAGGAAAATAAGGAGAAAGCTGAGCAAAAGGGAAAAGATATATGTGGAACTAAGCAATTTTAGATCAGATTTTGAGAGGCAGTTGATGTATTTAATTTTAGTACGCTTATTTTTATGTGGTATAGACTGTGTGATGATAATATCATCCTATAAGGTGATAGTCAATTATTTATCATAAAGTTATACTAGTAATATATATATATATATATATATATATATATATATATATATATATATATATATATATATATATATATATATATATATATATATATATATATATATAAGACCATTATATACTAGAAACTTCAAACCATGCATATAGATAGAGAGACATTAGTTTTCAATCAACCTATTTATTCACGATCAATCTAAAATTAGTATATGTTAAAATCTGACCTTTATGATATATGAACCAGACAAAGAATTTATACATAGGGCAATTTGCCCAAAAAACCATCTTAAGATAATTGTATAAAACATATGTATCTATTTGTATATACTTGAGTTGTATAAATCAATATTTTTATACATGATGCCAAACTGGAAATTAATACTTGTAGTTAATGGAGATCGATCCACTTTCAAAATAAAATATAACCAATTGTAAATATGTATAAATATGACATCATTTAGAAATAAATATGAACTGTATATATACATTGATCTGAGCTATGTGGTGACTTCTCTTTTCAAACACATACTTTGCCCAATTTGGATAGCGAATCAAAATGGACACCCAATGATTATGGATGAAGTTTATATGCAGTAAATTGGGTCACTATATATAACAAAATCAAAGTATGAGCTTGTCAAACTATAGTATTAAGTATTAAAAAATACATTTCACCTCTAATATAGTGATTTATATGACATTCTTTATATTATTCATGTTTATTAAAACAAGGAAAATAACTAAGTTATTTATTGGTTTATACACAACTAAGTCTTATGCAGTGATTTAAAAAGAATAGTTTGAGATAATGTATATAAGTAGCATTGGAGGAGTATGTAGTGATTAGCTATATGCATTTATATAGTTGTATCTATGATATTATCTTCTAATAAAAATAAGAATAATGATCCATATTATTATTTAATAAATGTAAAAATAGAAAGTATCAAAAATATAGCTAGAGGAGTCTGGATTACCATGGAATGGTCAAAATCCATAGCTAGACTATTGAAATTCGTAGCTCAACTGTCGAAATTCATAGCTCGACTATGAAAATTTGTAGCTATCTGTTGAGGTCTATAAAAGGCTTGGAAAGATCCATAACTTCTCTAGAATGATAGTTTGTGACTAAATCCCTTCCTTGTCTTTATGGGATCATATCAAGACTCTTCTTTAGATGATGTAATACCTATACATATAAAAAATAAAATACTAAACATGCAAACAACTAGTGTATATAATAAAAAATGCATTAGATCCACAAATCAATCCTCGTTTGGAGAAGATAGATCCTACTTACAGTTATGATTGGGGATACATTAGATAATCGAGAACATGACCAATATAGATCCACTAGACCCAATTAGGGGATATATTATCACAAATAATATCACTAGGGAGGGTTCCAAAGCCTCCAATCAAGCAAAATCACATAATAACCCTAACTAAGTCCTATGTTTTCATATACACTATACTAATAACAAATAAAGTAAAAAAAACTATTTTTGTGCTTACCAAAGCTTGTGGCACAAAGTGGGAGTAATAAATAACTAAAGTAAACATATATAGAAGATATATACTCATGTCAATGTATATGGAATCTTAGTGCATAGAAGATAAGTACAAATTCATATCTATATACTCTTTCAAAGGAGGAATAAAGTTAAGAATACTTATCTTTGAAGATGAACCCTCTGAGCCTTTATCTTTCCCTTGGTCAAGGTGCTTCACAAGAGGTTGTTGTCGTATGTAAGGATGATAAGGATATATTAGCTATAGGCTACACAACCTATCAATGCATCCAAAAAACTTCTCGACAAGACCAGATATATATCTCCAAAGAAAGTATAAAACCCCAAACTTGCTCCTCAAGTATAATAGTGGAAATGCACAATAACTCATACTTATTCTTCTCTTCTCTAAATAATAGATAAATTATTATGTATATATAGGCATATTTAACCCTAAAACCTTCCAAAAATTTTGATCGATAGGGTCGACCTGGTTGACCTAGTATCATTATTGACAAAAACTCACTAGGTCATAGACTAGGTCAACATAGATTTGAACTAGACCCTAAATAAGTTTTGCTAATAAGAGTACAAGGTCAACCTAGTCATATAAACTATCAAAAGGGGTTTTAGGTTAGTAAAAGGGATAATGAAGGTGGAAAATGATTGGAGGAGTGTGAAAAAGAGAAGACAAAGCTTAAGGGAATGGTTTTTAGGAGATAATTGTGTAGATAACAAGTGAAAAAAGAGATAACAATCCTATAAAGCATAGATAGTCTACCCACCCCTTTCAATCTGCACCCCTTAGGGTGTACACTCAGATAGATTGAGACTCGATGGGTTCTTACAAGATAGAAAGCATCATTATTTGATAAAAGTTTGAAAATATTATGTGTATACATATTCCCCACTTGAAGCTCATCACGTGTTATGTAAGTACAACACATGATGGTGCTTCAGGAATAAAACATGATGACACATAATGTTGATGCTAAATAAAGTTAAATAAGGAGAAAATAAGATAAATGAAAGGATATAATTGAAAAACACATACATTTACTTACCCTAGTGTTGTAGAAAAAGAAGATGTGAGAGATGTGAATGCATCCAATGTGAGGAAAATTAAGTGAACCTATAGAGATTAGTGTAGAAAGAGTGAAAATTTTGATTTTCTTGTAATATAGTCATATAATAGTGGAAAAGATTCTCTACAACATCAGGTTTTCATAACTTTTTATGGTTTGAAAAATGAGTTAGTAAACATAAAGATATGATTAAAATAAGGAATTTGATGGTAAATATTTGAAGGGTAAATAATTGTGAATAGTAACTTTAAATAGGGTGAAAAAGAATTCATTTGCTATTGTTTGACTATTTTGGGAGAAAAATGGAGCTCTGAGAGACCTAATGAAAGTTGAGAGAGTCAAGATGGTAAGGAGATGACAATTGAGATGAGGAGGATGCTTTACAACCACAACGAGTGCAACACAGGTAAGCAATTGAGAATTTTAAATTATTTTGAGTATTTTATTTGAAATTGAGTGTTTTATAGAAATTTGTAAATTATACCATATTTAGTGATTAAAATTAACCTAAGAAGTTTTTAGGGACACTAGAGGTCAAATGGGGAACTGGGTTGAAAGGGTTTAGAGTAATAAATGCCAAAGGCATTTATTATAATGGGTTAAAGAGTCGACAGTGTGAAAGAACTAGGTTTACTAAGGTAGAAATTAAACTTTTGAAAGGGTCAACCTAGAAGGTATAGGTTGAATTAGTTGTTTATGGAGAGGGTCAAAATAGTACCACTTGGACAACTTAGTTTGTTAAGTTAAAAATTTAACTTAGTACTTTGAGGGAAGAATGAAAGGGCCGACTTAGTTGTTTAATTCCAAATGGTCAACCTAGTATTATAGGGTCGACCTAATATGTTTCTAAATGGTTGATATAGTACTAATGTACAATAAATTAGCTAATATAGTACTTTAAGGCCCATGGTGCCTCATCAAGTATTGAAATGGCCAATTAAGCTAATAAATAGGTCAAATTGGTAATGAGTAAATTAAGGTAAATTATATTAGTTTATGTGAATTTTTAAAAGAATGTATTTTGATTATAATTGATATGAAGGTCTAATAGATCTTTTATTATTTAATTATTGTACAAGAACTAGAGATTTTGGTGATTGGTGGATGCATCATGGCTACTAGATCTATTAGAGTACCTAATAGATGACGATAGAGCTAGATTGGTCATACTAGGCTTAGGAGGCATCATGGAGATGTCATGGATTTTATTGAGTATTGATTTAGTGGTCATGTTCCTAGGGTCCTTGGAATGCTTGACCAATACTTTTATATGGGTGGTGGATGGAGATACCATAGAGGTTGGTATCACATTAGAGGATGTCCATGCATTTCTTAACCTACCTATAGAGGACACCATTGATCACAGGGATATCATATGATCAGGAGGAGAGGTGAGCATTAGTCCAATGAGTGATTTACTTAGATAGGATTTACCTGAGACTAAAGGTGAATTTTTTTGATGTCTATATTTCCTAGATTTTGGATATTTAGAAGGTTGTGATAAGAATTATGATAGTAAAAGTATTGTGTCACAAGTCAAATGGTAAGGTACTGCTATATGTGATAGCCTTGTGTCAGTCAATATTAGAGCAAGGGGCACTTTATAACTTGGGTTCTATCATCTAGGTTCATCTCATGCATGATATGTATGGGATGCTCTCTAAAGGGTTGAAGACCATGGGGCTAGTGGTATTTCTGAGTGCTTGGATATATGAGAGGTTCCTGAAGTTTTGAATAGTTGGGTTGCCCCATATGATCGATGATTGGTTACCTCAGGTTTTTATATAGAGATAGGATCAAGTAGCATAGGTTTTGCCCCACATGTTAACATTATAGATAGTGACATGAATAAAGATTATGTGGTGGCCTTATGCACACATTATGATAGTTTCATTGAGTTAGGTGATAGTAGTGCCAGGGTTAACATGAGTGCAAATCACAGGCCACTACACCTAGTGAGTAAAGCTGCATCTACTGGCATGCTTTCTAAGATAGTTTAGAATCACTCACTCGATGGATATTATAGTAGTGCCTACATTTTGGGCTTGACATGTGAGATAACTAAGGGGGAGAGAAGGAAGAATAACACTAGTTATGAGACTAGAGATCAAATCATGACGTGAGATACCATAGACTAGTCAAGCATGATAATGAACAACTAGAGAAAACATGGATGTAGATGTAGGAGTGTCTTAGGTACCATATCTGACACCATAGCAAGATGAGTAGCAACCAACTCAATCACATCATCGATGGAGATGCCAATGGTGAGGTAGATCATATAGGCTAGTCATCCAGGATCACCCATTAGTTAGCCTATGGTAGAGCTAGTCTATAGAGGCACCATTGAGGTAAGGATTGAGACATGCATGAGTGGTGACCTTAGGGTTTGCTTTGATTAAGAGGAATCCCATGGATGAGATACTCAAAATATAATTTTATGGAGAGATCATGATTGATGGATAAGCAGATGGGGAGATGATGATTGGTGACACCAGGACAAGTAATAAATGGTTGTAATTTTTAGTCTTTGAGATAGAATACTATTTGTATAATTTTTTTTTATAGATTATATATAAATAGATTTTGAGATATATCTATGTTCTAATGTCTATCTGGTTTGAATTTTTTAGATCTTATGGGTGAGAAGGAGACCATATGGGGATCCCTGGTGATAAGAACACTCCATGATATCCTGGATGGGGTGTTGGCACCATACAACCTTACCACATTAGATGATCCTATGGTACCATCTGCCCTAGCTCAAGCAAGCTAATTCAGACTAGTAGGGGAAGTTACAAGGTAGTTATAGGCATATGAAGATGGGTTACAAACATCGCTAGGTGGGAGTAGGAGAGGCACAAGCATGATAGGCTTTGACTCAAGAGAGATCTGTGTATTTGGATACCACTATTTAGCTAAGATAGGTACAGGCCTAGGTGGCCAACCTACAAGGATAGGTAATAGGCTTGATATCTCAAACATCCTCATTATAACATACTATTTAGAGGGTACTTTTTGAGACATTAATGGGTAGTGTGGCTAAGATATAAGATAGACATGATAGAGCCCAATCATAGAGCTAGAGCAATGTATTTTTGTATTTTGTATAAAAAACACATGATATATATATATATATATATATATATATATATATATATATATATATATATATATATATATATATATATATATATATATATATATATATATTGGATAGTTATATGTTAGTATTATGGTTTTGGTTGTGTATGCATGGATATATTTCTTTTTAGCACATGTATTTAAATTTTATTTTATATTTTATAGGAAATATATGTGTTGTGTTTTATTTTTTAACATTATGTAGAACACATGCATGTTTTAAAAAGAAACAGGTAAAAAGGACTTGGTAAAGTATAATTAATCAAAAACAAATGCACTACACACTATTTCATGATGGGAAATGTGTAATAACAAAAGATGACTAAGTATATGAAACCAAATAGTGGTAAACAAGAGGGAATTTTTTTTTAAAACCATGATAAAGGATGACACCAAATTAAAACAAGTAAAATCATACTAAATCATATTGGAAAGTATGAAAATAATGTAATAAAATGGAAAGCATGTGAAAGACAAATGGTATAAAACAAATCAATTAATTAGATCAATCATACTAAATCACATTGTGAAGTATAAAAGAGAGACAAAACTTGGAAAAATGGCCTTAAATTAATCATACTAATTCAAATTAGGAAGTATGAAAAAATTAAGAAAGTGGTTGTATTCTTACATGCAATCAAAAAATAAGAAGATGAAACATTGATGAAGTAAACATAAAACATACTAAATCAATATGGGAAGCATGTTAATGACATTTAACTCATAATTATTCACATCTTATCTCATATTTGACATATGTATTGTGACTTGGATTATTAGAGAAATTTGTGAGGAAGGTCAGGTCCTATCCATGGTCTTACACTGCAACTCATAAAGGGAACACCAATGAGGTAGAATTAATGTGAAAATATAGTAACAATGGATGTTTGGAATAGTAATATGAAAAATTGGTAATTTGTGAGGAAGGCTAGGTCCTATCCATGGTCTTACAATGCAACTCACAAATGGAATCCCTAAGGGAGTGATCAGTGAACATAACAATATTTCTCAAAGGGAAATATCAGGATTGTAATAAGTGAAAAAGGGAATGTAAAAATCATAATGTAGGCATATTATGAGAATACCTTAGGATACATGAGGCACAATAAGGACATAAGAAGACACTACGTGACTAGTGACCATCAATATATAGAGTATACATGTTCACTATAGTCATAAAGCTATGTAGGCAAATAAGTGTGCTACTAAGATCAATTCATATAGGTAGTTTTGAACAAGAAAAAGTAAAATGGACCTACCTTCCCAAAACATGTTCCCCATTCCTTAAGACCCCTTACAAATCCATCAATCTACTGTGAAGATTGGATACTTGCAAAAGAAAGTAGGTAACACTAAAATAATTTTTTATTCTCCTTTTCTAATCTACTGGCCCATCACACCTCAATGGACCCCAGTTCTATTGTGAGGCCAAATTTAGAGTTTGATCTTCGATTAGAAAAAATAGATGTGTTTAGAATCATGTCTTTTAGTGTGATTTGAATTTTGAATATTTTGAATGTTGCCTTTTAGATCATTGCCTTTTGTTAAATGATTTGGATTTTGCATAGTTTATGGCTTTTAAGATTCCTCCTCCATATGGACTTGGAATAACCAATCATGAGATATAGACTGATACACACAAATGAGATTTAGGCTTAGGATAAAGGAAGCTAAGTATTTGAAGATAAGATGTAATAGAAAACTCAGGCTTAACGATGAACTAACTTGTTATCTCAAGTCTCAACTAGGTATATGCTTGGTTTGTGAAAGGGAATAAAGGGGGATAAAGGGAGATCCAAAGTGGATCGGTAAAAGGAGATTATAATGAGATGAATTTTTTGCTAATTGATCACATGGTAAATGAGGAATGACTAAAAGGAGAAAGGTTTATATAACTAAATCATGATAATAATTATCTGTGTTTATAGAATAAGATAACAAACAATCATGAAGAAAAAAATGGAGTCATAAGAAAATGAACACAAGAAGAAAAGAATTAAATTATGAAAAAAATACATAAGAAAACATAATGACATAAGAAACAAAATAAAGTGTGAAGCCAAAGTCACCATGTAAGATAGATAATAATTTGACATAATGTCAAATGATATAAGAATAGATAAATGTAAATTTGGAGCACATAGCCAAGCCAAATGAAAATGTAAGAACACCATGCATGTGCTCATAAATATTGATATATTTATCCACACACATTATCCATAACATCTGATAAGTCTCTATGAAGTTGAATGTGAATTACAACTAATGTCTGATCGATCTTTAGTGATAGTTGAGAAAATAATTCACATCAATTCTCCTTGATATAAAATGTAAGATTGCTTGAAGGATCACACTGGTAAGGGATATCATGTAAGGGTTGCTTAGGAGAATGCATGGGAGTCATTTTTATAGGAGATGAAGGAGTCATCAATAGGGAAGGTGACATGGGTGAGGGACTCATGGGTGGAGAAGGATCCATGGGTGAGGGAAGGTCCATGGGTAGAGGAATAGTAGATGGAGAAGGGACCATAAGAGGCAGAGTTATTGAGGAAGAAGAGGGAGCCTTATTTTGAGAGTGACCTATGAGAGGAAGGGTAGAAGTTGAATGAATGGTTAAGAGGTTATTTTTAAGATGTTGTTGAAGGATTAAAAAATGATCAGTGTGATGTGTTCTACATTGGTGCCATAGATAATATACCTCTCTATACTTAGGAAGATACTTAGGTAATACTTTCAGGGGAGGTATAACCTTGTCTATGAGTTAAGGAGTGGTGGGATGCAAGGTGTTGATATATTGCCACAAATTATGACAATGCATGGATGAATGGTTATCTATGTTTTGGAAGCAACATATACACTTATGAGTAGTCTTGGTAGGTGTACTCACAAGAGGAGTGGAGATAGAAGTTGAGGGATTTTGGTATAAGGAACAATATCTATTCTAATCATCGATAACTTTATGAATCTTAGTTTTAGGCTGATTGGCCCATTTGATGGGTGAAAGATCAAACTATGATAAAGGGATCAAACCATCACCAAGAGAAGGTGGGGCTAATGGAGAGACTGAATAAGGCTTGACTGAAAGAACAATAGGATCAAAAAAAAGAAGAGACTCAGCTAAAATGGGAGTGGAAATGGGATATAAATTATGTGTTACTAAGGGAGGGGCAAGGTTCATAGAAGGTTGAATGATAATCGTAAGCATCTCAGGGATAAGTAGGCTAGAGAGGTCATGGTATCTAGTAAATCAATGTGGACCAGTCATAACATCATACATAAGCATACTCCTATGAGGTTATTTAAAAACTAGAGGTTTACACACCATCTATACCCTATGACAAAGAGGAAAAATACTAAAATTAGGGAAAATATAGGATAGAAATATTGAAATACTAAAGCAAAGAGGAATGATAACAAATAATTTTAGTATCTCAAGCCTGAACCAGACCTCCTAAGAATGGATCATTTAAGGTATAGCCATCATCATAATCAGGTGTATGAAGATCAATGGTGCAAGTAGGAATGACCTTGTCATTCGATGTGGTATGATGAATGGAATGCCAAGTCGTAGTTAAGACAAGGGGATGTCATCACAAGGTGGTTGACAAGAATGAGGTTGTGAATAAATAGGAAGCTAAGAGATGGGATGAGGTGTGAGATCTAAAATTTTAATCTTGAGATTCATATCATAAGGATCATCATCATTAAAATCTATGAGGTTAGGGGGTATATTCCCAATGAGTTTAGGATGACCATTGTATCCTCAAGTGAAATTGATAGGAAAGTTGAACTATTGAGATTCATGAAATAGAATGCTTGTCAAGGGTTCAAGGGTATGAATCTTGAATACACCACGGTCTTCAAATTATTTGAAATTCCAAGGATTAGTGTCACCTTGAATCCTATAGATAGCTCCATTGTGAGAAAATTTAACACATTGGCAAGAAAAAAAGGTAATTTCCCTTATATGATGAGTCCATGGCCTACCAAAAAGAATGTTATAGGAGAGAGAAAATTTGAAAAACATCACCTTCACATGAATGGTGATATGTGGGATGGTAATGGGTAGCTACACACAACCTAAGGGAGGCATTTGTCTTCGATCATAGCCTTGACATGTGATGCATGTGGATTTAAGATTACATTGGGAATATCTAAGGGTTTTGATAAAATCTAGAGAGGCAACACAAGTGTCAGAACCCTCATCAATCAAGACATGCCTGACTTAGATATCACCAATTTGGACATTGATAAAAAGAGGAACATCATCCACACAAAGCAAAATATCATCAGGGATTATATAAGCAATGGGGAATTTAAAGGAAAGAGAAGTGTCCATTGCAACATGTATGGACATCTCTTCACACTATTATAAAATGCTATCTTTTGATCAAGATAAAGTGGCTTTGTGTCCTACTAAGGGAGGATTAGGGATGTTTATTTCAAATAAAATCTATGTAAGATGGTTACAGTGTCATGGAGAGGTTTGCATAAATTCAAGAAATGGGATTTGAGATGGGATATTAGTAATCTCCATTATATGATCCCCCTCATCATAACCCATAAGAGGACTATTGAAAATAGGTGCATAGTGTTTAAGGATGTCCTCAGAATCATGGTCAAAATTAGGTCAATAAATAAATCCATAGCTAAATTACAAAGCTACCTACAATTCTCATGAGAATGACCCTAACTAGCATGAAACCAACAAAATCTATTGGGATCATACCAAGATTTCATGGGATGAGTAGGATCAAGTTTTCATGGGAGAAGCCTTGGTAGATTTTTTGTAATTATACTAGAGATAAAGGTTTATGAACATTAATGTTGTTGGTTAAATATAATAAGGATTGGTGATGTAGTTAGGAGGGGAAGCTTGTTCCAAAGTTTGGTTGAGAATGAAAACTTGAATAGTATGAATGGTATCATAAGATTTAGATGAAACCATCATTAGTAGCATGAAAATTTTTATTCTTGAGTAACATATGAGTATCATAGAAGGTTGGGATGGCTCAAATTGATGCATAAGTAAATCTTGACACTTAGCTTGGTCAATTACTTCTTTCAAAGTACATGGAGAGAGTCCAGATCTAATATTACAACTTGGGAAAAAGAGCATTGGTAAATAGATGGAAAAGGTTATGATCTACCATATTATGTTCACATTTATTAGATAAGGTCTTCCATCATTTGATCAAAGCTTGTGTATTTTTGTTCTCCATTTGCTTACAATTGATAAAATGGGCCAAGGTATTCTAAGGGAGATCACTAGTTTGAAATTTTTGGACTAAAGCATTGACTAAATCTTCCAAACTAGTGATGGAATGAGATTTGAGTTGGTTGCACCAATCTAAAGCATCACCCATGAGATTCTTTGCTAATAGTTTTGTAGTGGCAAAGGTATTAATTTGACCCAATATTTATATATATTTTTAAATGTCTTTAAATGAAGAGTATGATCAGTTGATCCATTTTAAGAAATGGTAGGGGTGATACCTCCTATATCGATTGTTTCTCTACATTTTTGCTAATTACATTCAGAAGAAGAAGAAACTAAAGTTAAAGGTCAGGGGTTAGATGATACCCAGATTAAGTTACACACCGTATCCAAGCGATGTAGGAGCTCCTCTTTGGATGTGGAGGAAACACCTGTAGATAAGAATAAGATACTCAAACACATAAAATGTTAGAGGTGGATATGGTGGACTGCCAAGCTACATGCTCGGTCTCGAAAGCATAAAAACTCCTTAAGGGATGACAGTCCACTATTTGACAAAAAGAGTGTTGTATAAAAAGAAATGGTGAAAGACTAAGAAAGAGAAAGTAGACAATGCGTACCTATTCTCTGTAATTAGTCTACCATAGTCACCGACGTCGGTAGTCCTGTCGACGTTAGTTGGTCAATGATGCCGACGTCGGTTATGTTATCGATGTCGGTATGGGCAATGAGCCTTGGACGGGTTTTAGGGTTATGTCTATGGTTGAAAAAGGAGTCTGGAAGGAGTCTAAGTTGTGCAGGGTTGCAGGAAGGTGATTAAGGTGTGAGGAAGGGCAAAGGTAGAAGGTAGGTATGAAAAGAAGATAAGAATAGGAGGAAGGCTTTTCAGCCTTTCTACGAAAGAAGTCGGGTCTGGTTGATAGTATTTACAAAAAGTAAATAGAAACTAATTACCAAGTTATTCTAAATACTTAAATGGAGACAAAAGAATACTTAGCTCTGCTTGGTGGAGAACCAGATGTGTAGAACGCTTGTTCCTGTTATGGCTGATGTTGAGGTCCTCGTGTAATGTTCCAATCCAATCTAGAGTGACTTGCGTAGAGTTTTTATAGCTAGGGGAGTGTTAGTCAAATTATGATGATTAGTCTCAGAGTGTGCATGTTGATGTCTCAGAGTTTAGGTGGAAGAGAGAATCAGGATCCGATGCCAGAGAGAGAGTCCCCGAGAGAGTGGATTCGGGAGTCCTAGAGAGGTTAACTCAATGTTAGAACTTGGTTTAAGTAACCGACGTCGGTGATCCCGTCGGCATCAGCCGATAGTTGACTGATGTCAGTGGCTAGAGAATAGGTAAAAGGGCTATTTTTAGCCCTTTACCCATTCTCCATCTGCCAAGTGCATTTTTCGTTGGTGAATGGTCAAAAGATGGGTTTATTAGGCATGAGAGTTAGTTAGGAGGTTAGGATGGAGTGAGAATAGGTTATGGGTGACTCATAGGGTGAGAAATGGTCTAAGGGCGAGGTGTCCAAGGTGAGGTGTCTAGGTGATGTCATTGTTTTAAAATAAGTAATCTATTTTAAATTAATAAGGTGTGTAAGGGACCAAGGGGAGTAGACACAATTTTAGTGTCTACATCGATATTAGCAATTTGAGATGTAAGAGGCTCATTTTGAAGATGTTTAATTGTCTTATTAACAAGAGGAGGTTGAGGGATAAGATTACTATGGGAATCCTAAAGCAGAGGTGGGGGAATATTTTGGTTATGCATGCCCCATGGCATCTGTTGAGGGTGGGGTTAAAGATGGATAAGATGATTTTACATTTGCATCTTTTTATTTGCATTGTTAGTTTGAAAAGCATTCAGTTTATTAAGAGTTTTTAATAGGAGTTAATGGGTTTGAGTTACATGATTAACATTTTTTGGAGCATTAGAATTGGTAGTAGTGGCTTCGGTACCACTATGGGTGTTAGTAGGAGCTTGAGAAGAATTGTTAGTGAAGAACTAGTGGCATAATTTACTTGTGTGGCAAAAGATGGACTAGTTGATGGATGAGAAGAAGCAACACTAGAGGCAATATTACCATGGGTATAAAATGATGCACTAGTGGAAGAATTGAGAAGAGTGGGTCTAGGAAGAGGTCCACTAGATGTGGAAACTACCATGTTAGTAGAGATACTAGGAATGGAGGTAGAGGAAATCAAAGAAGTCATGGTATGAGAAAGGGTCAAAATAGAGTGAAGAGGTTGAGAAGCAAAGAAGCTAGTATCCCCAAATCCATGTGATAATGTGGGAGAAGATGAATGGGTATCCTTAAATTGACCACTTATCATGAGATGGTAAATAGTAGAAGGATCCTTTCATTGATGTTGAATAAACTCATTGATGAAGAAGAGAATTTTAGGTGTGTACTCTAATTCAAGTTGATACTCATTAATGAAGAAGATAATTTTAGGTGTGTACTCTAATTTAGGTTGATTTTAAGTGAGAAGAGAGGATTATGAAGAGAAGAAGAATGATGAGGGGTCCCATAGTTTATAGTGTAAGTGGTTGTATGCACATTAATTTCATCTAAGATAAGAGCCACAAGCTACTTATGGGAGACCCTATTAGGGTTGGTAAGTATCAATGTTGAATTCAACTCAATATTGTATTCATATAGGAAGTTCATGATGGAGAGAGATTAGGTATCACAAAGTTGATGCAAAATCAAGGAGAAACAAAATGCAGATAAGAGTATAGATTTGACTAGGTCAACCTAGTACTGAAAATAAGGTATGAAGAACTAAGCCAATAAGGATACAGAGTTGACAAAATTGACTTAGTATTATAAGTTGAGATAAAAGGTAGACTGATAAGGATATGAAGTCAACCAGGTTAACTTAGTACTACAACTTGAGAGGCAAAAAGGAGTACTAGGTCGACTTAGTACTACAGTCAAGGAAAAAGATAGTCTATAAGAGATTGTATCAAATAGAATAATAGTCTATTGAAAATACAAATTTTTTTTGTGTAATTTTAAGCAAGAAATGAAAGAAAACACACAAGCAATTTGATCAATGAGAATGATCCAATTCGTACACAACACAAAACCTTACACCAACACTGGGCAATGCAAGTTTTTGAAATAAAACATACAATGAGAAAAGAGCAAGTAGTCAACTAAAAATTAAATGCTAACTAAGTGGTCATATTGAATATTCTTAGATGATTATAAAGTGTTATTTTAAGTGTGATAGGGAATTTGGATGAAATTAAGGAACTAGAAATAAATCTATGGATGGTTTTAGGATGTTTAGGCTGAAAGGGATATGTGTTGACAATGGTACTAACTTGGTATTGGGGCTTACCCCCTCACTTTGACATCTTGTAGTGATAAAGGTGTTGGGTGATTTTCCAATATATACCATTAATCATGTGTTTATACTTGGCTTGAAAACTAAGTTGGCTTCCACCTTGGTGATGAAATCCAAGTAAATAGGCTTTGGGAAGACAAATATTAAATGCATTTTGAAATTATGTGATTTGGTAGTGTGTGTAATAAAGATAAAAATAGTGAAACTAAATGGTATATTGAAAAACCACCTAATTAGACTATGTGATCTACTATAAGTATGTAAACAACTAAAAGTGGAAGTGTGAATTAATTACTAACACATAATTATTAATTCTTAATTTAAGCATATCACAAAGTTGGTTTAGATGATAGTGTATTAAAACATTACAAAATAGAGTCGACAGGGTCACTGTTGTACTGGAAAAGCAAGATTCCTTAAGAATTAAGTCAACTAAGTTGACCTAGTCTTTTAGATAAAACATAAAATACAAAACTATGTCGATCAAGTCAACCTAGTTTACTGTATGATTGCAATTTTGAAGACTATAAACTTTGTAAAATAGAACTGTAAGGAAATACTAAATTGAAAGAGAGAGAAATAAAGGAACCTTGGTGGGTTAGAAGATGGTGAGGACTATGAAATTTCTATTGAAATTCCTTGATTGTTGCTTTTAAGTTCTGCCAACTATGTTGATTGGGTCAACCTAGTTTTGCAATTCCCTGTTTGTTGAACTATTAAGATGACTATATCAGCTTGGTCAACCTAGTTTGTTATCTAGAAGCTGATTGTGATATTAAGTTGACCTGGATGACTTAATTTTCTATTTTGGATCTAAATAAGAGACTAAGTCAAATTGTTTGACATAGTCTGCTATCTGGAACTGAATAATAGTATTATGTCGACCTATGTGATCTAGTAAGTTATATCTGATGAAGACCTATATAGAAATAATAGAGTCATTTTGATGTGACTGTGTGTTAAACCTATGCATATAAGTTAAAAACTATATTGGCTTGGTTGACCTAGTACCACAAATATATAAAAATAATAAAATGATAGAAATGAAAAAGTGTGAACGAAAACTTGCAAGGGTTAGATTCACATCATGTTTAACAAAATGCATGCAATAAAAAATGCATCATATCTATAAATCAATACTAGCTTGGAGAAGATAGATCCTAATTACACTTCTGATTGAGGATTCTAGTTATAATATGACCAATATGAATCTTCTAGACCCAATTAGGGGATCTCTTATCACAAATAATATCACTAGGGAGGGTTCTAAAGTCTCTAATCGACAAAAATTATGCAATAACCCTAACTAAGTCTTATGTTTTAATATTCACTATACTAATAACAAGTAAAGCAAAAAAATCTAATCTAGTGCTCACCAAATCTTGTGGCACAAAGTGGGGGTAATAAATAACTAAAGTAAACATGCATAAAATATATATACTCACATTAATATATACAAAATCTTATGCTTATAAGAGAAGTACAAATGCACATCTATATAACTTACAAAGGAGGAATAAAGTTAGGAATACTTACCTTTGGAGATGAACTCACCAATTCTTAATATCTCTTTTGGCCAAGGTGTTTTACAAGAGATTATTATGGTAGTAAGTATGACAAGGATACACAACCTCTAGGCTACATAACCTATCAATGCATCCTAAATATTTATCCAAAAGACAAGATCTGTATCTTCAAAGAAATTATGAAACCCTAAGTTTTCTCCTCAAGTAGAATGGTGGATAAGCAGATGTGTAATAGCTCTTACTTCTTATCTTATCTAAATAATGGCAAAATTATTATGTCTATATAGGTATATTTAACCCTAAACCCTTTCAAAAGTTTTGGTCTACAGGGTCAACCTAGTCAACCTAGTATCATTATTGACAAAAACTCACTAGGTCATGGGCTAAGTCAACAAAGAGCCGACCTAGACCCTATATAATTTTTGCAAATAAGAGTACAAGGTTGACCTAGTCGACCTAGTCATGTAAACTATTAAAAGAGGTTTTAGGTTAGGAAAAGGGCTAATTAGGGTGGTAAATGATTGGAGGAGTGCATAAAAAAAAACAAGATTAGGGGAATGGTTTTTAGGAGATAAATGTGTAGATAACAAGTGGCAAAAGAGACAACAATCTGGAAAATCACCGATGGTCTGCCCACCCCTTCTTGCTGCACCCCTTAGGGTATGCACTCAAATATATTAAGACTCCATGGGTTCCTACAAGATAGAAAGCCTTAGTATTTAATAAAATTTTGAAAATATTATGTGTATACATTTATAACATCATGTAAAAAATATTAACTTAGGCTCACATAATCTTAAAGAAACACAAACATTCATCTTCTACCTTAGAATTTTTATAAGCCATAAGACTACATGCAATGCTCAACCTAAATGGCATATTAATGGTTGTGAAGGATGATATATTATGGTTATAATAAGTCCTAGTGTGGACTCATCATTAAAGATTTATAATCCATAAGATATATTTATAAAAACCTCACATAATGACTTATATCTTATCATGTAGTTTATCGAAAAGAGTATGTATCTTTATTTAGGCATATATGTAGTTATAGTATATCAAAATCTTAAAATAGCTTTTAATAAAGCATGTGATACATATATAGCACAACATAGTCTTTCATTATGTTATGATAAGCTTTGTGATATGCATGAGATCACTTATCATATGTAGCATGTGAAATAAGAAACATATTATTGAAATATTGCTATAATAAGCTACGTTTTAATGAATAGCATGCTAAAATAATATAGGTACATCTATGCCTAATTAGCTTATACTTGTACATAGGGGTGTGCTCCTATAATTATAGTTTTATTGGTGGTTCAAAACTATATTATAGGTTTTTGTATAATATAACCTTGTTTATGCATATATAAAACCTCATAAAAGTATAATAAATGTTATAATGGAATATTATATGTTTTGTGAAAACTGAGACTTTCTTTGTTATAACTAGTTATTTGAACATAAGTCTATGTTTCCATTGATTTATACTACTTTATTATGGCTGATTATGGTATTAGTAAGAATGCTTAGAAACACTAGACTATGAAAATATGGGTTATCATAGGGTGTAATATATTTGGAAACTACTTATAATAATTATAAATTGTAGTTAGATGTATATTATACTTGGATGGTATAAACTGTAGTTATTAATTATATTATGGGATAGATAATAATGTGAGATTCATTCATATGTTTGATGAAATAAATGTATGCTTTTTTATTATTTCTATGCTTAACATGTTATGTGATATGATTTCTAGAAGGATTTAATATGTATAAATCTATTGATTATATTATGTTAACCACATCTCGTATTGTTGATATTGAATAAGTAGTGAGGTGGATTTCACTAGCTTACTAACATCACAATTCTAGATGCAGGTAATCTGATCAAACTATGTGCATAATTTTTGACTAATCTTTAGATCATTATTAATTGAAAACTTTGGCCAAAATAATGTTAAGTGAGACATTTTCATTTCATGAGTATGATTTAAATGTTTATGCAATATCTTGAGTAGAATGAGTTTCTATGATACACTGCATATTTAGTTTTATAAATCATATAACACATAAGTACTAGTTTTTTTCTATGAATTCTCATACCATCAATATCTACTCATCCATAAAGGGAGGATCGTTCTTTGATGGGATTAGTGTGTATGATCATTGGTTCATTTTTGGTGTATAAAAATGCTCAGATTATGCTTTCCTTCCCCACAATAGTACTTACTTGGAGATAACACTTAAGATTGCCATAAATACTAGAGTATAGGGAACTATGCTCCAGAGAGCCATTTATCTTATATATATACATCATATTATATTGTATTTATTATTAAAAAATTATCATGATGAACTATAATTAATTACTTATTATATATTGATAACATTGATTGTATGCTTGTACCATCCATGGCTAGATATCTATAACTACTTTATGTAATCAATTATGATATGTTTATTATGATGATAGTGATCAATGATGTATGATGTAGTATAATCCATTTATAGCTATCACACTTAGATTATTTTATATGATTACTGAATAGATTCTTGTGGTGTAATCTAATTAAAGTATATGTTGTTTAAATTTAAAAAAAACATGTATTTTTAAGTAGATTCTAGTGGGGATGTTACATGTAGTATCTGATCCAGCTTCAAACTCTAAGACCTAATGAATCCATTAATGTTTTCATACCCTTCTATTTACATAAAGGAGAATGGTGAAAGCTAGATTTTTTGGAAAGGGTTTGTCAAATGTATATGATAGTAACCCTCCATTTGATCCTAGCTGATTTAACACTAAGCAAGCAATAAATATGGATCATATGATTGCAACCATGAATGAGACCATGGACTAAATTTTATCCCTAGATCAGGTGGTTCATGGCCATGAAGAGGAAGAACATCAAGATGTACCTCAAGAGCATCCTATTGAGCATGAAAACCCTTAGACTATGAGAGCTTATGTAGTTCTAGAATTAGCTAGAGATATGAAGAAGGTGAACCCACCTAATATCAATTAAACTATTGTGGGTGATGGAAATGAAACACGGATGACTAATATGGAGAATTATTTTGAAATTCAAAACTACTCCAAGGTCACTAAGGCAATATAGGGAGCATACCAATTGGCTAGTGAGGTAGCTATGTGGTGGGCCAACAAGAGGTTGGAAATGAATATTAACTCAACTACCACTAATTGGGATCAGTTTGTGACTCTCTTCAATTCACAATGGCTTCCATAGCTTTATTTTGATCAAAAACTCAAATATTTTTATATTTTGAAGTAGGGAGACTTATCGGTGAATGAGTATTGGGAACAGTTCACCAAACTTTTGAAGTACATACCTTAGTACCACAAAGATGGGAGGTTCAAGATCAAAAAATTTATCATGGGATTGAGACCCTAGATTGGTGAAGAGGTGGATGTTCATGGACCTTCTACTATGGACCATGTCTTTGAAAAGGTAGTCAAATAGAAACAAAAGTTGAAGTCTCTTTCACAATCTAGGACAAGTTCAAGAAAAAGTTTGAAATTTCTAATTCAACTTTCAAAAATAAGAATTGGAAATAGAGGAGTGGAGACTCTAGGAAGAATTTCAAAATTCAAAATACCAAATTAAATAATGGTTCAAAAAATAAGAAACTAGGTAATGGTTTTAAAGGTGGTTTAAAGAGAAACCAACAGATTGATAAGAAACGACCACCTAAATGTTATTTTATTTATGTAGATGACCATTATGCTCATTATTACACTTGGGACAAGTCAAATAACAAAGGTCATGTTCCTTAGTAGGGTAGTTTTTAGCAATGCATTCATGCAACAATTGAAAATCGGCAAGCTAAATTTCAAGCATTACCCATAGATCTGTCAGGTACTTTGTTTGACCATCCAATTTCCATTTTGATAGATAAAAGGGATATATAATGTTTTATAGCTCCTAAAATTCTTTGTAAGATATCCAAAAGATCTCAATTAGTTACAAATGCATGGTCAATTTAGTATGAAACTTATTCAAAAGTCATGGTTGACAAGTGTTTAGTTGAAGCAAAGATTAGGTTGCCCGAATTCATAACAGTAGTGGATATGTATGTAGAACCATTAGGGTTATATGATGTAATCTTAGGAGTCAACTAGATTGAAAAATATAAGGCCAAGGTTGACTGATACTTGAAGAAGGTTGAGTGCCTGGATGATTATGAAAATTAGACACAAATTTAAGGCAAGAAAAGAGAGTTGAGGCTCAGGCAGATTTTTACAATGTAACTCAAGAGTGCTCAAGGAAAAAGGTGTCAAACATTTATCATAAAAATAAATGAAATTGAGGACCTAAGGAACCATCTCTTGAATATTACCCATTTTTAAGATATTTTCATGATTTTTATATGAAATAATCATCAGATTTTCTTCCTAGACATGAGTTTAATTTCTATCGATATCATACTTGGTTCAGAACCATAGTATAAGGCACCATGATGAAAACCGCTAAGTTAGTTAAATTGAAGGCTTAAATCATAAATTATTTTCAAAAGATTTGATCAGGCCAAGTGTGTCACCATGGGGTGCACCAGTTGTCTTTATCAAGAAAAAGGATGGTACTCTTTGAATTTGCATTGACTATAGAATGTTAAACAAGGTAACTATAAAAAATAAGTATATACTACCTCATATAGATGATCTTTTTTATCAAATGTGAGGAGCAATGGTATTTTATAATATTTATCTTAGATCAGGATACCATTAACTGAGGATAAGGGATGAGGATATTCTAAAGACAACATTCAAAACTTGTTACAGGCACTATGAGTTCATAATGTTACTTTTTGGGTTGACTAATGCTCTAGTAGAATTCATGAATCTCATGAATAGTGTATTTAGAGATTATATAGATCACTTTGCTTTATTTTTTCTAGAAGGCATTCTTATTCAAAGAATGAAGAGGAGCACCTTCAACATATAGAACTAGTTCTACAATGATTATAAAAGCACAAACTATATGGCAAGTTATCTAAGTTCATATTTTTTGAAGAGATAGTGTAATATCTAGGACATATTATCTCTATAGATTATATCTTAGTATATCTTGTGAAGCTAAGAACTATTGTGGAATGGCCAGTGCCAAAGAATGTGCATGAGGTAATAAGTTTCATGGGATTAGAAAGCTATTATAAGAAGTTCATTCTAAATTTTTCTAAGATAGATAATCCAATTGCTTCTTTACAACATAAGAGCCAAATGTTTGTTTGGTCAAAGAAGTGTGAAGTAGCTTTCCAATAATTGAAAAGAAGACTTAATTTAACACTAGTGTTAAGAGTTCCTAACCCCAATGGTCAATTTTTAGTGATTACAGATGCATGAAAAGATGGACTATGAGGAGTTATTATGTAGGATGGTGCAGTGGTGGCTTATGAATCGAGGAAGCTAAAGCCATATGAGGTAAACTATGCCCCTCATAACCTAGAACTTACAATAATTGTGCATTCTATATAAGTGTGGTGGCATTTCTTGTTGGGAAAATTATTTGAGCTCAAGATGGATAACTTGGGACTCAAGTACATCTTCACCCAAATAAATTTGAATGCTCATTAGAGATTTTGTCTTGAGTTCTTGTTTGATTATGATTTTGATATCAACTATATCAAAGGTAAAGAAAATAAAGTATCCAAAGTGTTAAGTAATAAAAGGTACATAGCAACCATAACTACTATCAGGAGTACTTTCATGGATTGAGTGATTGAATTCTTATTAGGAGATGAATTCTATGATCAAGTCATAAAACCATTATCTGAGAATATTCAAAATCTTTGATATAAAGGATTCAGATTAGAGAGTGATCATCTTTTGCATTATAATAGAAGTATGTATGTGCCAAATTGAGAGAATCTTCAAAGCATAGTGCTAAAGGAAATGCATAATGCCCCATATTCAATTCATCCAAGAGTAACCAAGTTTATTGTAGAGCTTAGACCATTGTATTTCTAGAAGAGAATCAAGAAAGATGTAGTAAACTATGTGTCATGTTGTTTGGAATGTTAGTGAATGAAATATGAATGTGTGCATCTAGATGGGTTGGTATATCCACATGATATACCAGAATAGAAGTGGAAAGTGATCAATATGGACTTTGTCCAAGGTTTATTGATGTCACAAAATAGGCATGATATGATCTTGGTAGTAGTTGACAAACTAATCGAGGTGGCTCATTTTATACCAATAAATTTAATCAATGATGCACCTACCCTTATGAAGAGGTTCATAAAGGAAGTGTATAGGGTGCATGGATTTATAGATAAGATCATTTTGGATCATGATCCAAATATGAATTCTAGATTTTGGGTAATTCTAAACTCAACTTTAGGTATGTAACTAAATTTTAGCACTACATATCACCCAAAGATTGATGGCAAGACTGAGAGAGTTAATTAGGTATTATAAGATCTTCTTTATATGTATTGTATGGATCAGTAATATAAGTGGAATGATTATATTCTATTGGTTGAGTTTACATACAACAACTCATACCAATTGACTTTGAAGATGGCACCATTTGAGACACTGTATGGAAGAAAGTGCAAGACACCAATCAATTGGGATAGGTTAGAGGACATGGTAGTCTTTAGACCTAAGATGATTTCATAAATGGAAGAGCAAGTTAGATTAATTAGGTAGAGATTGGTTGAGGCCAATGGAAGGTAGAAGATTTATGCTAATCTGAAGAGGATAGATACATAATTTTTAGTAAGTATTTTTATAGGTTAAGCCACATAAGAGCTTGATTAAATTTGGGAAGTAAATAAAACTGTCACCAAAATATATGGGACCCTTCAAGGTGTTAGAAGTGGTCAATCCTATAAAATATAAGATTGCATTGCCATTAGCCCTAATTCTATTACATAATGTCTTTCATGTTTCTTATCTTAAAAAGTATATAGATGATCCTATGCATGTGTTAGATTGGAATGCTTTACAAGTTCTATATCCCAAGATAGTCATGGTATAACCAATTAGAGTAATTGACACTCGCAAACTTCATTTGCATAATAGAGAGAGTTGTCACAGTGCAAGGTCTTTTAGGACCAATACTCTAAGGATATTGTTATTTGGGAGGACTATGATGAGTTCTACAGGCGATTTCTACATTTATTTGCTTGATTTGATATTATTATACTATGTTATTTTTTTGTTGAACAATGTTTTTCATTCAGAACTTAAATTTGAATAAGAGTCATCTGGGATGATGACTAGATTTAGGGGGGAAGGATGTTACACCCTGAATCCTCACTAACCAAATTTACTTAATTATCCATGGATATTTGTAGTTAAAAAATTGATTTGGTTATTTTTTGGTATCTACTATAATGCTTAGGTTACATGATTACATTGCCATGAGTTAGTTGTAGTGTATATGTTTACATTATGATTATGTTGATTTTTTATTCTAGATATATTTTATGATGTATGTATATCATGATCTTATGGTCTAACTACCTACTTGTTGTGAGGTTTATGTAGGAGAAATCATCCCTTAGAGTGTGATGGAATTGTTACGAAGATGATAGAGAAATCAGATAGAACCTTACATAGACCACATTAGCTAGCATATGTTAGATGCATAGAGGAATGATTATCATAGTGTATTTTGATGCCATTTGTATTAGATAGTTGTTAATACATGGTTGATAACATAGTTTAAATGGTTATATAGATTTCATCTTATATGATTTGTGTGTATGATCATTAATGGTTATGATTTGCATAATTATATTAAATTCAAGTTTATTGATTTATAAAATTATCATTAATTCATCATGACATTTGAAATGCTAATTTAATTAACAAACATGTGGATTATTGAAATTAGAAATAAAATAAATGAAGTATAATAATTTCTAATTAAGAGTAAAAATAGGAGAAAAGAAATCAAATTAAAAATAATAATAAATAAAGAGAAATAGAAATGTTTAAATTTAGGAAAAACAAAAAGAAATACTTTTATTTAAAAAAAGAAAAAAATCTAGCAAAAGAAAAGTTACGCCCTTTCTCATAAGACGAGAATAACGATAAAAATAAAATAATATATTCAGATAGAGGGTAGTGGGGTGTAACATACATAGTAAGAAGGAAAAGTAGTAGAGTGTGGAAGAGAGAAAAATAAGGAGAAAGCCGAGCAAAAGGGAGAAGATCTATACATAACTAAGCAATTTTGGATCAGAGTTTGAGAGGTAGGCAATGTATTTAATTTCTATGTGCTTATTTTTATGTGGGACAAACTGTGTGATGATAATATCAGCCTGTAAGGTGATAGTCAACCATTCATATACACACACACACACACACACACACACACTAGGCATTATATAATAAAGACCAATATATACTAGAAACTTCAAACCATGCATATATATATATATATATATATATATATATATATATATATATATATATATATATATATATAGGTGTTGTTTTACAATCAGTCTATTTATTCATGATTAATCCAGAATTAAGATCTATTAAAATATGAACTTTATGATATAAAATAACTAGGCAAAGAATTTATACATAGGGCGATCTACACATAAAACCATCTTAAGAGAAATGTACAAAATATATATGTATCTATTCGTATATACTTGAGTTGTAAAAATTAGTATCTATATACATGATGCCAAATTGGATAGTAATACCTTTAGTCAATGGAGATCGATCCACTTTCAGAAGAAAATACAGCCAACTACAAATATGTATAAATATGACATCATTTAGAAATAAAACTGGACTCTATATATACATCGATTGGAGCATATGCGATGACTTATCTTTTTAAACACATACTCTACATAGTTTGGACAATTAATCAAAACAAACACCCAATGATTTTGGATGAAGTTTATATGTAGTAAACTGAGTCTCTATATGCAGGGAATTTAAAGTATGATCTTGTCAAACTACAATATTAAGTATTAAAAAATACCTTTCACCTCTAAGATAGTGATTTGTACAACATTCCTTATATTATTCATGTTTATTAAAATAAGGCAAGTAACTAAGTTATTTATTGGTTTATACACAACCAAGTCTTATGCAATGATTTTAAAAATATAGTTTGAGATAATGAGAATAAATAATTATATAGCTAGCATTGGAAGAGTATATAGTTATTAGATATGTGCATTTATATAGCTATATCTATGATATTGTCCTATGATAAAAATAAAAATAATGATTTGCAGTATTATTTAATAAATGCTAAAATAGATATATAGCTAGGGAAGTATGGATCATCATGGAATGGTTCAAGGAACCTTTGGAATGCCTTGGAAACATGTTTTAAATGAGTCTATAGCTTGACTGTCAAAATCTGTATCTTGAATATAAAAATCCATAGCTTGATTATGAAAGTCTGAATCTATCTTCTAAGGTCATTATAATGCCTGACAAGGTCTGGAGATTCACTATAATGATAGGTTTGTGACTAAGGCCCTTCCTTGTCTTCATGGGATCATATCAAGACTCTTTTTTAGATGACATAATAACTATACATATAAAAAATGGAGGACTAAACATGCAAACAATTAGAACATTATTTAAAAAATGCCAACTTAGGCTCACAAAGCTTAAAGAAACAAAATCATTCATCGTATACCTTAGACTAGTTATAATCCCTAAGACTACATGGAATGCTCAATGTAAATGGCATATTAATGGCTGTGAAGGATGATATATTATAGTTATAATGAGTCCTAGTATAGACTTATCATTAAGGACTTATAATCCATAAGATATATTAATAAAAATATCACATAATGACTTATATCTTATCATGTAGTTTATTGAAAAGAGTATGTTTCTTTATTTTGGCATATATACATTTATAGTATATCAAAATCTTAAAATAGCTTTTAATAAAGCATGTGATGCATATATAGCACAACGTAGTCTTTCATTATGTTATGATAAGATTTTTGATATGCATGAGATCACTTATCGTATGTAAAATTTGAAATAAGATATGTATTATGAAAATATTTCTATAATAAGCTATGTGTTAATGAATAACATAAAATAATATAAGTATATTTATGCCTAATTAGCTTATACTTGTACATAGGGGTATGTTCCTCTAATTACAGTTCTATTGGCGGTTCAAAACTATATTATAGGTTTCTATATAATAAAACCTTATTTATGCATGCATACAACCCCATGAAAGTATAACAAATGCTAGAATGGAATTTTATATGTTTCATGATAACTGAGACTTTCTTTGTTATAACTAGTTGTTTGAATAGAAACTTATGTTTTCATTAATTTATAATACTTTATTATGACTGATTGTGGTATTAGTAGCCATGCTTAGGAACACTAAACTATGATAATATAGGTTATTATAGGGTGTAGTATATTTGGAAACTACTTATAGTAATTAAAAATTACAGTTAGATGTATATTATACCAAGATGGTATAAACTATAGTTATTATTTCTATTATGGGATAGATAATAATGTGATATCCATTCATACGGTTGATGGAATAAATGTATGTTTTTTTATTATTCCTATGTTTAACATGTTATGTGATATGATTGCTAGTAGGATGTAATTTGTATGAATTTATTGGTTATATTATGTCAACAACATACTGCATTGTTGATATTGAGTAAGTAGTGAGACAAATTTCACTAGCTTAATAGCATCACAATGTCAGATGAAGGTAATACGATCAAATGATGTGTATGAATTTTGACTGATCCTTAGATTATTATTTATTAAAAACTTTGGCCAAAGTAATGTTAAGTGAGACATTATCATTTCATGAGTATGATTTACATGTTTTTGTGATATCTTAAGTAGAACATGTTTTTATGTATACTGCATGTTTAGTTTTAGAAATCATACAACACATGGGTACTAGCTTATCTCTCTAGATTCCTACGCTATCACTATAAACTCATCCATGAAGGGAGCACCATTCCTAGATGGGATTAGTGAGGGAGATCATTGTTCTATGGTTGGTGTGGAAAAGCGTTTGGATGATGATCTCCCTCTCCACAATAGTACTTACTTGAAGATGACACTTGAGATTGCCACAAATACTAGAGTCTAGGGAACTAAGCTCTAGGGAGCCATGTATCTTATATGTGTACATTGTATTATATTATATTTATTATTGAAACATTATCATGATGAACTATAATTTCTTACTTATTGTATATTGACAGTAGTGGTTGTATGATTGTACCAACCATAGATAGATATTTGTAATTACTTTATGTAATCAATTATGATGTGTTTATTATGATGATAGTGATCAATGATCTATGATATAGTATATTCCATTTACAGTTACCACACTTAGAGTATTATATATGATCATTGATTATATTCTCATGGTGTAATATAATTAAATTATAAGTTGTTTAAATAAAAAATCACATATTTCTAGGTAGATCCTAGTGGGGATGTTACACATAAGAACTAAAAAATTGTCATGATGTAGTACAACATATGAAAATATGGTCCCAAAAACATTCCAGATGAGCTAATTTTTTTTTTTTTTTGTGGGTTCAATCTTACTTTTATGAATTCTACAAAACTACACTAAAAGAGATCTACATGGCTTAACAAATGAGCTCATGGTGTCGAATTTAAGTGAATTGAAAGTTGGTATAGACTTTCTCTTGCATTTTGCGTACAATGGAAATGTTTGATAATCACTAAAAACACTCAAATGAAAATTTATTGGATTATATTTAACAAAATTCCATATTAGTATAAATCTGTAAATGATGCAGGCATCCAACTAAAGGAATGAATTGGATATAAAATATATATATGGACATGTGAAGAACACATCATAAAATTTGGTAAAGAGAAATAAAAATTTATCCTCGCCACTTGAAGCTTGCTAAGGATTGAAGCTTTGGAGAGCTTCAGGTTCCTCTTATATTCTTTTCCCTCTTGATCTTCCTAACAACTAAGCTTTGAGATCTATGTGAATCTTCTCTAAAACATTCTCAGTGGTCTTCTCAAGAAAGCTCACATTGATACTATATTATAAATGTATCTGATACCATATTAGATATGGATATGATACCAAATTATAAATGATTACATGGCTCATATATATCTAACATAGACACCATCAACATAAATTATTCATACAAGAGGGAGATTCAACAATAAAGATATATTATATTATTTATATGTAATAGATAATGTATGTGTGTAGCCAATAATGGTTGCACTAGAAAATGACTCTATAGAAGACTAAATTTCCACTAGCTCAAGAGATGACTTTAAGCTTCTCCACTAGCTCAGGAAATGACTGTAAGCTCCATTAATTTATACATAAACATAAAGGGTTATTATATAGGAAAATTAAGATGTGAGTGAGAGATTATTGTTGGTGGAGTAATATGTGATATTATTCCCAAATTTACACTTAACCCTTCTTACACATGTGAGGATAAATACCACATTAGTTGCGTATCTAATAGTTGTGTGTGCATAATAAATCACACCTTGGTAACAGATCCACCTAAGGTGGAATTCACATTAAGTGTTAATATGACACACTCCAATAGAGCCAAAGATACCATGATACCTTGACCAAGGGGTAGATGCATCATAATACTTTTTCACCCACCACCTTATACTGGTGAATACCACCTAGATAGACCAACAAATGTTTTTTCACATGGTGGTAGACTCTAACCCCCTCATTATGGTAGGCATCATAATAATGTAGAAGTGGTTGTAAGAGTGATTGCACTATCATTTGTGTGTTGGTCGAGGAGAACCTTAAAATTATGGATTTTAAATAAATTAGCTCATGGTTTAAGGAACACTCCCCCAATGGTTAAGTAATTTGTAAATGTGTTGAAATTATAGAGCAACTTTTTATGCCTATGCCTAATTCTACATATAGGCAGAATATATCAAAAACACTTTATCATTAACAAAAATTAAAGTGAGATAACTTCATCAATGAAAATATGTATATTTATATATTTGTAGATCCAATGAAATAATAACTTTGAAAAAATTCCATAAAAAAATAATGTATGTTGGCCACTGAGCAATATCCCCAAAAATATCATTCTCTAGTGGAAGGGCTTAAGGTGAAAAGTCTGAAATATACCATGGATCCATTTCAAAGCATGTTTATAATGAGCCCAAATTATAAATAAGTGTTTAAAAGTCTCTAGTATATGTCATGAATGACACTTAGGATTAAGAATCCCTTTGTGTTTGAGTTTTTCCTCTAATAGTAGACCCTTGTAGAAAAAACACTAAAGAAAATATATAAGTTTACATTCAAGTTTGGAAGGTTGAGTTTAGAAAGGCATATTTGGGAAGAAGAGTTAAAAATCAATTGTATATTTATATTTCCAATAAATGAAGAGAAAGGACATATAATATGGTAAAGTCAACTAGGATAATAGTTATTAAAAGCGGTGTCATAATTCCACCGCTAGTGTTTCCACTAAGTAATCAGGGGTTTACAACCCAACTTGTGTAACATGACATCTGATAAAATCTCTTGAATACCTAGGATTGATGGTAATTTATAAGATAAAATCTTGAAATTCCTTTATAATTTAGGTCTTGAGATTCAATACTTGGAAGAGACATGATCTATAACACTAATAAATACTTTTCTATAAAGTTGAAGTGCTTTGATTCCTAGCATTTCATTAAGAGGGATGTTGTTATTGGCCATGATGGGATACTACCGTCAATTAGGGTTTTGAAAATAAATACTAGTTTTTAACCGTCAATAATCTATTTAAGGTAAGATTTGATAGCCTCAAAGGCTTTCTAAATGCTTATGACCATAAAATATCCCTCAATTTTGATCGAGGAATCAATGATGAGGAGAATATGAAACTCTGTATTTTTTCAACATTTTTTGGCATAGGGAGAACCTATAGAGATTCAATGTCTCATAAAATTTTTCAAGCCTCACGACCTTCCATAGCCCATACCAACCACTTAGAACATACGAAAATGATTTTTCTTTAAATATCAACGATGTTCATGCCACCCTTGTCTTGAGGGAGTAAGATATCTCCCAGACCACTCTATGAAAATATTTAGTTTTTTATCATTGGCTCAAATAAAATATTTAAGAAATTTATCTAACTTATCATAAGAGGCTTTATAAGGAGCCAAACAATAATAATAATAGATATGTATAGTATTTATAATTTTAGTGCAGACTTGAAAATGTTATGCCAAAGATAAAGTTATAGTGATCCAGTAGGAAATATTTTTTCAACTCTTTAAATCATATATCTCCAAAGTTCATAGGCATAACTATCAAATGCAAAAGGAATGCTAAGGAATTTTAACTTTTCACCTCTTCCTATCCATTTCCATTAGTAGTATTTGATCCAAATTGATAAGGGCATCATGCTTTATATAAAACATTACATTGTTTTACCACTATCCATTTCCATTGGAAGTATTTGATCCAATTAGACAAGGACATCATGCTACATATAAAACATTACATTTTTTCCCACTATAGATTTGATCGTGAAGCTTTAAAAAAAATATCAAGGCAACACAACACATCTTTAAAAGAGGCCTCATTTTCAATAAGCTTAAGGAAAGAATCATCTATGAATTCATAATTAATGAGCTGAGTGGTTCTATTTAGAAGTAATATCCCCAAAATCAGGCCACACTAAACTTTGTGAGCAAGAAGATAGCAAAAAAAAATTTCCATGAGAACATACAATGAGAGAGTAAGAGGGAAACCTTGTCAAATAGATCAAAAAATCCCAAAGCTCTCAAAATTGTAAGTTTTTATGGTCCAAAAATCCAAGACATCAGAGAACAGATTTTTCATAGCTGAAATAAAAAAAATTGCCTAACCTTAGAGCTTTACGGATGGTGATCATAAATGGCCACTCAATGTAGTAATATGATTTTTCAAAATAAATATTGAGGAAGATAGTGTTTTTTGAGAGGCATAGGTCCATTCCATTCTTTCAAAAAATTCAATGATGTTTTCCAAAATGTATCAAATTTTGATGAACCTTATTTTCTCTTTTCTGATGATAACATATATGACATGGTGAAGGTGAAGTGATAGATATTTATAAATAATTTTGGAGGAGACGTTGAGTAAGGTGATCAAATGATAACTAGTAATATGTTTTAGATCTCATTTTTTATGGATAAATTTAATGTTTCATTTTTTAATAATTTTCCCTAAATATTTATTGAATAATGATTCTCAGTAAACTTGAATCAAGTTTAGACCAATTTTTTTTTAAGTGTACTTGTAGAATTTATAGGGGAATCCATCAAACCTAGGTGCAATATAATTTATCATGCTTTGAATTTTTGCATAACACTCATCCAAAGTGAGGGGCATTGCAGAGGTTTTTAATTGAAGTGTTTATATTTAAAGGGACCACATCTAAACTCTTTTGTATGCTTGGCCTCTTTTCACTAAGTTTTCATGGGCTTGGAACATTAGTTTATAGTGGTACAGAAAAGTTGGGGAGATTTTAAGTAGTTTAGTGATGCAGATGCATAGTTTGGATAGCTTTGATACGTTCTTTGGATTGTTAGCCCCAAGGGTTTTATAAAAATATTTAGAGGAAAGATTTAAAATTTTGAGCTAATTCAAATTGTCTTGAATTTGAGTGCCTTTGGTAGTGTGGATTTCCAAAATTTTAAGATTGTGTTTTAAGTTGAGCCTACATAGCTTGTAAGTGATTTTAAAAATGAATTTGTTAAAACTATGAAGTTACCCTATGGAATCCCTTGGCCAACATGCCATCAAACCATTTTCAAATTCAAACCAACTATTTTTCATAATTATTGAGGAAAGAGGTGATACATTTGATCACATCATTCCACTATTCAATATAGATAACAATATAAGTTGGACATGGCACCAAGTTCCACACCTTGGAAATGAGTTTGATAGTGCCTTTATGGCTGAGGGTTGACATATGTAAATAAAATTGTGTGCATGTGTTTTTTTTAAATCGACCTCCCCACTCCAATTGGAAAGTGATGGGACTGTGGTCAAAGAGAACAAGCTTCAGATGGATGGTGACAAATTTCTTGTCATAAAGTAAAATGATAACTCATGTTGTTCGATGAGTATGGCATGGTATAGCCATTTGAGAACCTTATCAACATTAGACTAGAAAATTTACCAAGTAAACCCTAATTTTCAACATAAATAATAACACCAATAAATAGGGTCTGACAACCCCAAAAGATTTTTAAAGTAAAATCAAGCTTCACATTATCCCACATACCATGACATATGCAAAACACCCTATTTGTTCTTAAGGTATTTGACCATATTAAAGTTTCCAAAAATGAAACATATGTAAAAAGGTAGATTATAAACTAACCATATCCATAACATCATTGGATCAATGCCGTAATTATGGGCATAATCATTAATTATACTTAGAGAATGACCATTAATATAAATTGTGACCTAAATTATCTGATGTGATAGATCTTCTCCCAATGTAACAATTAAAAATAAAAATTTAAAGGAAATAAAAATAATAGTGTCACCACATCCATCCTCAGATGAGGTGTAAACTTGCATGACATGTGACCAAATACACTTCAAAGAAGTTTATAGAAGACAACTTACAATTCTAACTTATTGCAAACACATGAAATATAAAGCATCAAGATACTAATAAGTGATTGCACAAATAATTTTTGTGAGGACTCTATGAAACCTAAAACATTATAAGAGAGAATACTAATAAATAATAATCCTTTATGTAAGTTTTCCCTATTCATCCTTAAATATTTCATCAAAAACCATAGCTACAAATGGTTTCTTAGTAGTAGTTATTCATATGGGAAAATAAAATCCCTTAGAAACTTTGAGTGGATTTTGGACCCATTGTCTCCCCATGGAAACTCATTTCCGCTGTGAGGAGACTACATGAGAACTATGAAAGTTGAGTACCAACTAAGGAGTTCCCAACACTTGAAGTGACTAATTTCATATATTTTTCTTTAGAAAATTTTATTTGAGGGATAATTAGAGTAAATTGGATTTGAGGAGTAGAGAGAGGAGGAGGCAAAACATTCTCCATCTTTTTCACATTTTTTTGAGGTTTGCCATTGTAAATGGTATTAGTTGTTTTATACATCATAATTTCCACTTCATCCTCACATCATCTAATTTTATATGATTTGTCCTACTTACCTTCTTAGTCATTTATCTAACATGCTCCTTACATTATTCATGTCATACACTAACCTTATAATGTTTCATGTCAATTAATCAAGTCCTTATTCCTCTATTATCATATCATTTGTCTTCTAATATCACTTAGTCATTTTTTTGGAATTTTAAACTCCAGTACTACTTAACTCTCACCTACCCCGAATTTATCCTACTAATCATTCTTTTGGTCATTATCTAATCATATCTTAATCTTCATTATTATTTATAATAGGAGCTAGAGCCTTCTACCCTCTATAATCCTCTCCCATTCTTCAACCTTATAGAGAATTATTCTCTATAATACTCTTAGGAATTTTATATTCCTTGAAAATTCTTTTCATCCTCCTATAAATATACATGCTCATTTCGAGGTAAATTAAGTGCTATGTTGAACATCCTTGGTCTATCAAATGGTCTATTATCTATCCATTATCAATATATTGTTTCAAGTCTATATCATTAATATACAAAGGTAATCTAAGCATCAAGCAAAGTCTACTTGTCATTGGGGCACATCATACAATTCGGAGGTAAATTGTGGAGCATGATGAAGGTATAATTATCTTATTTTCATCTTTATTACTTATTTTTTTACGTACCTTGCCTAGTCTTGAGTTTAAGTTGAGTTTGGATTCAAAATTTCACCTAATATATAATGGTGACCCCAATGGGAACCCTCTTTTAACTTAACCCTCTCGAGATTATAGTGTGAGTGATTGAGCTTATAAGATAGGGTTGAGGAAGAATTTGAGGCCAAACTTCCCAAAATTATGTGATTTTCACTTTCAGGTTGTAAATGTAACATTTATTTGTGCATAAACAACATTATTATCTGCAAATGCAACTTTATAGCTAACTACCATGACATCATGCTTAACCATTGATAGTGATCAACATGTATCACTTGATTTTTTACCTTTCTTTTTTTAAACTCATGCCTTAAGTTTTATTTACTTAAATGAGATATTATTTATATTGATTTGAGTTCATTTATGTCTACCAAATGTTTATGTAGGAACAAACCCACGACTTTAGAATCATAATATCGAGCTCGATAGGCACAATATCATTCATTTCAATCATGGATTTGTGTTTATGACTCTATTTTTTCACAAGTTTAAACCCATCACTATGTAAAATATAAATTATATCATGTAGCCATGACATCATAAAACATAGATAGAAGATTGTTTTGTCACCAATTTCTAATCTACACTCTCTATTTTGATTTACTGTTTGGTTTTCTATGGTGCTAAGGTATTTTATTATATCTATTTTTTATCATTTTCAAGGATAATAATTAGTTACTTATCAATCATAACCATATATAACTACCTATATTTTCCTTAACCTTATTCATTATAATAGGTGGATTTACATTCAGAAAGGGGTCTCTTCTACCAAGACATTACTAAGCATAAACATAAGAAATCCTTAATTAAAATTAGCTCTCTGATTATGTTGTTAAGTTGGTTATAATTATGGTTACACAAGTTTTATGTGATTATTTTTTTTAAGAATGAACCCACGGCTGCATAACCATAATATTGAGTTTAAAAACCATGACATCACAAGTTATAGCCATTACATTATAACAAGTGGTCATTAGTTGGAAGAACAAACTTGCAGTTGCTCAACCATAACATTATGGTAAAAAATGTGACATTATCAGTATGAGCCATGACACCAAACATGTATAACTTTCTTTTTTGGTTTTTACGAACTCACATTTTTGTACCTGTGATCTCATTTATACTAACTATGGCATCATCTCTTAGGTCCATGATTTCATAATTAGTCTATTTTCTATCTAACTATGTCTCTATAATGAACTCACATTTATATATCTATAGCATTAGTATGTGTAAACATGACATTATATATCTAAATTATGACCTCATTGAGAATATATTGATTTCTGGGTCTAACACTTATTTTTCAGGTTACCCCTCAAGTTGCTAAATTCAAACCAACAACACTCTATTTTGCAGGACACATGTCAAAGGATTAAAGTTTTGAAACCTTTGTACATATTTTGTTAATCACATCATAATTTTGCACTTAATCAACTTGATTATTTGTTTTTATAATTAATTAACATACTTATTTTTGTAGCATGTTTGTTACCCAAGGATATGATGGTCTATGCTCTCCCCTTGAACTCGAAGGGCGAATCATGGGGATAAAAAATAGTCAATAAACATCCACATTTTATTTTCTAGGGGGAAAGGTGATGTGGAATTCATCTCCATGTATTTAACTTAGTCTTATGAGAATTGTGACATGGATTTCATCACCATACACAAGACCACACTTTGTGTTCTGACATAGTATAAATATCAAGGACAACTATCGCTTTAGCTAAGAAAAAATTTCCATATAGAATTTTGTGAGGTGAGGAGGTAACAGTTCACCACTCAAGATCTATACAACACCTTACATGTACTTGGGCTCCATGTATCACAAGGTGTTTAGGGGAATCCCTTAGAGAGCCAGTCAAACCTAAAATAAGACCGCTCAACCAAAACAAGCAACTAGAGTAGGAAAAATAGCATTCTCAAATATCACTCATCAGGCATATATAGTGAGAGAGGGTTGGGTGACACCAATATAAGTACCTCTCGTTATGAGTCATTTATTTAGTTGGGTTTCAATTTTCACTCTTGCATTAATCATTAGAATTAGGTTTGTGGCTTGGTTGCTATTGTTTGTGTATTGTTAAGACCAATATTATTTATATACCTTATACCTTACACACAAACCAAACCTAGTCAAAACTTATCCTCTTGATCAACATAATCACTTGGCTAATGATTATGTTTACCATCATCATTTATATCATCTAAGTTAAACTTGTCATCATTCATCATATCTAATCATGCCTTAATCATCCACACTTAGCCAAAAACCCCATCAATCATCTTAATATTTCTTAAATAATCTCATATGTTATCATCCATCATAACATTCAAGCTTGCCTTCATCATCATTTATCTTAGTCTCACCTACATTTACCTTAGCCATACACTCATCATATCCCCTTATAAACCAAATAATTAATTTTGTTTCTTAAGCTTACTCTAGTCATTGTATCACCTTGTCGTAGTCATAATATCATCACCTATCATCCACCATCTTTCCTAAAGCTTTTATAACATCCCCACTAGGATTTACTATAAAAATGAACAATTTTTTTTAAAATTAATTCCACAAAAACAAATTTAGAATTCATCATGAAAATGTAATTAATCATAACATTCAAGCTTGCCTTCATCATCATTTATCACCTACACTTACCTTAGCTATACCCTCATCATATCCCCTTATAAACCACATAATTAATTTTGTTTCTTAAGCTTACCCTAGTCATTGTATCACCTTGTCGTAGTCATAATATCATCACCTATCATCCACCATCTTTCCTAAAGCTTTTCTAACATCCCCACTGGGATTTACTATAAAAATGAACAATTTTTAAAAAATAATTCCACAAAAACAAATTTAGAATTCATCATGAAAATGTAATTGAATATTCTATCTTAATTAAGCAGAAAGTGTTAACTAACAAATTTGGCATGTGATAAACTTATTCAACTACTAAACACTAAGATAATATAAACATAACATGACTATATATATATATATATATTCTAAAAATTAAATACATTATTTCAGCCACTATTGATCCATTTCAATATCCACTTCTATATAAATATAGATACATATATAATTATATTTCCATTTGTAAGAATACCACAATAATAATTACAATACAAGATACAAGGCTCCACAGAACATGATTTCTCTAAACTCCAGTATTTATGGTAATATCAATTGTATTCTCCAAATAAGTACTATTGTGGGGAGGGAGAGTATTATCCAAGCACTTTTCCACACCAACCATAGACCATTGATACCCCACATAATTCCCCAACTAGGGAATGGTCCTCCCTTCATAGATGGGTAAATAGTGACGGTGTGAGAATCTAGAGAGACAAGTTAGTACCCGTGTGCTATAAGATTTTTATAAAAATATGATGTATGCCAAAAATAAATATGTTCTAACATGATATCACAAAAATATGTAAATCAGACATATGAAATGACAATGTCTAACTAGACATTACTTTGACTAAAGTTTTCAAATAGTTATTGATCTTTAGGATCAATCAAATTCATACACACCACTTGATCAGATTACCTTCATCTGGCATTGGTGATGCTAAGTAAGTTAATGAAGTTTATCTCACTACTTAGTTATTACTATCAATGCAAGATTTGGTTAATATGAATATAACCAACAGATTCATATAGATTACTTCTTACTAGCAGTCATAAAACATGCTAAACACATGAATAATCAAAATGCATACATTTAGTCTGTCAAATGCATGAATGAATCTCCACTATATTATTTATCACATATGCATAAAAAATATAATTTATACCAACTGGATATAATATACATTTAGACTGCATATTTCTAATTTCCATAAGTATATTCAAATATAGTACATTCCATGATGAACAATAATATCATAGTCCATTATTTATATATACAACTACTCAATTACAAATAACCAATTATAATAACTTTAAAGAATCAAATATATCATAAACCAAGTTATATCTCTCATGAACATGATATTTCATTTATATGTCTTGTGTTTTTAGGAGACTGTATGCATATAGTTATAGTTTCTTGTTCCTCAAGATCCTGTGACTTATTTTTACTAGTCAATAAAATTATGGTTATAGGCACACCTCCCAATGTACTAATATATGTTATATATGCATATCGATATATTTCATATATACAAGCACTTGTACATACTAGATATATTCTTAATATGTACCACACATAAGTACTCATACAATATATAAATACTGTATATAAATGTCAACAATCATTTATATTTCCAATCAAGAACTTCATATGATTTCAAGAACCATTACAACTTTTTATTCACAAATACATTCATGAACCATCATAATATATTAATATTTTCATATTGTTAATAAACTAATTATTATAGTCAATAAACTATTTATAACTACATTTTACTCTCTTTATTTACTGTAGGTTCTCATAAATATAAATAAATCAAATTGACATCTAGTTCAAGTTCATTTTGAACTACAAATCACACAATCCTTATACAGTTTATACAATCATTTAAACTTCTTACGCTTAGTTCTATATATATATATATATATAATAACTTAGCTAATTTCCACTATCACCTATTGTGATATGCCTTAGGTGTTATGCTCAACTATTATTATTTTTATTTCAATTGTAATAAAGCTTTATAATTTGATTTTTATGTAAACTTATGAGTATCAATCAGCCTCTAAAATTGAGCCTATCTTTTACTCATCCTAATGCATGAGCTTATTACCCAGCTCTATGCTTAAATAATTCGACTAGTTTGCAACATAAAAAGGCTCACAATAATGATTTTAAGAATACTTGTTTTCTACAATTATTCTCTAATTTATTTCAAACTTCACATTGGGAGGTTTAACTACCCAAGTCATTACATAGAATTCTATTTGTTAATAATTCATCTACACAAAGTTCTATATATTAACTGAAATACTTGCACAAAATTCTATCTACTACTATATCATCTACACTAACTCCTATTTCTTATATAATTCATTTACACATTTACACTATACATTTTATCCACCCATGTGTGTATATATTTGTGTGTGTGTGTGTGTGTGTGTGTGTGTGTGTGTGTGTGTGTGTGTGTATCTTTTTGTGTAATATTTATGCATATTGACTTAATATAGTGTTCCTATAAATTCTTCAAAGGTTTCATCAGCTAACAAATTTTTACCAACAAATTACCTTTATTGTGGCTTTATAAAAGAGCCTAACATAGATTTTTTATCTCCTAAATAATTATGGTAGACTATTTGTATATTTCATTGAGTTTATTACAAAGATCAGGGTTTTGGTGTACTGATATTGATTCATCTATCTGGTTTTGTGTCCATTCAATCAATTAAAAAACATTAACAATTCTACATACTAGATATTTCTATATATAATCTTTGTGAATATAGAGCAAAACTTACCTATTAAAGGCCAAAAGTCATGACCTTCCAAGTTGTCCTATGGTGTGCTCCCTGCACCAATCTTCTACCCGTGTTTTTTTCTCCTCTCTTTCTCTCCACTTCTTCTTCATATTCTCCTCCTATGCCACCAAATTTCTTCTTTTTCTCATTTCATGTATTGCCTTTTGTAAAGCTTGTTGTTTATTATTATTCTATATTTACACTTTTCCTATGTATATTTTTATAATTTGACCCAAGTAAGAAAGACAAAACATCCTCAAACATTCCCCATAATTCCTTAATCATTGATTTATTCATTTTATTTCTTGCATGTTCTATTAACATCACATGGCCAAATATCAACTTTACAAAAATCTACTACAATACAATTTCCAGTGATAACTAACACTTTGAACATCACCATTGTCTAGGCACTAAAATATTTGACTAGGTTTAGTTTATAAGCTAGATTAAGATAAAAATATAGTTTTGTTACTAACTTAGTATAGATAAACAATCATCATGACTTAATAACAATATGACTAATGTAAGTTGATGATATTCTTTTAATCTGAAATGGTAAATCAACAAATATTATATCAAAACACAATGGTTATTATAACAATGTAATCATTTTTATTACTATATATATATATATATATATATATATATATATATATAAAATCCAATGTATTTTGGTATCTTTATATATTAAGGTGTTAAGCCATATAATGATATTTCCCAAATATCATAATGATAACCAGTTAATCTTCTAAAATATTACAAAGACATTTTGGTTAATCTATAGACAGTAATAAATAGATAATATTTAACATGGATTTGTTTTCTTGAAAAGCATTAAGAATCATGAATATAATAACATGACATAAACACATGGTAACATTATACACCCAAATCTACTTATAACAGTCACAACACAATCACACAAGATTAATTTTACATAGGCACAAAATTGAACTAAATCACAACTAATACACATAATCAATTATCTAAATGCAGATAACATCAAAGATGTACTAGATATAACAATTAAAACAATGCATATTATGAGTACTATTTAACATGGTGTGTGCATGGGTTCTAACTTTTTCTCTATTGTCTCCCAACATCTCCATCTACACCATCCTCTCTGATGATACTCTCCCTCTATCATTCTCTGAGGGATGAATCTCTCTTGCATATAACTCATGACAAGAAAGTAGTTAACCCATAACATAATGATGTATATATCATAAAATGTTTCTTTATCAACCAACCATCATGCTCATAATATAAAGAATATACAAATATAACTAACTCTTAGCAATGTAATCATGTAATCAAAACAACATATAATTGTTTCATAGCAGCATATGACTTATAGCTTAGTTAAAAATTAATTAATCAATTTAACAATCATAATAATCCATAGATAATCAGGTCAATTATCTTAGTGATAAATCGATATGTGGCATCCTTCCCCCTAAAACTAGTCATCATCTTGATGACACTTATTCAAATATTAGTTTTGAATTAAAATATGATTCTGTAGAAAAATAACATAGTATAAAGTAACAAATCAAGCAAACAAATATGGAAATTTCCTATAAAACTCATCATAGTCCTCTCACATGGTATTATTCTCAGAGTATTGGTCCTAAAAGACCTTGTACTGTGACACCTCTTTATTATGCAAACAAAGTTTGTGACTATTAATTACTCTAATTGGTTCTACCATGACCACCCCAAGATCCAAAACTTGCAAAGCATTTTAATCACACATATGTGAAAAATCAAAAATATACTTTTTAAGATAAGATACCTGAAAGATATTATGTAATAGAGCTAGGGTTAGTGGCAATGAAATCCTATACACTACAAGATTAACCAATTCTAAAACCTCAAAGGGTCCCACATATCTTGGTGAAAGTTTAACTGACTTCTTGAATTTAATTGAGTTTTTTTGTAACTTAACCCACAAGAATACTTTATCACCTACTATAAACTACCTAGTTATTCTCTTCAAATTAGCATAACTCTTCTATCTATGATCCAAAACTCAGAAGTTCTGGTTGATAAATATTTCAATAGCATAGAAATAACACAGTAATAATGAATTATCTGAGAAGAAATGTAGTATTACTGAAGATCATAATACAAATATATGATTATCTCTGGGAAGAGATGTCTGTCTTCACACTTTGGGTTACCTCTTCATTTATACACATTTTGAAAGCATGGGGAGGATGTGGAAGGTCACCAATATCAATGGACATTGAGTGGTTTAACTTCAAAAATTTAAAACAATACAGAGCTCGAGGGAATAACAAGTGAAGATTTAAAACAATACAAAATTCGAGGAATTAACTGTCACCTGACAATTCGACTTCCAAGATTTAAAACAATACAGAGCTTGAGGAAATAATGGGTGAAGATTTAAAACAATACAGAATTCAAAGAATTAATTGTCACCTAAATTGTCACTCAGATCATTCCTCCCTCCTTGAAAATCAATGGTCCCCATTGCGTCAATGTTCCCCATCAGGTGTGGTAGTTGTGTCTTGATTTGATTCTCTGTGAGCCACTCACCTTGGTGGCTAAGCTGGCCCCTTTTGACCACTCGATAAAGCAGAATAAAGCATCCTCTTATTGTCTTCATCCAGGTATCCACAATTTGATCCTCTTCCATTAGAGTAAAACTCTGTGGATCAAGCTCGTCAATGTCTAGTTGTTCTGCTACAACTGAAGTGTCTAATAGAGATGGGTGATATGGTTTAAGGAGCTCCACATTGAATATTGGATGCAGACCAAGGTAGGCTGGTAGGTTCAACTCAAAAGCCTTTTTCCCAACTTTTTTAGTGATGGTGTATGGACCATATCACAAAGGCTGAATCTTTCTGTGTGGGCCTGCAAGCTACTCCTTCTGAAGCCATAACCAAACCTTGTCACCCACAGTAAAATGGTGTGCAATCCTATGTTTGTCATGGCATTGCTTATACTTCTAATTCATCTTCTCCAGGATGTCATGAACTTGTTTCTAGATGTGTTGCATTTGTTAAATAAACTTTTTTGCTTTTGCTGCCTTAGATCTTCCATGAGGTGTGCATTCCATGGTGGAAAATTGAACAACTATATCAATTGGTGCCATGGGTTGAAACCCAAAACATACTTGGAAGGTTGTGCTTGGTCGAGTTGTGCAGCGCCCAATTGCATCCATATTATATGAAAAGAAGTCCCTTATCCCATGTGTGTGGATGTTTAGAGTGATAAATCTAAATCATGTGAACAATCAAGTAGTTTACCACCTTTGTCTGACCATCAGTCTGTGGGTGGAAGGCTATGGAATTTATCAGCGTAGTATACATCATCTTCCATAGAGTGGACCAAAAGATGCTCAAGAACTTGCTATCTTGATCTGAGACAATGGACTTGAGGAGACCAAAATGGAGCCATACATGACTAAAATATAGTTGAGTAGTTTCCTCAGTAGATATATTTTTCTTACAAACAATCATGATAGACATTTTTGAAAAATGATCAACTACCACAAAAATACAGTCCTTGCCATGTTTTGAAGTGGGCAAACCTGAGAGAAAATCCATTGAGATGGATTCTCAAGGCCGAGTTGGTTCTGGCAATGGCATGTACAATCCTTGCTTCTTATTTTTTGGCTTGGATATTGCACAGGGGTGCAAGATTTGAGATATATTTCCACATCTTTTCACATATGGGGCTAGTAGAAGTGTTTTTGAAGAACTGCCAATGTCTTTTCAATACCAAAGTCTCCAGCTGTCCTACTGAAGTGTGCTTCCCATATCATCTTTTGTTGCTCTGCAACTAGAAAATAGATGTGCCCTATATGATAGAGGACATTTTCTTGCAAATAAAAATAAAAAACATGTTCACCTTTTTTAAGCACTTGATATGTATCAGCCTAAGGTAGGATCTGTTTCATACAGAGCACCCCAAGTGACAGTTTCATGTCTAAACAGGTCAAGAACTGTTGTGAATGTAATAATTAGTGGGCAGCTCAGAAAATTTGTAGATGTATTTGAGCTCCCCTTTTTTTCTTTGATTATCAGGTGGAATTATTGAAGATATGTGGCCACTTTTCTCATTTCATAGTTTGGTTTGTGTCTGGATGAATTCCAATGGTCTATGGTCAGTGTGGATGACCGTCTCTTTCCCCAAGATCTATTGTTTCCATTGTTTTTAGGCTTACACAATGGCATAGAGCTCCTTATCATATGTTGGATATTTCTTAACTGTATCAGTGAAAGTTTCACTATGATATGCAATAAGATGGCCATGTTTCATGATGATAGCTCCCATGGCATATTCAGATGCATCTGTCATCAACTCAAATAGTTGATGCAAATCTGGCAAGGCAAGAACAGGGGTTGAGTAGAGTTTGTTCTTCAAATTCTTAAATTCCCTTTGTTTTATTTCACCACACTGAAATGTAGCTTTAGCTCCTCCTTTAGTCACTTGGGTTAGTGACCAAGCAACATGTGAAAATCCAAGAACAAACATGTGGTAGAAATTTGCAAGACCCAAAAAGTTACGAAGATCTGTGAGGGTCCTTGGTGTGGACCATTCTCAAATAACTTGAATATTTTTTGGATCAACATGGACCCCTTCCTCATTCACAATGTACCTGAGGTACTAAATTGTTGTCATCATTAATGTGCATTTGTCAAGATTTGCATACAACTTGTGCTCCTAAAGAGTTTGAAGCACCTTACGAACATGTTGTAAATGTTGTTCCCATGTTCTGCTATAGATGAGTATGTCATCTAACTAGATAATCAAGAATGAGTTGGTGAATGGTCATAAGATGTCATCCATCATCCTCATGAAGGTTTTAGGTGCGTTAGTTAAGTCGAAAGGCATAACCAACCATTCAAAGAGCCCCTCCTTAGATTTGAATGCAGTCTTCCAGACATCAGTGGGATCGATGGGAATTTGGTGATAACCAAATTTGAGATCAATTTTGGTAAAGAACTTTACACCACAGAGCTGGTCTAGCAGGTCATCAATCCTGGGGAGAGGGTAGCGATTCTTCACAGAGATTTTATTTAGGGCTCAGTAGTCAATGCAAAGCCTCCATGTTCCATATTTATTCAGTGTCAAGACAATTGGGCTACCACAAGGTGAAGATTTTGGCTTCATGTGACCCTTTTGGATCAATTCTTGAATCTATCTTTTTATCTCATCATTCTCAAAAACTGATCTGCAATACATAGAACTATTAGGCAAGGGTGATCTTGGGATCAAATTGATAGAATGTTTTACCTGACAATGTAGTGGAACTCCTGTGGGTGACTTGAATAAGTCATCATATTCTCCTATGATTCATCTTATCTGCTTTTGTTGTTATGTTGATTTTGTAGTCAGGATTGCAACATTGGCCTTCTTGGATTTATGTGGTTTGACCACCATGAGAAGAAATTGCTTTGTCTTCTCCATCAATCTCTTGCATTGTTTAGCAATGATCAGGGAGATAGATGTGGGAGGTGGTACCTCTGGTACCTTATAACGTCATGTTCCAAGAGTGAGGGTGATCCTTCAAGTTCGTGATTCATAGATGCCATGTCACTCATATATGAATGGCTGACCAAGGAGTACATCACAAACATCTAGATTGACCACATTACACAAGACTTTATCTTGGAATGGTTTTATAGCATATGAAAGGAGACACTGATGGGTGACACGAAGGTCTCTCCCTGGGCTCAACCATCCAATATTGTATGGCTTTGGATGAGGCTTCATGGATAGATTTATACTTTTCACAACTTTATTGGAGATTAAGTTTTTTTGACTCCCATTATCAAGAATGAAATGTAGAGGCTTACCTTTTACCCATAATTTGGAGTGAAATAGTATTTATTTATCATCTGGTCTTTCCTCACGGGTCTGTGATGAAGCAATGATGGTGTCAGGCTCAACATCTATAATTTCTTCTTCATCCTCTTCGACTGTGGGTTGTGTATGAGGCAGAGTAGTAGGTGTCGAGTATTGTGACTCAGAGAGCAGTGACTTGATGGCTCGACATTCTTCTTTGGAGTGAGTTCCAATTTTGTGGTATCACACCATTTTCTAGCCTTCCCCTTCTGGGATTTCTTATCCTAAAACTCATTTTGCTTCCAATTTTGGCCTCGTGTTTGACCTTCTTTGTCACTTTTCCATTTTTAGGGTTGAATCTTTGTATTCTTTCTACCATGCTTCTATTTAATCTTTAATATAAATTTATATGCCTCATCGAGGGTTTCCTAATTGAAGAGTTCCATTTCCCCCTGTATGTACCATTGTAATCCACCATGATATTTGAAAGTCTTATGTTTCTCACTTTCTTGAATGCCCAATCTTGCAGACAAAGAATGAAAAGTGTTTGTGTAATCTTGAACAGATTGGTCCTTACCTTGGTGAAGTTGTTACCACTATATGTATAGATCATCATACACTCTGATGGGATAGTATTCTTCTTTCAATGCTTCCAAAAAATCATCCCAGGTAGGTTCCACCTTGAGGCCAATCACATATGTACTGAACCTCTTTTTGCACACTTCCCACTAGTTTTTCACGGGCAATGATTATTTCAAAAGAGCAAAAGTGATCTTTTCTCCATTGGTGAACTTATTTACAGAGAAGTAGGAAGACAGTTGATGCAACCAATTTTCTACTGCATCAACATTGATTTTGCCTTCAAATGTGGGAATATCAAATTTTACTTGAACCTTGAAGGGTGTTAGGGCACTGAAAGGACGTTCCCTAAATGAGGAGCTAGGAAGTGTAGTCGCAGAGCTAGAATTTCCCATCAAAAGTGTTTGAAGACTTTGGTCAAATTGTTGCAACATCTGCGCTTGTTGTCATTGGAGGGCTTCATTTACCATTTCCTTGAAAGGATCGGATGTCTCAATGTCATTTGCCATTTGAAGTCATTTGGAGTGAACAGATGGAAAGTTTGGAAGCTCTGTTGCTTCCCACCCAAGTTTCTTGTAGCCTGACCTCATCCTCAAGATCATACACTCTCAAGACAAACCGCTCTGATACCACTGATCCAAAACTCAAAAGTTCTAGTTGATAAATATTTCAATAGCATAGAAATAACACAGTAACAATGAATTCTCTGAGAAGAGATGTAGTATTACTGAAGATCACAATACAAATATAAGCTTATCTATGGGAAGAGATGTTTGTGTTCACACTTCGAGTTACCTCTTCATTTATACACATTTTGAAAGCATGGGGAGGATGTGGAAGGTCACCAATCTCGAGGGGGATTGAGTAGTTTGGCTTCCAAGATTTAAAACAATACAGAGCTCGAGGGAATAACAGGTGAAGATTTAAAACAATATATAATTTGAGGAATTAACTATCACCTGACAATTTGACTTCCACTATTTAAAACAATACATAGCTCGAGGAAATAACAGGTGAAGATTTAAAATAATACAGAATTTGAGGAATTAACTATCACCTGAATTGTCACCCAGATCAATCTATCATTAGCCTTGGCCAATCTCTACCTTATTGATCTGACTTGATCTTCCATTTATGAAAGCATCTCAGGTTTAAAGACTACCCTATCTTCTAACCTATCCCAACTGATTGGTGTCCTCCACCTTCTTCCATATAATGCTTCAAATGGTGACATCTTCAAAGTTTATTGGTATGAATTATTGTAAGTAAACTCAATCAATATAATATATTCTACCCATTTGTATTGATGATCCATGTAATACATAAGAATAAAATCCTCTAACACTTGATTGACTCATCTGGTTTGACCACTAATCTGTGGGTGTTATGCAGTGTTGAAGTTTGGTTACGCACCCAAAGCTAAATTCAGATTTAACCAAAACCTTAAGTTATCTTTGAATCATGATTTGAAATGATCTTTTCTATAAATCCATGCAATTGATATACTTTCTTTATTAACCTCTTCACAAGAGTAGGTACATCATCTATCAAATTGTCCAGTATAAAATGATCTACCTTGATTAGTTTATCAGATACTACAAAGATCATGTCATGCATGTTTCATGATAATGGTAAACCTTGGACAAAATCCATATTAATCACCTACCACTTTCATTCTAGTATGTCATGTGGATATAACAATCTAGATGGATACACATGTTCAGATTTCACTCACTGACATTCCAGGCAATATGACATAAAGTCCACTACATATTTCTTGATTCCCTTTCATAAATAAAGTGGTTTAAGCTTTTCCATAAGCTTGGTTACTCCTAGATGTCCTAAATATGGGGCATTGTGTAACTCCATTAGCAATGTGCTCCTCAAATTCTCTCGCTCTAATATATACATCCTACCATTGTATCATAAAAGACTATCATTCTCTATTTTGTGTCCTATATAGTTAGGATTTTAATCATTCTTAGCTAATGCATTCTTAACTTGATTGTAGAATTCATCTCCTAGAAATAATTCAATCACTTTATCCCTAAAAGTACTCCTGATAGTATTAATGACTATTATATACCTCCTATAACTTAAGGAATCAGCTACTCTATTTTCCTTGCCTTTAATATAATTGATATCAAAATCATAGTCAAACAAAAACTCTAACCAACATCTCTAATAACATTTAGATTCAGTTGGGTGAAGATGTAATTGAGTCCCAAGTTATCAATGTTGAGCTCAAATGGTTTTCCCAATAAATAATGACTCTAAACTTTCAAAGAATGTACAATTACTGCAAGTTCTAGGTTATGAGGGGCATAGTTCATCTCATAAGGCTTCAACTTCTTCAATTCATAGGCTACCACTATACCATCTTGCATAAGGACTCCTCTTATTCCATCCCCCAATGCATCTATGATCACTAAAAATTGACCATTGGGATTGGGAACTCTTGTTACTGGTGCTAAAGTAAACCTCCTTTTCAATTCCTAAAAATCTACTTCACACTTATCTAACCAGATAAAACTTTGGTTTTTACGTTGCAAAAAAGTAATTGGATTATTTATCTTAGAAAAATTTAGAGTGAACTTCTTGTAATAGCCCACTAATCCCATGAAACTCCTTATCTCATGGACATTCCTTGGTGATGGCCATTTCATAATGGCTCTTATCTTTGTTGGATCTACTAAAATACCATTTGTTGAGATAATATGTACCAGACATTTCACTTTATCTTGAGAAAATGTGCACTTAGACAACTTTCCATATAACTTGTGCTTTTATAACCATTGAAAAACTAGTTTTAAACATTGAAGATGTTCCTCTTCATTCTTAGAGCATATAAAAATTTCATCAAGAAATACCAAAACAAAACAATCTAGATAATCTCTTAACACACTATTCATGAGATTCATGAATGTTGTAGAAGTATTTGTCAACCCAAATGGTAACATTGTGAACTCATAGTGCCCATATTGAGTTCTAAACATTTTTTTTATAATATCCTCATCCCTTATCCTTAGTTGATGGTATCATTCTCTAAAATTAATCTTATAAAAGACCATTTCCCCTTATATATTATCAAAAAGATCATCTATACAGGGTAGTAGATACCTATTTTTGATAGTTGCCTTATTCAACATTATATAATCTATACAGAGCCAAAGAGTAGCATCCTTCCTGATGAAGATAACTAGTGCACCCCATGATAACACACTCGTCCTGATCAATCTCTTTGATAATAATTCCTAGAACTAAACCTTCAATTTAATCAATTTAGTGGTTGTCATCTTGTATGGTGCCTTAGATTGTGGTTCAGATCAACATATGATATTGATAGAGAAATCAAACTCACGTCTAAGAGGTAATCTTGGTAATTCTTTTGAAAACACATCATGAAAATTCCTAATGAATGGATAATCTTCAAGGTTTGGTTCCTTAGATTCCTCCATTTCATTTATCTTAACAATAAATGTTTGACATCCTTTTCCTTGAGCCTTCTTGAGTTGCATTTCAAAAATCTACCTAAGCTTTAACTCTCTTCTCTCACCTATAATTTGTGTCTGATTTCTAAAATTGTCTAGACACTCAACCTTCTTCAGGTAGCAATCAACCTTGACTTTATGCTTCGCAATCTAATTGACTCATAAGATCACATCATATGACCCTAGCATTAATGCATAAAGATCCACTGCTATTATGAACTTGGGAAACCTAATCTCAACTTCAATTAAACACATGTCAATTTTGACCTTGGACTTATTATCATATTGTATCAACCATGCATTTTCCATTACTCTAGCTTTTTTAGATAGCCTATTAAACATTTTAGAAGTTATAAAACATTTTTTAGCCCTTGTATCTATCAAAATAGAAACTGTATGTTCAAACAAAATACTTGATATTTCTATGGGTGAAGCTTAGAATTTGGCTTGTTGATTATCAATTATCACATGAATATGTTGTTGAAATGTTACCTGTTGAGGAGTAGAACCTCTGTTCCATTTTATGCTAGGTACACTCATGAGCATAATAGTCACCTCCACAATTGAAGCAACCTATAGGTGGTCCTTTTATATAAAATTATTTGTTTCCTTTCAAATCATTGCCCAATTTATTATTACTTGAATCATTATTGAATCTAGCATTCTAATTTTTGAATCGACTCTTAGAGTCTCAACCCATTTGCTTTCATTTTTTCTTTTTAAAATTTGGTTTATAACTTTAAAACTTTTTCTTAAACTTGTCCCTAACCTAAGTAAGAGATTTCAACTTCTACTCCTACTTGACTACCTTCTTAAAGACCTAATCCATAGTATATGGTCCATGAATATCCACCTCTCCACCAATCTCGGGTTTAAACCCATGATGAACTTCTTAATCCTGAACCTCTCATCTACATGATATTAAAGTACATATTTCAAAATTTTGGTACACTTTTCACAATACTCATTCACCAATAAGTCTCCTTACTTTATATTTTATAAATCTATAAGATTTTGATCAAAGTATAACTATGAAATCCATCGAGATCTAAACAATGTCACAAATTGCTCCCAAGTAGTGGTGGTCAAGTTGAGATTCATTTCCAACTTTTTATTGGCCCACCATGTAGTTACTTCACCAACCAACTAGTAAGCCCCTGAAACTACTTTAGTGATTTTGGAGTAGTTTTGAATATCAGAATACTTCTTCATCTCAGTCATCCATGCTTTAGCTCTATCACCCAAAATAGTTCCATTAAACTTAGGTAGATTTACCTTTTTCATATCTCTAGCCAATTCTATAGCTACATGTGCTCTCGCATCTTGAGGGATCTTTTGCTCAGTAGGATGCTCTTCAAATACATCCTATTGTAACTCATCTTTATGTCCATGAAATTTCTATTCTAAGGCTGAAATTTGGTCCCTTATTTCATTAATGACTACAAGAATCTGATCTAACTTTGTTGTTTTCTCAATGGTAAATTGATTAGGATTAAATGGAGGGTTATTGTCATTGAAATTAGAAGGAACCTCACCGAATACTCTAGCTCATACCATTCTCCTTTCTGGTAAATAGAAGGGTATGAAACTATTAGAGGACTCACTGCCCTAGAGTGTGATCCACAACTCTAATACCACATATAATATCCCCACTGAGATTTACTAAAAAAATGAACAATTTTTTTTAAAATTTATTCCATGAAAACAACTTTAGAATTCATCACAAAAATCTAATTAAATACTCTATCATAATCAAGCATAAAGTGTTAACTAGAAAATTTGGCATATGACAAACTTATCCATCTACTGATCACTAAGATAATATAAAGATAACACGACTATATATATTCTAAAAATTAATTACATTATTTTAGCGAGTGTTAATCCATTTCAATAGCCACTACTATATAAGTATAGATACATATATATAATTACATTTCCATTTGTAATAATATCATAATAATAATTATAATATAAGATACAAGGCTCCATGGAGCATGAGTTCCCCAAACTCCAATATCTATGGTAATCTCAAGTGTAGTCTCCAAATAAGTACTATTGTGGGGAGGGAGAGCATCATCTGAGCATTTTTCTACACCAACCATGGACCATTGATCCCCACACAATCCCACAATTAAGGATGGTCATCCCTTCACAGATGGGTAGATAGTGATGGTACAAGAATCCAGAGAGACAAGCTAGTACCCATGTGCAGTAAGATATCTAAAAAAACATGATGTGTACCATAAAGAAATACATTATAACATGATGTCTTTCAAACATGTAAATCATAAATTTTAAATGACAATGTACAACTAAATGTTATTTTGGCCAAAGTTTTCAAATAGTTATTGATCTCTAGGATCAGTCAACTTTATACACACCACTTGATTGGATTACCTTCATCTAGAATTGGTGATGCTAAGTAAGCTAGTGAAGTTTGTCTCACTGCTTTGTTAGTACCAGTAATGTGAGATTTGATTAATATGAATATAACCAATAGATTTATACATATTACTTCCTACTAGCAAACATAAAACATGTTAAACATAAGAATAATCAAAATGCATACATTTCGTCCATCAAATGTATGAATGAATCTCAACTATATTATTTATCATATAATCATAACAAATATATTTTATACCAATCGAGTATAATATACATTTAGATTTCATATTTCTAATTTTCGTAAGTAGATTCAAATATAGTACATTCTATAACAATCAACAATGTCATAGTCCATTATTTATATGTACAACTACTAAATTACGAATAGCTAGTCATAATAAATTTAAAGAATCAAATATCTCATACACCAAGTTATATCTTGCATGAACATAACCTTTCATTTATACATCTTCTTGTGTTTTCAAGAGACTACATGCATATAGTTATAGTTTCTTGTTCCTTAGGATCCTGTGACTTATTTTTAACAGTCAATAAAACTATACTTATATGCACACTTCCCAATGCACTAATATATGCTATATAATTATCAATATATTTCATATATATGAGCACTTATATATACTAAATATATTCTTAATATGTTCCACATATAAGTACTCAAACAATATATAAATACTGTATATAAATGTCAATAGTCATTTATATTTCTAATCAATAACTTCATATGATTTCATCAACCATTATAACTTTTTATTCACAAATACATTCATGAACCATCATAATATATTAATATTCATGTATTGTTAATAAACCAAGTACTATAGTCAATAGACTATTTATAACTGCATTTTGCTTTATTTATTTATTGTAGGTTCTCATAAATATTAAATAAATCAAATTGACATCTAGTTCAAGTTCATTGTGAATTGCATATCACACAATCCTTACACAGTCTATACAAGCATTTAAACTTCCTACCCTCAGTTATATATATATATATATATATATATATATATATATATATATATATATATATATATATATATATATATATATATATATATATATATATATATAACTTACAATAACTTAGCTAATTTCCACTATCACCTATTGCACTATGGCTTAGGTGTTGTGCTCAGCTATTATTATTTTTTATTTCAGTTGTAAGAAAGATTTATAAAAAAAAAATTATGTAAACTTATGAGCACCAGTTGGCCTCTAAAATTTAGCCTATGTTTTACTCATTCTAATGCATGAGTTTATTACCCAGCTCTACACTTAAATAATTCGACTAGTTTACAACATAAAAAGGCTCACAATAATGATTTTAATAATTCTAATTTTATACAATTATTATCTAATTTC